>CM052014.1:35035290-35461053 GCA_028476595.1 Obolodiplosis robiniae
TACTTATTGTTGATGTTTTTTTTTTCACGGAATAAACATCACAAAAACTCAAGAATAATAAAGATTCTTATGGCAGATTTTGAATGGAAATGATGTTTTTTTGTTTCGAAAATGAACTTGTTACATGGAGTGCTGGTAAAGTGGCCTAATTTGGACCTAGTCTCTAATTACGATCTAACTGCTAAAATGAGCCTTATTGCACATATAAATAAAGGCTTGGGTCCGAATTTGGTGCATAACAAGTTGTAGGTCCAAATATGGCCACTTTACCCTTATTTAGATTCAAATTCACTTGACATTTCCGCTGAAAATAACACTGTTTCGTGCTGATTTAAATATAGCTCCCATGCAAATATTGACCCCGAGTTTCTATATCATATCAATATAAAATTTCCAGAAAAAAATGTCTTTATGAAAAAATTTAGTTGCACTAAACAAGGGAAGTAAATCTCATCAGAATGACTTGAAATTGCTTTTCCGGAAAATATTATTAATACCTTCGATATCAAAATGTGTTTTCGACAGACAGAAAACAGAACATAAACGAGGAAGTCACAATTTCTAGTCTAATCGACGAATAAAATCAAAGTTTTGAATGTTCCGAAATCGCTACAATATATGAAATGGAATGCATTTATTTCAATTTTTATCAATTGGATTTCTACACTTTAAAGTATATTTCCATAAATTTGCTCGAGACATATGAGTTAAGCCCGTCACACTTTCTTCGATCACGAATCTACTCAATCACTGGCTCAAATCGTTTGTCGCGTAGGAATCACCAGCTTTCTCAATTCATAAAATTCAAGTTCACGATCTCCATTGATACGGCTGTTGGCCTTTCGTTTTCTTCATATTTTGTTTGCAATGCAGTGGATATTGTCAATGAAATGATTATGACAAATGATCGGCTGATTTTTTCTCGAAAGTGACAAATATGCGCTTAAAACGCCAATGCTCTGTATCGGAATCCTATCATTTTTAAAAAGAATGCATATACAATAGTACATTTGTAATTTGTTGTTCATAATTGCATCGGAGAATCGTTCGAGCAAGGCCAAATTCATTAGTTTCGGTTTTTTGTTCGTTGTTCTTAATAAAAAGGAAATCGAAATGCGTTTTTGCGCATGATGCAAACTGAGAAATATTTTGAACAACTTCCATGCGAAAGAGACGCGAATGATGAGGACGGCAACGGCTTATTAAGAGCTGTGTAATTGAAAATGGTGTTGTCTGTACACATTGTTCGCGCACCGATTTGTGTTTATGTGTGCATTTGGTGTAATTGTGATATAAATAAACATCGATTTAATTACTTGAGTTTCATTCGGTAGCCGTTCTCGTTTTCGGTTTCGTTTTCCTTTCTTTTTTTTCAACGTGCACATCTACTATCCATTTTCGTCTCGATTGCTTTTGCATCTTTTTTCGCTGTTATTGCTGATGCATTTTTCCCATATGCAATATTGGAGATTCGATTTCGTTGGTGTTTTATAAATTGAATGAAACCATAAATCTTCGAATCAATCCATAGAAAACCGATCAACATGGGGAACAAAAGGGAAACGACAACAGAAAACTTTTGCAAAGTTAGTTAGCTCTCGATGATTCGAATTTCATCATCATATTCCGTATCGAACCGACGCTTTTTACTCATGATGGTGAATGGTGAATGCTGAATGCAGAATGCATGGCTCATCTGCGTTTGCCTTCGATGAAAAGTGAAATTTTTTCGTTGAGACAATGGGCGCGCGAACTTCATATTATAATTGCTTCATTGAAACTTGGCATGCGCCGCCGCCATCGATGTTTTTCACACATCAATAATAACGAATCAACTAATAAAGTGAAACGAACGAATGAAAATATGAAATCCTCTATCATTCGGTGGACTCATGAAAGCCGAGTTATTTGGATTTATGAGTGTTTTTGGGATGAATCGGCTGTGGCGCCAAACGTATAGTTTGCATTGATCAAAACTTTGAATCGTTTGAAATGGACTCTCGCGTCATCGATCCCATTTGTATGAAAATCCCATAACAAATGAGTTGCCCCCAAGAAAAGTTTGCTCGTTAAAAGGAAAAGTGTAATCATCTGACATATTTGTTTGTTTGCCAAACCGCATATTTGTGCTAATACAAACATAAACTTTGAAATTGTCAATCGACATTGACTATTCCGGCGGTATTCTCAACGAAGGAGAACGAAACGATTCTCATGCATCAGAACGGCATAAGAAAGAATGCATGATACGGAAATTCATTATAACGAGCAATAGAGATGACAGAGAGAGAGAGAGAGAGATTTCAATCAATGGACAAAGTGCAAAACAATAGAGCGTAAAGATTTTATTGACGTCTCATGACCACATTAGCGGGACTTTTACTACGATTTCGAAAGAACCTTTTGATAAACTCACGTTTTTGTCACAGAATTTTCCATTTCTTCTCTTTATATTCGTAGCACTTGTTTCCACAATGCCAATATCTGTCTTATCATTGGCAACGAAAGCATTCATCAATTTATTTCAACAGTTTAAATTAATTAATGAGCTTAAATCAGTCGTTTCGCTTAATTTTAATAAGTTCAAAACCATCAGAGATAAAATCAATCTGTCTCTTGCGTTCTTTCGCTCTTGCTCTCAAAAACGCACTTAATCACCTTACAAATTTGGTTGAAAACAATGACAACGAAATACAGAGACGGATGTTGGTGCGGCATTCACTGGTGAACTGGATTCATTATATTTTTTGATCTGCACAGCCAGTGCAAAAGCATCAATCGGATTATGCGAATAATCTCCAGCAACAAAGACGGATGGCAAGCACACACAAAAACAATAAGTCTGTTGACCTGCAAATGACTATTTCCAACCCGCTGAAATGGTTCTTTTGGCATTTTTGACTTCAGCAAAATAATTGCCGCACGGAATTCTTCAATGGAAAAATTAAATGAGCAAAGCGAGCGTGTTTATTTTTAATCAGGGAATCAAATGTTACATGGTAACTCTGTACAGCTCCCATTTAAATCGCCTTAAATATTAATCAGTGAAACTGATTTTGACACATGTGAATTTTGCCGCTGTTTGTTCTTCTATCTCCAGAGAAGGAGAAATGGAAAATAAATAAAGCTCTTTGTTCTCTCGCAAACCTACAAATATCCAATTTTCTAATGGCCAACGAAAAAAACAGTCGTGTGCAACTAAAACTAATTCCATTGGAGAAGTTTGCATTTGTCGAAATAGAAATAAATGTTTGAATTTCCACTAAAAGCGGTGGAAAACTTCAAAATGAAAAATGTCTGTGTAAATCACTTTTTATCGATAAATTTTCAATTCAAAAGTCAGCTTTGAGTTGAAAAAACTTTCGGCTGTTGCTGCTGAGGAAAAAAACTCTGAAATTGGCTCAGCTTTGTCGTTCATTTCATTGACATAAATAAAAAATATCGTAGCTTTTTTCCCCCTTATGCAGGAGGTGAAAACACGGCTGAATGGAAAACACATGAATTTGTAACAAGTGTTCGACGCATAAATAAATGAGTTAAAATGTCTTATTGGCTGTCACTTCGTCAATGCAACATCATGCACATTTTTTCCCTTTCTCTCTCTCTCTCTCTCTCTCTCTTCTGCCCGCTCGAAGGGCTATTTCAATTATTTTCCGTTTCATTGCGAAACAGGGCAATGAAAATTGCATGCGGCGCTATGTAACGACACACAGAATATAATATGCACGCATGCACATTGTATGTGTTGCGATTTTTTGATTCGCTTACATTCGCTCAGCTATGATGATCATTATTAAATGTCAACTGTCCACAAACTATTCCAAATGCATACACACACAGACACACATGAACATGAGAAAAGCATGGAAAAAATCAATTTTCCCGCAATCGTTCTGAATTGCACGGTTGATAGCGATGGCCGGACAATAAACGGCGATCCAAACGATGCAAGTGACACACCGGCAGAAAAACAAATGGAATAGTCGCCCGAAAGCAGTGCAATGTTTGTTATAAATCCAGTTAAAATGTGATATTTTCGAATTTTCAACCATCAAAATAGCTGCAAGATATTTTCTATAATGGGAAAATAAACAAAATTTATGTTTAACATTTTACGTTTTTAAATTCATGCTCGCGTGCATTTGGATGCTATCAAGCGCAAAAACAAGCACATACGTCGAGGCACTTTTATCTCGAGGATCAAGCTAAAAATCAAATGTCGTGTGGATGCCGAGGAATAAACATTGATTGTCCTTTACATGTTGAACGCAGTGTGATTCAGTTTTTGCCTCAACAGAAGCTTAACGGTCGCAGCGAGAGATGGTCGCTGCAACCTGTTTTGATATCGAATTTGTGTAAAATGGACATGCAAAATGAACAATTCATCGTGATACCTTTTAAAACAAACGTAGCTTTGAAAGCTGGGCACAGAAAGGTTTGCATTTGGTATTGTATAGCAATATTTCGTAGCACTTGCAAACGGAAATAACTGCAAAAGAGCATTTCCATCAAGCGGCACGTACGCATCAAGAACACCATTTCATCCACCTGAAGATATTTTTTTTCTGCTTTCGAAGCGAAGGACATAAAATTTAATCGTTTGAATCAACACAACACGCAATATGCCAATAAAATTGCTCAATGCAACAACCGCATTTTCATGGACTGGCTGCTGCAAATGCCTTTTGTGCATGTGTGCGGCATTAACTCATTCGCTCATTTTAACAATACAACAGCTGTGTAGAGAAAATGAACGGTTCATGTTCTGGCCACGCCAAATATGTGCAATTGCGAGATGAAAAGGCATTTTGTAAGTTGCGAATGTGGGTTATTGTTATGATTATTGAGTGGTTGACATTTCCATCGCACGTTCCGTAGGTGGACGACTGTGTGAATATATATTTCAGAATGGCCACCATTAATGTCAACCATTTCCATGCATTCTTTTTCATAGTCAACCACTTTGACATAATGTGTCCAATTTCCGTTGTGAAACGACCGCTCCAGAGTAAACCCGTCTAAATTGTGGGCGATTTTTTCTAGTAAAAGTGTTATTGCCAAGAATATTCTCACAAAAGGTTCATAAAAAGCTATTTTTATTGTTCCGATGCATCGACACGATAAAAATACGGATAGCGAGAGAGAGAGAGAGGGAGGGAGAGGGAGAATAAAAAAGCCAGTTCTCGAAAATGGCTTGTGATAAGTACATGGAATTTCATTGAAATCAATTTTTTAAGTGCAACTTTTTTCGAATTTAATTTCATAATTTTTTCTATAATTTTTTTCTTTCTCTAGTTTTCGTTTTTCTAATATTTTTTGTTGTTTCTTCTCTTATTTTTCCATGTGAATTTTGCTCTATTTTTTGTTTCCCCTTTCTATTTTGTCCTCATTTGCAACTCTATTTTAACATTCCATCCATATTCTCTGAATCAAGTCGATGCGACTTAATGCACTTAGTTTGAGTATTCCATAGGATGTAAAGCAACAAATTTCATTGAATATCGCATTAGGATGGAAAATTGATTCTTGTCGCTGCATGCATAGCTATAAAGAATGACAAGTTATTGAAGTGAATCGAGGTGTCGCATGTAAATAATCTATTCAATATTAATTTTATGACTGTTCGGCTGCCACAAGTGGGATGTGAATTGCACTCGAATCTGAACACTTTCAAGTAACTACTCTATTGATTCCGTCACAGTTGCTGTTGTTTGGTTTTTACGAGAAGAACGGTTAGAACCATTATAAATAATTGAGATGTTTGAACAAAAGGGCGCACTAAAAATTCCATCTAAACGGTAAAACCACACAATTCTGTTCAATTTGATAAAAGGCAGAAAAAGACAAGCCAACAAGATATTTTCATGCACGCAAGAATGCAAGAAGCTTTAAAATTCTATAAAGAACACTTAAACCATATACGTGGGTTGTGCATATTCCAAGAAAAACGCGTATATGTCTGTCGAAAAGACGAGAATTCGTTAACACTTTATGTTTTGCGTGACCTGTGAAGGTCTTTTGTTCTAGCGTTCCTTTGGTTTCATCGCAATGGCCAATGAAGAGAAGAAAGAGCAGAAATACTCACAACAACTGTGTTTAAGCTACTAATAAATTGCCACAAGGAAAATATAATTGTCAAAAGAAAGCAATTATTAATTCATTTGTATTTCTGTTGTTCATTTTCTCAATGAAATTGTGATTTCTGAACAGTAGCAAGTGGTCCTCGGGGGGCAACGACTGCTCGTTCAATACACGTACAATGAAATCGCAGTTTTCGTAACGAACAACCAGCGCTTGACATTTACACTTGCCGCTGTCCATATCAGGTCGAAAAAGTCAAAGCAAATTCCAGCAATTTACACAAAGTATTCTCAAACAATGAACTCACCGTTCGGATCTCTGAAACTCTCTCGAATGCGTGCGTGCGTGGCTATCTGAGAAACCAATTAGCATTTTAAATTATTTTTGTACAGTCAAATTATAATGATGTGTAAACGCCGTACACTTTGTTTATATCGTGAAGCATGAAAACGTTAAGCAAAATATTAAACAAAGAAACTCCTTTCAATGCAACAACACAACACTTTTTTAAATTCTCTCAGCGTAGCAAATTCGCTTGTTTCGGTGGAAGGTGCAACTTTGCCATATGATTTATTGGATTTAAAGCACTGAGCTCGGTGGCAGATACACACAAGCATGAATATTACGAAGCTTGATGGCGTGTGCGTGTGAATTTCATGATTGGATTTCCGTTCGCGACGTCACCGCCGGAATACCTAATTATTAAAAGCCATTATCGTCTCAAAGTTGGATTCCTTTTATCATTTCAAAAACAATTAGAATCGATACGACTGTCTGTCAATTGAACCTCATCCGCCGAAATGAATTCGATCACTCGGGCTGTTTGTGAACTTGGATTTAAAACAGAGACAGAAACATTCTAATGAATGTCAATTGCAGCTCACAATTTGTTAGAAACCAAATTCAAGAATAGATAATGAGAAAAAATGAAAACAAAGCTTATGATTGAAAGTTGTGTATTTGTTTCATTGCCATTTCATTGTATATCATTTCATGTTTTTGTGGTTTTTTTCCTGATTTCATCGTAATGAGTTATGGAATTAAAAAAAATAGCTGATGCAAATAATTCGCCAAACCATTTCATATAAAAAAGGCACTTTGTGCAAACTGAGTTTAGTTTCACCTGGCTACCGAATATTTCAATGGGGAACTTTTAAAGTTTGAAAAATATGGAAATTGCTTGGAATATGAAAAAATTCTCATACATGCGCATCTTCCTATTTCCCCCGAGTGGCCTTCAATGTGCTCTACGTGATGTTGAGAATGGGCTTTCAAAAGGTAACTTTCAAGGAGGATGTTTTGGAGGATGTTTCTTTTTTGCAAGAATCGAACAATTAGCACAGCAAATGTTCATCTGCAGCACGCTTCATGTAACAAAAACTCGGCTGTTCATTTTGGATGTTGGTTATTGAAAAAGAATTTTCGAGCATTGCGGCGCTCCGACTCCGGCGTACAGGTTATGAGTTATGAAACATGAATTTCAGTCGCCATTCAACATACTAATTGAATACAAATTGAATGAAGCCGTGGTAATATAATCACGATGGAATGCTTAATTAGTCGCTGATTGTAAAAAATTCATATGCTTCCAAACGGAGTGGAATACTTCTGAACTGACGGTCGTGTACTTCATCGCATGTTCTGCGCCACACTCTTCGCCGATTTATTTATGTTGTTATATTGTAAACAATTAATTTTTCCGCGCAATCCCAATGAATTATTGATGTGAAATCACCGAAATTAATGAGAATATTGAGTAAATGTGCGCGCGATGTAACGCCGTTCCACCCAATTCGTGCTCATTTTCGAAAATCGATTTATGCATTGTGCTTTTTCTTGATAATTTTTGTGAAAGTATCACCCGGGCAATTAGTCTTGCTTTTTCTGCATTGAAATTGCATGCTGATGGTTTCACATTCAATTTGTAAAATGTTCAAAAAAAAAAAAAAAAAATGGGATTAAAATTACTTTTTCAATGGTGATTAACTTGATTTGTTCACACAATGAAAAATGATGTTGGAACAGTTAAATTGTGGCGAACGCAATGCAAACAGCGAATGAAGCAAAAGCTGCACTCGCACTCGACGTGAAAGAGAGATAGAAAAGCCTTCACGGCATGGAACAATTCGAATCTCTATCGAGAGAAATATGCTCAAGATATGAAATCGGATCGATTCAACCATAAACATATTCAAGTATTTCGAATAAACATGCAATTGCATTTTGGTTGGTAGCGGAGATTTTTTTTTCATTGATTTTGCCATTTGAAATGTGACTCGCATTGATGGAAAAGGAAATGTTGTCAAAATGCAAGCAATATGGTTTCGCTGCCTGGTATTGGATAACAATCCAAGGAAATGAGAAATGAAAGTGTGTATTGTCGCATCATAATATTGCACCGAGCAGCATTATTGTCCAAACGAGTCATAGTTTTATTTCAAACAAAAATATTATCGATAGCATTTTATTGTATATTTAAAATCGTGCATTCATTGTTTACATGCTTTAAATGTGAAGGTGCCTGCGCTCGCGCACGTACATTCGCATATCGCGATTTCAAAATCGACAGAAAATATGCAAAGTTATGAACAAAGTGATGAAAAGGAATATAACAACGGTACGGAAAATGTTTTTGCGTTTAGATTACGAATGAAAAGCAAACGTTTTCAAACTGATTGTATTTATGGTTTCGCGGGAATATTGTTACAATCACCCGGCTTGCTGATTGGTTCTGAATGAAAAGGCGTTCAGGTTTCACCGCTATTTTATTTGCATTGGCAGATTGATTTGATGTTAAACGTCGAACAGTCATAATAGCTAGTTTATCAAAGGAGACGTACTGAGAGTTTTTTGTGGGATATCCCGGGCATGGTTTATTGCCGAATATTGAACGGATGAATAAAGGCCAAATTCAACGTCAAATAGCAGAACCACCATCCTACAGTTTTAAAATCGATATGAATTTTCAAAAGATCGGACCGATGTTTATTTATTTATTTGTTACGAAGCCTAAATTTATGCCAATATGTGTTCGCTGGTTGGTCAAAGAACCAATTGAGAAACTGAGTGAATGGTCAAGAGATCTTCCATACGAAAAATATATTCTACTCTAATTGACAGATCTGGCGCCCCAAAAACCATTTCAAACTCTCGCTGGTTCACCCAATACGCTCCCCGTTATCGGTCTATTCGAATTTGAATAATCTGTTTCAAGACTTTATTCGCTTGAAATATCATCGCTTTGCTAAAGTATCGACTATTAACTGGAAATATGAAAATATCAAATTGATGCATAGTTTTGGGTGTAATTTTGCATTTCAAGTCGATTAAAACTAAAACTTTATGTGCTGTTTCCACTTTGCTCTGGTATTTGGCTCAAGGGGAATATTTGTTACTATAAAGTGAACAATTTGTAATCTCAAACCCAAACTAAATAGTCATTTTCCATCCGCCCTTTATATCATCACAATATCATCGGTGTTTCGACTCTTTCTCTCTTTTCTTGATAAATATGCAATTGAGAAATAATAACAATCAAATAGTAATTACTTTGAACATTGTAGCAAAACCTCATATCAACCACGCAGAATGTTCTTTTTCGCTTATGAAAATCATCGCACGAATAACGGCATTCGGTTCACCGATTCAAATGAGCGCCGCTTCAATCATCCGTTCTGGCAATATTCGCTCTCTCTCTCTCTCCCTCTCTATGCTTTTTGTTGATATTTTGATTGGATGCTTTTATGGTTTCGATGAACGTACATTTACATAAAACTCGATCGAATTTTCACGATTACTTTTCGAAATCAACATGCGGTTTAAATTCATGTATTGCTTGTACTGTGTGCGTTTGGAAAATATTGCTCAACAGATTGTGAAAGCAAATTAACGCATATTGCTTTTTTTGGGGGTAGAAATTGCTTGCGTAAATGAATAGCTGGGGGAGAACATTTAACTATGCCCAGATAGTGCCCGTTATGCACGTGGAATTTGTGTGAACGTAAAAAAATGAGAATTGATGCGGCAAGTCTGGAGTGCGTGCTGCGCGCACACTTGTAGATTCCCAAGAACTTGGTTGCGAAATGTCAAAGATGACATGTAATACATACTTGTAAGCAAAAAGCCTAAATAAATATTTATGTGATGAATGTTTTCCCATATGATTCGGGGGATTTATATGACGGTTGCTGCTTTTCGATAGAGAAGGAAGTCCGTTTTGAAAGTTGTGAGTACAAATCATGTTGTGGTAACTGATACTTTTTCTCTGTATCTCATCCGCCAGTTTGTTGATAGCCAACGGTGTTGCACAACCTCTCTAGCTATCTACCGATGCTGTTAACCATTAATGGATATTGACTGACTGACAGTTTTCACCAATGCCCAGTTGAAATTATATACACACACTTATATACTTTCTTAGCTGAGTCGATGTGCATTTAATCGCCTCTGTTCTTTCCAACGAAAAAAAAATGTACACACATCGAACATATGTTCCTCGATTAAATCTCCTTGTCAAAGTATCTACGTAGGAGGCAAATGACTACAAAATACAATTGAAAAAAATGTGTAGAAATACACGGTATAATGCATAACAGTGCTTTGTGTAATAATAACATCGATGCATGAGCTATCGCGGCAATTTTGCACACGGTCAGTGGAATACTACGTAGGTTTAGTACCTATCAATTTATCAAGAGTCGAGATAACAACCGGCGATGGCTACATCACATGAAACAATACAAGTACTTATTATTCTTAGTGACTCTATTTCGTCTTACGCCATAGCCAATGTCAAATATCGTGCTCGCGAGCGCTATAAAAGCCAAACACACGGCCAGACACACAATTCCGAATACAGAAACTAATATCGAATAGATATTAGTTTACCTTTTGTTTCCTCAATGTTTCAATCGAGCTGATGAATTTCACGTTATTGTTATTCGTCGAAAGAGAAAAACACCAGCGTTGAATCGATATTTTTCGTGTTCATTTTCTTTTCACAGACAGACTGATATGATGTGATATGATACTTCTGGAAAAAACAACAATCATTTCTTTTTTCTTGCTGTGTTCGCCGTTTCAAATTGCTCAAACCAAAGAAAAAGAAAATGAAAGATAAAGATAGAAAGCACGACACGAATGATTGAGACAAGCACCAAGCACAATTTAATGCTATCAAATCATTTTAAGAGCAATATTTCCTCCAGGGAAATTTATTCTCTTCATCATAATTTCAACGTTAGACAACGCCGTTGCTTTTCACATACGCTCACCATCTTCGCATACTTGTTTCATTTCTCGCCTTCCTTCAGCCGCTTTAATTTTCTGTATCGAAGCGAGACATTTTTTTGTTCGCTGTATATATGTTGATATGCATCTTCAAGAAGTGTGTGTGTTTTTTTCGCTATAGAAATGCGGTAAAAATGTATACGCATAATCGAAAACGTAGTTAAATAATAGAAAATCCCAATGCAAACATTCCTTTTTGCTCGCTCTGTCTCTTTTTATCTTTCGATAAAAATTGAGATGTGAATGTTGAGAAAGCATACATTTTGCCGAATGAAATGCCTAAATGGCATGGAGTGGATTGATTGTCCCTTCGGAAAATGAACATGAAAAGCAAGTAAAATCGACCGACGTTATCACAATTTTATATATCAAAATGTCTCATCTGATCACTTTGGTTGATTGCAAAAATGGCGTTTGTGGCAGCACAGAAATTATAATTTCATCACAAATGAACCGTAACCAAACGGTGTTGGTTTGAAGCGCACAAGTTTTGAATAGAATCCAAATTCCATTATGGTTTCGGATGAATTTCCTGGAATCATGAGAAGCTAGCTAACCGTCAACGCGTTTTTTAGGAGACAATTTACCATTAGGATTGATTAATGGTGCATTAGCTTGTGCCGAAATCAACTGTTGCCAAGAGCAGTATTATATATTTGTGTTTTGGATTTTCCAATAAAACCGCAAACAGTTGAACGTCATTATACCCGTAGCTAAAATAAGTTGATAGATTATCTGTTTGTAATCGCACAGAAGTGACTCGATTTATAAATTAATTAATGCCACTAGAAGTAAACGAATTGTGAATATTTGGTGGATTGAATAAATGGAATACCGTTTGACTGACTATAAACCGGTGAAAATATGCTAGATTCAGTGTGAAATCCGATAGCGAGCATTTGATGCCAGGATCGAAGCTGTACAATTCAACATTTTCCAATCACTTCAGTATTTCAACATGGGCAAATCAGATGTTAGCCACATGTAATCTCTGTGTCGTTCTCAGTATAATAATGTTGCTGTGTTCGCGTCCGCTTATTGAGCACTGAATTCTGGTTAAAGCGTGAATAATGCTTGTGGCATTAATTTGATACGATGGCTTTTTGGCGATTAAGAAAGGCAGTTTTAATCGCAAAGCAAAACTCAAATCATTTCGATTGGCACTGTGTTGTTTTGATAACTCATAACATTTATCTGACAACATTTCGTAGTTTTTCCGTTCGGTGCGACCGACAGGCTCTTCTCGCGCATTTCATATCACAACACACACATATTGCCCGGGCACACCTCGAAATCGAAACTTAGTTGGTGGCTGGTGTATGGCCAATAGTTTACACCACTGTATAAAGTGCGCTCACAATCGCGCTCACACAATTCATTCCACATTTCACCCAGTTACATAATGTCCATTGATCGATATGCTTTTGCCATGAGTCTTTTCCAAACAAACTTAAAACCTACTCATAACATTTGATTACTTTAATAGCGGTACAAGCTCTTGTCTATCTACTTCATCGGACTTTTGCACGGTGCGCGTTGACACGGCCGAACAGCCGAAACTGACAAATGGAAAACAATCTATCGTCGAGTTGTTTGTGCACTTTTCATTGTTCCGTTCCAGCCGCAATCCATCTACGTTGTCATGCAGCTAGAAATATGTCGGCACGTGAAATGAAGTGGCCGTATTCAAGAAGTCACAATGCTATCTAACGGTTTAGCTCAAATCTTCATTCATTACTACCTGTCGTTGTATTTGTGGCATTTCGATCGTTTTTCAAACGAGCACTACAAAACAACAACAACAGCGACAGCCGCCGTGGCACCGCCGCGCACAAAAATTTGCACACAAAGGCACATAGAAAATACAACAATGTGAAATGATTAAATGCTCGCTAGATTAAACTTGGCTCTGTCATATCACATGTATTTTCAACTAATTTCCTTGTTATCAAGACGGTTAGTGGTAGCCATCGACGTTTGTATTGTGCGTTCATCAAACATTGATTATTTATTACCGGAGCCATATGGAAAAATGGCTTAAAACAAGCATAGGAATCTGACTTTAGTTTCATTGAATACGCGCCCTATCACCTATTGTGTGACCATGTTTATTTTACGCTTCATTCGAATACAATGCCATTTTTCCTCGTTCCTGACTCGCTTTTTAATGATCCAAACCAAAACCGCTTAACAATCGTCACCGAACTCGTTTTCACTCGGCAAACATTTATAATAAGGAATAATTAAAGCTGCGACAAAATAGCGGGAAGTCGCGTGTGAGATACTGAATCAAAATGTTTCGAGGCTCACTGGCTCTGTTTCGTTTTGGTCTCTCAGTCTCGTTGTCGGTCTCCTTTTTTGTGTGCACACAATTAATTTAATTTCTCTTTATTTACTTATGATTTTGGTCGATAGTGCACAACTTTCCTTATTGCGATCACTCGAAACCAGCAATAGACAATATAATTGTGTTTTTCTTTTTTTTCAGCTTGCAATGCACATTTTTATGGACACTTTTTCTCTTGATATACAATCGAAATTTGTGCGCTCGCGATCGTCAGCGCAGTTTTTCTCTCTATCTCTCGTCCCCATTTGCTTTCTGTTTCGACTTTTGATAACGATCAACTTAACAACATTTCGTTTATCGATTCATGTATCACAAGGCACCGCACCAATTCCATTCAAATGGATTTTAACATTTAAACAGTTTCCCTTTGGACGTACGCGCAACCCATGAAATAATAAGCAATAAATATTCGCAAGATAAACAGAACAAAAGTTTTTCGAGTCTAAGCTAACGAGACTTGATGAAATGAGCGCGCACGAGCACTTCATCTCATGTTAATTGCGAGTGCTGCTTTTTTTTCGTTGCATATTAATCGGTTTCGTACTGATTTTTCTATTTTCCTCTGCTCTGCTGTGCAAATTGATAAAAAATAAATAAAAATTGAGTGTGATTTGTATTTGCTGCTTGTTTTCCATTGTATACATATTGAGAAATGTTTATTGCTTTTTAATTTCTATGTAAATAAATCAGCAAATATGGAAAATACCAATTAACATTCAGTTCATGCTTCCACCTATTTATTCATTGAGATGGCATAAGAATCAAAAAAACAAACGACATGTCCAATTTATCTATTTCATTCATGTGACGCGCATCAGCAAGAGAAAAAAAATGAGTGAGTAAGAGAGAGAGCGAAATGTTTCCGCACGGTGGATCGCCATAATTGACAATTATCGAAGTGTCGCCTCACTTGTTGCTGGAATTGAGCAGCCTCAAGGTTGCTGATTGCAATTCAAACGCACTCTTAACATAGATAAATGCCTTTAAGCCGATGATTATGAATGCCCAAACCAAGTAGAGTGCATCATCAAAATTTTATTAGTTAGGTTTCGTATTGTCGAACCAAATGCAATTTTCTTATCATTGCCTCATCATTAACGAGCATCGCATGTGATTCAAGCGGTTCACATTGGATTGAATTGGCAACAATACTCCATTTGCCCATATGAATCTCTGCATTTAATTGCATCTCTGAGATTTCATTAACAGGAAACGCGCGCACAGCCACTCAAACACATTCAGGTTTATTTCGCTAATCGGTTTTTGAATGCATCTTTGCGATTGTCGGCCGACGATGCGTGGATTGATATTAATTCGAGAACATCTTTGGCATCAACAACAAGACTCAATTGCAAATTGGTGAAAACGAATTGGTAGATACACATGGCGCACCATTTTAATTGCCTCGCTGACTTATCTTTGCACATGTGATCGAGAGCGTTTCAATAAACGGTTGCACGCAAAGGCCTCAATCTATAATTGCAATCGCAATTCACACAATCGTCTGTAATTACTCGGCGATTTTTATCAAAATATTGTGAAACACTACAATTAAACGGTTATTTTATTAGTTTGCTTGGCTACATACAGCCAGCGCCTTTTCCATCTTCCCAAAACATTGAGATGGAGAAGGCGGCAATTGATCGACAACTTAAATACTGTTAGTATACAATTTGTTAGCCACGCTAATAAATTATTGTTTGAAAGTTGTGTCGATCTTTATCAATTGGATGCGAAATCGATCGAATCGAACAGGTTTGCGTCATACTTTCGAATCACTCATGTGTAACACAGTCCGACCAGTTGGCAAAATAAGACAGAAGAAAGTTAGCATTCTGTTGTTATTCCAAGTTTAAGGTTAATTAACCAGATGACAACGTGTCAACACCTCTTGGCTTATCTATGTTTATAATCGGCTAATGAACAAGCACTCGACATGCTCTTCAAAATATTTCAGCCATTTCACATTATGAATCGCATCAATTCGGGCCAATGCATTGCAGCGGCAGGACCTTTTGAATCGTTGTGCTTCAGAACAAACGAAAACATTTCGTAGAAATGCCAATATGTCACCTAAATTGACTACCTCTTGAAATGGCTGACGCGTGATAAACACAAAAACGATTAAACAATCAAATTTACACATGAATTTCGGTGTATTGACTCCATGCGGCATAACTTCCGTTCACTGCATTTCTCTTTCGCACGTCGCTTGCCAAATGGTCAATATATTCTGTGCAGGAGGAAACGGAACTGCAACGTTTTATTGCAATTCGGGATGCAACTTGCGACAATCATTACGAACCCTCTTTGCAACTTAATGCACACGCGTATGTCAACAGCCACTATAACAATAGTGAAGATAAATGTCCCAATAAATAGCGTAATTCATTGCATCGCCAATAGCAGCAGCGGCAGCAGTTCACTCAGCCGACGTTCGATTGAAAAGCTGCATTAAATCGTTAACGAAAGCCACAACAAACACCAATTCGATTCGGTCAACTTATTTTCATTTCGAAATGCTTCCAATGCTATCATTTCACTTCCATCTCTCTTTTTTTTCCTCTCCCGAGATAGTTAGTTATTTCTCGACACAGCAACACAACAGTCACTTACAAACGTTCGATCGCTTGTCGATTTGTTTGTGTGTTACCTGCCATCGATTTTAATAGACAACAGCTGCTCATTTCACCCTCTGACAAAGTTCGATATTTTATGAACACTTCAAAAAATTACTGCAGTTTTTCCTCCTCTCCATTTTTCTCTCTAAATTTCAAATTTAATTCGGCCAAAGATCAAATTGGTAAAATGTTCATTCCCAAAAACCAGTCGAAATGCAATTAAAGTCGGAAAGTGCTCCTTTAAGTGTGGATTATGAAAGTAAATTATGCAATTTAATTTGCAACTATTTTCATTTAGTTGCTCGAGAGAAAAAATATACGGCCAAACTATTTTATTTTATGCTTTGAAGTGTCTATATGAATTTACTGGCTGCACGCAAACTGCATTTTAATGGAAATAACACAAATATTACGGAAATTAGCATTTTGTTTAATAAATTTAAGCGCAAATAGGGAATAACATGTGAGTTGAAATTGGTGTTTGAAATGACGACCAACGCCTGTACACAGTGATTAAAGACAACCAAATCGAATCGATTCAAATCACATCGCAACGTCATGACAACAAATGATCTCTGATAGTTGCAATCGAATCCTTAACAACAATCACACACGCTGCCGTACACGCTTCTATTAGTGCATAAGTCTATTTAAATTCCATCCATTACTAATTTTCGTATTTGAATATACTTATGCATTTAATTTTATCAATTTATGCCCAAACATGAAGCGAGATTGTCGTGCATTTATGAAAATGGTTTCTGTTGTAAACATATGAGAGAACCGTTTAAATAAATTCAACGATGAATCTTTGCAACGCATCTCAATAATAATGTTCGGCTCACCGCGAGAGCTCAATATTTGGTATGTAAATAAACTCATATAAATATGTAAAGTTGATTGCTCTGATCGATCGATGTTGCGATTGATGACAAAATATGCGCACCACCTGCAGCATTCTCGTCGCTACAATCTCACCATAATTTGCAAAAATGTCCAATGTTCATTTTACAAATATTTTGTTGCTTCAGGCGATAAGATTCAAACAGGTGCAAGGCATCTTCTGATGCCATATATCCGCAGACTTAGCAGCCGAACGCGCGCATCAATGCCGTTCGTATAAATGAACCGAACTAAAATGAATAGAGATATGCTCACGCATGTAAGCGATTGCAAAATATGCATTTGGAAGAATTTGAGAAGAAAAAAACCGAAAAACAATGTTCCGATCGCAGATGTTCCAGCCGCCCCTCCCCTCATAAAATTAATCATGACGCAAAATCTCCGTTTAATATTCATAATGTGTATGTTCTTGGTTCGAAGAACTGGGGATAAAACGAGAGAAGTGAGAGTCGAGTCAAGCAGATGATTGTATTCACTATATTTGAATTGTTGGTGTGGCTTTCAGTTCTATTTCTAGCGATACATCGATTGTTACTGAAGAGTTGTGTACCATTACGTAATGCCCATTCGGTCGCATATCTTTTTCAATTGAGAGCATTTAACTTGATGACCGTAATTTAGAAAAGGCGGCGATTAAATCAATTCCCTTTTTTCGTTTGGCCACGAAAGTAGTGCTCATGAAGGGGTCGCAGCAAGCTGACATCATAGTACATAAATCAATATTCCGCATTCAACGAACTAATGCCATTGAGTTGCTTCGCATGTAGGGATTTTTGCCATATTTCATTGGAAAAAGGTGTGAATTTGCAAAACGTTAGAATTGGAAGAAATTGGTTTGATTTTACAAATGTTAGTCTCATTTGTTTGCAAATTACTTTCGGAGAAATGTTCGTCATTAACTAATTTACTGGATTATATGATCAATCATTGTTGAGAATTTGTGCAAAATTCAGCGAAATCAGAGATGAGAAATAGTGGTGCTTTAAGCACTTTGTGGCTTGTATTGATTAAACTACGATGTGCGTATGCATTAATTTTAACGATTTAACACTTACTCAACTTAATACATTACGTTCTCGGCTCGATTAATTCACTTTCCGAAACTTTTAACAAGAATTCAGATCAACAGAAACCGAATACTGCTTCAGTGCTACCGAACAGGTTTTTACATAAAATGAATATGTAAAACTGAACTCATATGATAAAATGTGTGACTCTCGATACTCTTTTCTTTCATTAAATGATATTATTGTATATGGCGAATCTGCATTGGAAAAGATATAATATAGAAGAGTTTTATTTAAACCCCAAAAAGATGACAAAGTGAGGTATTATTCGTGTAACTGTCTAAAATATGTGAGTATTCGAGACAAAGTTTGTAATGAGCTAATCGTAATTGTTTGTGCTGTGGAACTAATTTTGGTGTTGCTGCGTTAAAATCCGGTGACTTTAATCTTTTTGGGCATGATAATTTTATGAATTTTCCAAATGATCAAATATGAGTCATTTTAAAATTTCAAACGTGTGCCGGATCGGAAATGTAACGACGACAAATGACCAATTTACAATATAGTGCCACATTCATTGCAAAATAAGCTGAATTAGAAGATTATTATTATTATCTCGTTTCTATGTGCAGTTGGCTGCCGAATTCAAAGGATTCCCATCCTGACACGAGCCACACTCGAATCACAACGCGTGTGCTCGATTTCATGAAAAGGGATTAAGTTGTTTATTCAGTTTTATTGTTATTTATCGTTATATGTGCTCCGCATTTCCATTCATGATATGGGATTTGTGAACGGTCTGTTCCTTTTGTGAATCGATAATAATTTGCATTTTTTGAATTTATTCAGGCGAATGTTCAATGCACGAAATTAAGCCATTGTGAATAGAATGGAATGGAATGAATGGAATTGTTCATGAAGGAGTAGTAAAATTATTCATTTTTTGTCCGGTCGTCAGGAGAATTCGGCTTACATTCAGCCGGATTTAGGTCAAATTTCTAAGCTGTAATTTTTAGTGCAATGAAACTCGTGCAGATGCAATTTCGAAACCGAATGTTGCCATTCCGTTTTACTTGGATTTCGTGACAAATGTTGTTGACTGCGAGATAAAACCCACTTTTTCTAACAAACAAAAGGTTCGACAAAGTTCTCTCTGAAAGTCGAGCGAAACGGCAAATGGCACTATTTTGTTTGACTGCTTCCGTGAGACGTTTCCTTTTGACCATCACCAAACAATTCAATTCATTTCATAAAAATATTAAAGTTGTCTCTCGGGTTTCTCGGACGGAATTCATCTTGTTTGCTTGCCAATTTTCGTTTTGCTTTGTGATGTTCATTAAATGAATAAATACATGAGAGAGTGAGAGAGAGAGAGGAAAAAGAACATGTCAATACGAACAAGACGACAGAGGGAAGCTGTCTATATGTCCACATCGTTGGTTTAACAAACCGGGGAACATTTGATACGCCATTGCATTAACGTGTCGAACAATCACCCACCGGATAACGCGCTAGATAAAACGATATATAGCGCGGAGGGAAAAATTTCCGCTCCGTTTAGAGACTTTCAATTTTTGGCGTCTGGTGGATTTGTTTTTGTTTACCCCTCAAATGCGGAATGTGTTTCTGTTTTCTATTTGATATCCCATCAAATTATTTGCTTGTTTGTGTACATTTCGCATATTTCCTGCAACAAATTTTGGCCGAGAACTCAATGAGTCGTAATTATCGGCACTTTTATAACATTACGCGGTCCATTAACACTTTGGCACAAGTTTTCTGGAGACTCTGCGTCCAAACGGTTCGCACCCATTCCAAAATGCGTACTTTGACTCACTTCTCCCAGCTGCATACTGATTTCTGTTTGGATAAAGAGCTTATCATTTCAAATAAAAACGTTGAATAAACAATTTCGGATTGGTGGACCCAAAAAGTGGTTTCTCATTGATTGAAAATCAAAATGCCGGATAGTGGTTCGATGCCAGTAAATAACTGTCCGAAAATAAAATCAATCTGTCAGATGTCTTTCCGGTGACACTCAATATGTGTGTGTTTGGTCATGAAAAATTGGATTTTTCCAAAGTCAAATGCGAAAAATTGATGTAGCTGCGAGCCAAAGACAAAGTTGTACCGTGTCGGGCAGCATAGATATGAGTGCGAAAATTCGGATTTATTAGGAAAAGTCACAATCGACTTGTGAGGTCATCACTAAAATCACGTATTCGGCTCGAGTGTGGATTCGATATAACGCCTTCGGCTTTTACCGATATGAAAAGATTTACACGATTTTTGACACTTATTCTATAATGTCGATTCAACGAAGGCTACCGTTTCATTTTCGTCGGAATTCATCAAAAATAGGATAAATAAATACCCGCAAACAATAAACTGACTATTCAGTCATATGGCAGAAACCGCAATATATGCGTGTGCTTGTGCCGTTTTATTTGTTTTGTTTTGTTCCATTTTTTTGCGTTCGTCTCGTTCGATGTCAAATCTATGGATCTATCCAAAAAGACGATATTGCATTTCACGCGGAAATCTAATACCCACTTTATGGTTTGGATTTGTTTCTCTCTTTCGTTGCTTCGCTTCATTTTGGCGTCAGATGCGAAGCAATCAAATAAGCGATGCGTGTTGAGGCTGAGCGCGACAAACGCAAATAAACTAGATTTCACTGGCAAAGTACTTCCTGTTGCATTTGAAAAACACATGGAACTATTATACGCGCTATCACAACAATAAAAGACGGACAAAATGAAATAAACGCAGCAATTCCATTCAATTTCAAAATTCTGTTTTTTACCCTTCTCTATTATTCGCTTGAATTTCTCAATATGCGTCGCACATCAGTTTTGCTTTGAATTCTACACACATCTCGTCGTGTGCGCGAGTTCTTTTTTTTCAGGTCACTTGATTTGTGAAAATTGAACCCATTACACGCTCACTTTTGTGCCACAAATTCTATGTTTCGCTTTTCTCTGAATTGCTTTCGATTGTTATGTCTTTGTTTCTCGTTTTCAATGTGCAATGCTATTGAAAAATACATGATGCAAAAATGATGGAAATAAAATCCAAAAAAAGTACCACACTGTATTGCATCGCTCTATCGCTGTCTTTGCACTCTTCGCTTTTTTCGGGAACCCAGAAAACTGCGTCTATTTGTTTGTTTTCATGCCATTGCTGAATTGACATTCGAAAGAAATAAATGTTGATTCGTTTATTTTTTCTCAATTTGATTCAATTGAAATTAATTGATTCAACTATGACTATGTTCAACTGCTGTACAGATGCAATACGTTTTATAAGTTTATCGAGCGCGTAAACCAAACCGAACCGTACCGCAAACAGTTTTCACTTTCTTCTTGCGGACAATCGCACCAGTCATTCTACGCTTCGAAGCCAAAGTGGGAGCAACTGCAGAAGTAGATCTGCATCTCACATATCTCGCGTGTTGTAGAAGTTTTCGTGGCAATGGCCTGGAGTTCAAAATCATTCATTCAATAAAATAGAGCGTCAGCTACATTCATACGCATTCAGTGTGCACGTGTTTTTTTGTGTGTGCCTTTGCATTAAGTTAATTTTTAGCTCGGCAGATGAATTGATTAGAACAATTAGCGTTGTAATCTATCATTTAATTTGAATGAGATAATAAATACAATGTTGGATCCATCGCTCCATCATGGCTGCTGTTTTTTGTATGTGTCTCCAAAGATATTAGAAGTACACACTCACATTTTATTCATTTCGACGACGATGATGTAGTAATTACAATTGCCGATGTAATTTAATGATACCGATTTTTCAAGTTTTAATATTTTTCTGTGTCCCGCGCACCGGAGGGATGAAGGCCGACACAATTGGAGAATGAAATGGAAAAGGTATCATAATTTTTCATTCCGGATGATTTATTTTTATGCATCAAATATATTTTTTTTGCTCCTGTGGCAATTCTTCTGTTCTACATTTCACTCCATCATTCTTTTTGGCCGGAATCCGAGCACAATTTCAATAAATTCCCGAATGATATATACAGCGAATTGCACGTGCGAAATAAAAATATAAATTAAAAATTTACGCTTTAAACAGCATTGAAAAAAAGATAGAAAATGTTTGTTCATCGCTTGACAATGTCCAATATTTACTTTGTATTTTTTGAATTGATGGACGCGCAGTATGGTGCCTTCCGCCATTATTGAAATTAAATCGAGAGAAAGAAAACACTTTTATTTGAAGAACGAGAGTTATCGAGAGGGAGAGAGTGAGCGAGTATGCCAACAAAAACAAAAAATGAAATTGAAATTGCAACGAAACAACATCATACGTAAATGATTCGAGAGAACGGCAGATTCAACATCGAATTTGTTCACATCATAAACTTTGCATAATAACGGACGCACAACCAAACACATCATGGATGTGAAACAAAATAATAAAAATAATAATTACAATGGATTCGCAGTAGCCAGCATGAGTAAAGTGGGAATGTAGAAACAAGCAAGAGGCGGCCAAATGAAATTTTACGAGCGCACAACCATTTATCCTAGAGCAACACACATTGCATGCGGCCAGCAGAGTACAGCCACAGCAGTAGCAGGCTATAATTTTTTGTGGCTGGGGTTAAAAAGACCATTGCTTCTCATTTGCGCACATCAATGCATCGAAAAATTAATTATGAACGCTTTCCTGTCGGCAGTGCCAAACTCTTGCACTTTTAATTTCTACTCAGCCAACGGTCTTTCAGCGCATAACGCGAAATTTGTTACGCGTTCGGTGACTGCATTGCGATGGTTCTAATATGAATTGTACTAAATGCTTTTCAATGCTTCAATGGAATTTCTTTTCATTATCAGTGCTTCGTTTTCGGTTAGATGAGCAACGTCAACAAAGTCAGGGCTAGCGATTGTTATTTTTCATTTTCCGGATGTTTTTGTTGCTATTGCATTCTCTCTATCTCACTCCATCTCAATTTTATTCTCGAGTAATTTGGGAGGTTGTGATGAAATCACTTTTCGATTAACTATTTTACGCGCATGTCAACTGCTACATATTTATCGCTTGAATAAGCGTCTTTGTCATTTGTTGTGATAAAAATCACATTTTTCTCTTGACATTTTCTTTCATCGTATTTGAGCAATTTGATAACACAAGCCCATTAGCACTTGATTTATTGCCATAAGTTTTTATAAATTTCCAAATCGACTTGTACATGTGAATGAGCGCGCAATAATCATAATTAGATATTGGTTAAACGATGCGATTGTTGGGAATTGGAGTGACAGAGATCGGGGTTTGGTAAAAGTCGAAATCCCGCCAGTTCTATGACGTAAATGAATAAATTTTCATTTAAATTAGTGAGCAGAAGTAATATTTTGGCTGACCATCGACTCAGCACAGGAATCATTCCGACCGTATCTCCCTCTCTATCCATATTTCTCTTATTAAAAGCAATAAAAGACTTAGAAATATGATTTACTATAGTTGCTCTGAACCCGCATTAATTTTCATTGAAGATAAAGTCGTACGAGCGGTGCAAGTGAAAAACCGATTGTGGCGCAATTTCTGGTGCTCGTTTAATTGCGTGAGCGTTTCGCTCTCCAAAGCAACTGTCTATTTACTAACATAAACAAGACATTTGAAAAACATCGCAATAGAATTCGTTTTCACTTGTTCCATATTCGGAAGAGCAAACATGACTTCAATAAATCGCTAATACACACAGACACGGCTATACTTTATCAGCGTTTGACGTTGCATTTTCAACACGTTAACGAGCAGTGGAAAAGCGGTAATTAGCTGAATGTGGTCCATTCAATGCATGCACAGCACTTTTGACAACTTGATTGATGTCAGTACGTTAATGATTTTCCACGACGATGTTCCATACTGAAAAAAAAAAGAACCCGTCAAATCAATAACACGCGACTCGAAGAATTTTCTTTTTAATTGACAGCAACCGAAGCCAGTTGCATGGAAATCGATTTCAATCGAATGTCTTGTCATCCAAATGATCCCTTCGACATTCAATGAGAAAATATAGCAACACATTTCAAAACACCCGCATTGTGACATTTTGAAGCGTAACCACCAGAATCACGAAAAATGTAAATGGATATTTTGGCAATTCATCGCAGCAAGTAGCAGAGATTCATACTGAATGGTGGGCCATCCACATAAGACTGCTGGAAACGGAAGCTCATCACTTTTTCCTCAATTAATCTCTCAATCCAAATTAAGATATCAACTGAAGATTTTGCTAATTGCATCGATACTTACGTACGAATAAGAGAAAGGATTTTTTAAAATGAAACATCAGGTTTGTTTTTAGTGACTCTTAACGATGCCATAATTAAGATTTCAGCTGAAAATGTGCATTTTATTTAGCAATTGAGAGATGAGACTCACGTAGTAAGCAGGTTTTCAATGCTATTTTCCCTTTCACTGGTTTTTATTTTACGATTCCAATGCACAGTTCCGGTATTTTTCTCCATTTATGTTTTAAATTATGTACGCATATCCCGCGTAGTCTCACTGTAATGTTTATGCACCCTCTCAACATACCTGTGAATTCACAGACATAGAGAAAGGGAGAGATCAGACAAAAATCCGTGTAACAAATCGAAAATGCGATGCGAAGAGAATAGACATGGCAGGTTCAAGCCAAAAACAATAGAAAAAAACCAACTGTCGAGACGCAGCGATTGCAAAAAAGGAGCAGAATCCGAAAACATAACTAAATGCAAACGTTTCGGCACCAGTATATCCGGTGAATGAATGAAATAAAATGCGAAACGTAATCTTGCGATCTTATTTAAAGCACGTGCAAATCGTAAAACAAATTATGTAAATTATCATATTATGATATGGCCCGTTCTTCTCGGAAAAAGAATCACTTCGAGAAAAAGCAAACAAATATGGAAATAATACAGCGACGTTGCGTAGCAGGCAGAATAAACTGGGTGAAGAGTAGTGAGTCCGTCTCTCTCTCTCTCTCTCTCTCTCTCTCTCTCAATCAAAAACACACAAAAATCGCCTGCACAGGGATTTTAGTTATTTTCCTTTAAACCAAGTACTTCGAAAAAAAATACGTATTTATTTATGGATAAAGCTTAAAGAGTCACGAACTTAAGGATGTTTATATTTGTACAAGGACTTGCTCACGTGTAACCTGCGTCAACTCCATGCAAAATAAGTGAGTTAAGGAAAAATCCCAAACAAAAATAACTAAATAAAAGATTTTCTGCGTAACAACCTTGCTGTCACCGTAATTCGTAAATCGTGGGTTTTTTTAGCGGCTTTCCTTTTTGGCTCCTCTCTTCTTCTAGGCTCCGTGTAATAAAAACAAATTCGATACCCATTCTTCTCATCATGTGGTTCTTCTTCGTTGGCCTGCTGATTTGTCTTCTCGGCGACAACAACGGTCAGTGTGCATACGGATCTTATTGTATGTGCCTTTTTGCCTACTTTTTCTATTTTTACATGGAAACGTCAACTTTTATCGTCGGAAACAATGAAGCTACATGTGAACTTATCGTAAATTGCTTATTATAACTAATGCCTTTTATGTATATTCGAAAACAATACCGTAACATAAAATGCTCGTGTTTTTGTAGATACGGTATGTGCACGTGTGACCCAACTTCATGCAGAATAAGAAGAAAAAAAGACACATATAACAATTTTATAAATTTGTTATAATGATTCTTCTTTTCTTTTTTCATTCGAATTGAATTGCTTTTAGACTGGTTATTGATCGATAAAAATCCGTTTTTATGTGAGATTACAATTCTATCGCGCGGTAGGTCACAAAATTCTATTTCGGCATTCTGTTCGCTCAATAGAAAGTGTTGGTGTGTGTTATTTTTTGTCGGGAAAAGTGTATCGATTGAGAGAATGAATGGATGGCCGAACAGGTATACAAATACGAATTTTAAAATCAAAACAGAGTGAGTGAGTGTTTCTTCGTTAGAATCAAAACAAAAATAATTCCACTAAAGATAGATTCAATACGTATTTTGTGTTTGTGTTGCACGCCACCAAAGAGAATCATTTAATTTTTTCCGAAAACGCCATTCGGATTGAGAGTGAGAAAAAGAGCCGCACAATCGAATCGAATCCAATAAATAACAATAAATAAACTGACAATAAAAAATAACGAGATAACTCACACAATCCGCAGAATAGAAAGAAAATACAGCGCCATTTCAAGCTGAGCTGTAATATCATTAGTCCATGTTACGGGGTTCTTTTCAAATGTTATTTTTCTTCCTTTTTTCCATTCATTTATTCTATATTTTCGATTCTTTTTGCTGGATGCATTTTTTCCATGGAGCATTTTGAAGGCATACAAAAGTGAAATATGTAAGTTAAGCTATCGAAATGATACTAAATTAAAATTAAAGTGGGGAAAAGAAGCTGAAAACAGATAAAAATGTAGAAGAAGAACAGTTTTTTTTCATCGTGTTCGCATTCAACAACACCCAAAGCGGAACAATGAAATACTGTAGTCAACACCCGCATAGCAGCGACTTTTCACTATACTCACTCCAATAGACCAATCGTATGCACTCAAGCAACCCATACGGTTCGGTACATTTTTCTTTCCTTATCGTATGTCTTTCGTTCTATATTTTCTCTTCGTAGATTATTCTTAGATTATCGTATTAATACAACAATAGCACTAAAAGTCAATATCAAAAACACACGACACACAACTATTTGGTCGTATACGCTTGTGGCGCACGAACATGGAAAACAAGATTTCGATGACTATTACATTGAATGTCCAATTGTTAATTATAATGAATTGTTAGCGATAAATACAGCTATTTGTGTCTATGTGTGTTCTTTATAAGCTATCTACATCCATTTCTTCATCCATTCGAGCAGAAAACCATCTCTATATCTCGATACATGAATGCCGAAACGAGCATGAGGAGCAGACGATGTCACTTCATTAATCGGGTTTTTATTTGTTTTATGACATCTCTTGGCGTGCAGGATACAAATGGTAAATCTGAGTGCCTTCAGTGAAATCGGAGAGAGAAATATTTCAGTGGTTTTAGTTTATCTATTTTTTATTGAAAGATTTATTTCAAAAAAGGCATAATTCTTAATTCTGCGTTTTTACTCAGACTTATTTAAAAAGAATTTTTCGAATTTCAGAATTTGCCTAATGTGAAACATATAAGAGTTACATTCGACTGAAGCCATTTGCATAATCAAAATAAACTTTTCATCAAAATAGTTTCAAACCAACCGAATCGAAAGTTATAAATCTTCTTTATCCATACACTTTCCAAAAGCGTATTTATTTCATTGAATCGATGATGCCGTGCATCGAAGAATATGTGCACAAATTCCGCAACTATATTACAAAACCAATGTAATATCTTATGCTTTTCAAAACTGTCAACACACACTCTACAACGAAAGCCAATATCAATAACAATAACAATTTGCCATGGTATTCATCGCAGATTAACGCAAAGTACAAAACAATCCGAATGGAGGAAAATATGCGCTCATAAATTTAAAGGTGAGATATTGAAAATTGTAATTTATGTGTTTGCGGTGTGCACATTGAATTGATCGCGCTTTGAGTTTGATGTTTGATTGCTCGTCTTGGTTGAATGAACGATTAAGCGCAATTTACATCATCTCAATTTATGTTCGATGACGATCTTTTAGAATGATGAAATCACATTGGAATTGAGCACATGCCGCACCAGCGATAATTGCATTGATTCGAGCAATCTCTCTGGGATCTCGCTCAACCTGATTGACGATTATATTAAATAATTAAACATTTTGGCGACAATTGGTCGGTGGACGACGGGCAATGTTCGATATCTGCAATGAATAAAAAATAAACAGAAATGTGTGCGTGACAAAACTATCAGAAAGGAAAAATTACGCCTTTTTTGTATATTGAATGTCGACTGCATGAAAGAGAAAATGTGTATATTAAAAGCGAAGTTGTTTCTTTGGCATTAAAAAAAATGGCACGATTTTTATCAAAAATTCTTATCGATTAAATGTTGCTGACAGAGTTTTTTTATCGAATAATTAAATTTAATGATGAAAAACATCATTTTAGCGACATGCTCAAAGTTCATCGCTTCACTTTCGGCGCACGATTTGCAATTTCTTTGGCGATGCAATCGGTTTGCAGCTTCCTGCCCTTTAAAGGCAACTTTTAATACATGTTATCGCAAGGAATGTGAATCGTTCAAAATCACGGAAAGTATCAATAATTCCGTGAATTGCGCCGCTTCGCTCGATCATCAAGATGCTCAGCTCAGACAATCTATATACATACGATGGAATCGCGCCCATTTAGTTGTTTTTGAATTGATTCGATTACTGTTAGATCATATCGATTTGATGTAGATTGAAACGTTTGAAAAACGTTAGCAAGACAAGACACTCGGATACTCTACATCATCATCAACGTCGTCGTCATCCTCATCGTTGTCGCCACCGTTATGTTGCGATGATCATATGCGTGCAATCGTTTTCATGTGCATAAATGGGCAAACTCATTTTCTATGGAATATAAAAGTAATCGAGTTGACATCAAACATCATAAATAATATGGCGCCATTTGTGTGCTAAACATTAAATCACCTCTCGAATTGAGGTGAGCTCTCGATCGACGCGCTACCGTCGCTGGACATATAAAAAGCAAAACAACGATTATATTAATATACATTCACAGAAGCTCTCTTTGCCTAATTGCTTGTTGTTACTTCTTGATCGCGCACAGTTTTTATCTAGATACCATTCAATGAGAATTTCAACTACTCGGCTGACGAAAGTATTTTCCGCGAATATTGAATATTCAGTGATCATTTGCGGCCAAGCAGAAGAGAAAAAAGTTCAATTCCATGCTCGAACTCGATCCAGACTGACGCGGTACACTCACCAGTTATTTCCAGAGAATCAACATCCAACCATCATGTATTTTACCATGTAAATTTGTGTATTGAACATTGCTTGTTTGCCATATATGCACCGTCGACATTACTCGGCTCTTTGAAATGCGCTTAACAAGTAAAATCACTCGACAATCGGCATGTGAGACGCGCATTGTGCAGCACTTTTCCCGCTGTTTTGCCATTGGATTTTCTTTTCATTGTTCAAATAAAAATATACACTGAAAACTTTCTCTGCTGCTGCTGCTGCTGATGCCAGACGTCGTCTTCATCGATGGATGATGTCGTCGTCGTCCAAATGATTTTCGTTCTCATTACCACAAGACAGCTCGATTTCCAGTACATTAGAAACCATTAGAATTGTAAACATATTTCTACACGACCACGGTCACTGTCGCCAGTTGAATTCATTTAAATGTTTCGTGACCAGATCTCTTATAAATGCACTTTCAATACATTTGCTGTATAAAATATTGAAGATGAACTCCATAGATTGCTTTATACGGTCGGGCGTGAACCTGGACCCTGGACTCCGATCACACTTCAAGAGATGGAACAAAAATCCACTCGATCTTATTTGGATTTTTCTGCGATTTTCAGTTGTGCGCTGGTTGACGACAATTTGCAATTGTTGTTTTGTGCCGTGACTAAAATGCTTGCCATGCATTTGCACTTGATAAAGTGCAAAAACCACAAGCCAACATCGTTCTCATAAATACGGTAATACGAAATAAAAATATCGCAGCTAAACAGCCATATGGCTGAATGGAATTTTTTCTTTTGGCTCTGCTTAGAACAACGTGAGTGTGAGTGTTAGACACATCGTGCAGATCTCGAGTGCAACATCGAAATTATGCGATTGCATTCAATAGATATTATATACTACAAAAATGCGCGCTATTCGATTTGGGTTTAAAATTAAAAGATCCAATTTGTTGTAATAATAAACTGTTGTTTAACTGTTTTGAATTGTAATGAAATGAAATTCCTTTTGAAATGTGCTCATTGGCTGAACAATACAAAACAAAACAAAAAACAGACGATTGCATTGTATTGCGATTGCTCTGTGCTGTGGCTTCTTTTGCTGTTGTTTCTTCCATCTAAAACAATATGTTTTTACAAATGTGCGACAAAACGACACCAATTTCAGTTAAATAAACCTCTGCTCTGGAATCAAAAGCTCATGCTGCAAAATGAAAGTGCGATTTTTTGCGGCTGCGGTTGTGTGAGTGTGATACTTGATCATCGCGAAAATATGAGAAGAAGCTCCATGCAGTTCATCTAAACTCTATTTCTCGGCGATCGGTTGCATTCATTGCTACCATCGGTGTGAAATGTAAATAATTCACGGAGCCATTCCACGAAATAAAAGTGACGATGGATTTTTCTTAAATCAATATTTCATTTCTATTGAAAGAAAACCTGTCTCTGTTTGTAGAAAATCCGACGGTTTATTATGAATGTGTGAATTCTCTGGAAAAATATTTCCTAATCGATTGAAATTTCAAGCATGATTTTAAACCAAAATAATCATTTTCATCAGAATCCGTGCGACTCTGAATACACATTTTCTCGACAACAACGAATGACCTAAACACCAGTTTGAACCCATAAAAATGCATTTCTATTAAAAAAAAAAAACCGAAAAGCTGAAACGCAACGTACGTTAAAACAAATAGTAGAAGCACAGCGACGTGGAGTAGTGTGCTTGGGACACACTAAAATCAGTAATCAAAAAGGCACGTTCTGCGCAAACGGGAAGTGTGAAGTGATGGGGAATTTTATGAGTCAAGAAATGGTTCAGTTAATAAATAGGTTCACTGCACTTTGTAACCCAGTTAAATGTCGCTCTCATTTTATGCTGACTTTTGTTTGTGTCGCCTAGAAAATATTTTCATCCAAGGAATTTTGAGTTGTTGATTGTTTCTTTGCTTTCAAGTTGTTCCGATTTCGGTGATAACCATCGTAGCCTTGATAATATACAACGCAACTTGAAAATTAAAACGAATCCATTGGTGCGAGATGTAAGCGTCGGCTGATCCGTGAAATTTCATCATTTTCCATCCTCACATTAGAAGCAATTTGATTTTATTAGAAACGAAAAATCTTGTTGAAATGCAACCAGGAATCATTCATTCTAAATGATTTTATTCTCCAGATTTTAAGAGCCCATTTCGACTACATTCAATGACTTCATTCCAGAATGAATCAACTTTGCTCACATGTCAACTAGAATGTAGGTTGCATCTAGTCAATTTGCATCGCTAAATGTGATTGACACAATAAATTTGATGTGTAGCATAGAAAAAAGCACCGAAATGGCTTGCGAAAGAAAGAAGTAAAACCTAATTAAATTACATCACACACAGTGAGTGATTTGCGGATGGATGCAGCGCACCGTAATCATACTTAACGATGATTTTCAATGAGTCAAAATTGCATATCTCAGTCACGTTTATTTGCATACTATCAGTTTCTTTCGATATGTTGCTTTCGTGCGCGCGTCCGATTCGTTGTCACTGTCTATTTCGAATTTCGTGTGTGTAAATGTTTCTCATTGAATCCCTCTCTCTCTCTCTCGAAATTCCGATACATTGATGTGAACGAATACAAAAAAATGCAACGCGGAACCGCATACTTAATTTTAAACGCTGAATGGACGGTTTTTTCCCTTCGGCAAATCATAATCAAAGCGAAAATCAACGGGTCCCCAAAAGTGCACACCAAAAGTCAAAATGTGGCAGTAGCACAACGAATATTTTGCTGTTGTTGCATCGGTTACGCAATTCAGAATGAATTGACATTTCATTGCAAGCGAAGGAAAGAAAAGTACTAACCGAGCGCAAAAAGGCTTTTTTACATCACACAAAAATGCATTGTGTATTTTGGGTTACATATAAAAATGCGTTTGCATCGAACGGTGCAATGGATTTTGTCCGCGCGCTCACACTCACACACACACACAAAGATTAATTGGAGAGCCAGTGAGTAATTTGTGCGCACCGACAAAATTTTCAGATCGGCGCGCATTCCGACGAGTAACATTACAGTTGCAATTAATTAACTTATGAAAATAACGGTACCGTTCACATTTGAGAGTAAGAATGAAAAGCAGCCAGCATGATTCAGGTTTGTAAAGAAAAAGGAAAAAAATAGATGCACCGCATTCCGTCGATCGAGAGCTTGTTCATTTAAATATTCCGTCGACTTTTTATTAACTGTTTTCGTTTGTCAACGTCATTGGCAATTTATTCAAATGTCATCAATGTAAGCGACGAATGTGCGCAGTGAGTGAGTTTGAAGTGTGAATCTCTCATTAGCCGAGTGGCTGCTGTTTCAGCCGGTCGCTCGAGCTCTCTCTCTCTCTCCCACTCAGTCCAGAAAGCTGCAGTTGTTTACTGTACTTTATGACCGATAAAATACGATTTAATATGCATTCGCTAAATTATTAACACTCCAATGCAAAATGAAAAGACGCAAGAAGAAACAAGCGTCGACTACGATTTTTCAAGTGGTTTTGATTCTATTCACTGTTCAAAACGAGCAGAATAATGCGGAAGAGCTGCTATTTACAGTTAGTATTTTTAAAGAAAGAAGAAGAAGAAAAAGAAGCGTGAAGTAAGAAATCTTGCCACTATGTGCGATATAAAATAAAACATGTTCCCATTGAAATGAGCTTCTTGACGATCGTGCGAATAAGAAACTTTTTCGGTAAATCTGTTCGCTTCACCAATTAAAATTCATTATTCATGACATTCGCGAGAGAGAAAGAGTCACTCACTCGCCATATTTTAATGTGTGCGTTCCAAGTGGACGGCTTAATATTCAAATTGCACATTTCCAGATGCATTAAAATTGCGTGCCTCATTATGTCGAAGTTTTTAGTGGCTCTCAAGCGATGCCTTGACTGCCAATCGGATGTTTTCGGCTCTTTGGCTTTTTCCCTTTGAGACCACAACTTTTTCACATTTCAAATAAATGAACGTATCGACGTCGACAAACATAGTTCACATCAAGAGTGCCAAAGATTCATTGCAATGAAGAATGTTGAGTGTTCACCTCGGCAAAAACCTTCAAAGAAAACATAACGAAAGCGTCATGTAAATACATCGGTTCTGAAATTTCTCAAAACAACTGCTCGAAAATGTGCAAATGGAATTAGTTTCAAAGAAAATATTTTCGTATCTCAAGTGTTTGCGCGAGGTAAGGATTACTTTATCAAGGTGCGAACGGGATCTCACGAAAATCTCCGTCTCCGCATATTTTTCACCCATTGTTGTGACGACTGCATTTTACAATGAGAAAGAAGAAATTCAGAGAAAATGAAGCCGGTGAAAATTAGACGAACTCTATTGTTTATCACGATATTCCTCATACTGATTGCCACTTCCAGCATTTAAACACATATAAAGAAAGAATATGTATGAATGCATCAGCATAATAATGAAACTTCATTTTCTTGTAAGCAGAAGTGTCCAGTGGAACTTTTTCCAACAAAAGCGCCCCAAAAATCCGTTTCAGTAAAAATCCCGCAACTTTTCACATTTTATTTTTGTGTTTTGTTTCGCAAGAAATAGGTAGTAAAGGTCTTTTACAAATATGTAGCGTTTGTTATGATTTGTAACTTGATCGAATTCCCTTATCACTTACCTCTCATCAGAATCGCGAAAATCAAATAAGAAAAGATGAGAAACTTAAACTTAAAAAACAAATCTGGTACAGTTTTGCTGAAAAAAGTTTCGCTGGACATGTCTGCTTACACGAAAGCATCATTTTAATATTCTTCTTATTCATTCATATATATCTGTGTTCTTCATTCACTCAATTTCATTACGTAGCAGCTAGAAAAAGTGCATTGACAGCAAATGAATGTAATCCGGTACCCATAAACATAATAATTGTTATGTAATGTCACATCCATTGCAATGGTTTCTGTTTCCTATACGCTGAATAGCATTAAATGCGTCGTATGCTCGGTGTGTCGAGATAACGAATAGAAATAAAATGCCATCGCTGATGCGTTTGTCGCTGTTCTGTTTGCCTCGTGATAAAGTTCACCGTGAATTCATTTACACTTTATTTGCGTTGCTATCTTCTTTTTTCAAATTTAAAGTAATGATTGTGTTACCGATGAAAGAAGCATTAAATCGGCAGCGGCAGTGGTACACAATGAGTACGCGATAAATAGTGGGTGCGATGGAGATAAGAGGGAAAATGGTGCTAACAACAGGAAAAGACAAGATACGTTGTATAAACGCGTTTAATATGACAAACTCATACGCTCGTTTCAAGTAAGCATGCGAACCATACAGAAAATGTCATGGAACGAATTTTGTTGCAATTCACTAGTCGGCACACCAATTTTCTCACTTCTAGAATTTATGGATTCAATCAATCACATATTCAACATGTACTCGAGGTTTCATGCTGCATTTTATCGTGCTAAATGAGCTAGAAAATGGCAAAATAGTGTTATTTTTAATTTTAATGGGACAGGCAATCAGGCAATGCATTGGAACAACGCTTCGAATGCATTGCTGTATAAATAAATAAATGACACAGAAATGGCTTTTTTGAAAGTGTGAAAAATCTTTCATTCACAAATGCGGAACATTTTCAGACGAGTGTTAGAATATTATATCACGCCTTGACCTTGCAGTTTCACTCTCCGGACGCATGGTTTGAGGAACAGTGTTTCGTTTTAAATTTATGCAAAATTGCTTGAAGGCGCGAGATAATCGAATGAAAAACGAAAAGGACAACGGTCAACACACACAAATTCGAGTATACGAAATTTTCCTACAAGTCACCCTTTTTAATTCGAATAACATTCTTTGAAGATCCCCCATTCATTTGCATACTCTTGCTCATATTCTTGTTGTTAAATGGACGAAACAAACTCTCTTCAAAAACATGCTTATGTTTTAACCCCTGCAAGAAAGTTAAGATGAAACTTTTGATTTGAAAACAATCTCGTGTTTTGCAAAGATTGTTTGGAAAATAAAAGTGAAGCAAAAAATGAGCAGAGAAAGCGTTAAAACATAACATACAGCGTTGAAAATTTACATATTCTGGGCATGGAAACATCGAATTATTTGTTCTGAAAATTAGTAAAATATGATTCTATCCGAGAATAAACATGCAAAGTTTTGCAAGTCCACAAAGTCTTATGTTGATTTTCTCATGGATACAATGGAATAATTAGATTTTTTTAGAGTAGACCATCATCAGCTCGTCATTCGGTCGAGGGAATGGGAAAAAGTGCCAAAATATGCAGTGAATATTTCGAATCAATGCTTTGAATCTCAAGTCATTCAAAATTACTCATTCTCACTTCGATAAGATAGATACGAATCTAAACCATGGACTAAAATTCAAGTGCATTCAATTGAAAGTTAATGTAATGGAACACAATTACAGCGAAATGTAACTAAATATCAATCATTGGTGTTTCATCATTTGGCTTCTAATTCGATTCAAACGCAAAATCGAGCTATCAACCTCAATCCGACATTCCCGTGCTCGATGCAAAATATAAATAACATAAATTGTTTGAATGCCTTGATGTAAATCACACAATTATAGATATATTTAATGTCGGTAGAACGAACTCGAACATTTTGAAGAGGTAAAAAAAATCAAGAAATACAATTGAAATAATCACAATAAATCCAAAATATGACGAAAAGTTTTGCGGCACAATCAGTTGCACGATGCAGTAAGCACTCTAATCATGTATCACGTGTATTTTCACTAATCATCTTTCGTGCAAAGAAAGTCGTAGAGGTGCGCGAGAATTAATCGGTTTCCAAACAAGGTACGTAATTCTTAAGTGAATAATTCGCCTCCTCCGCCTCCCTCTGCTCACCATCCATCTCCTCTGCCGCTTCGTGCAAAGATTTTGAAGCTAGCAAGAATGATTGAGAATGCGAGTCCCATTTAGAATTGCTAATCGACGGGTTTTTTCCACTCAGAAAATTAATTAAAATGGATAATTTTGTTCGTGTGCTAATGAATTCTTGCACAAAATGAACTGTGAAACGTTGTTACATTCTCATTGCATCAGCTTATGCAATCTTTGTCGACTTGTTCCGCACGAAATGATTATAATTCACGTTTTAATTCAACGTAATGACGTTTTCTGTGTGCGTTTTTTGTTGCTGAAATAAGAATGCGCGCGCATTGCACGTGATTGCGTTTCCTCATAGAAAAATCGCGGGCAGCATCCGCAGCAGCAGTAACAGCAGCCACGGTTATCTCAATATTCGCAGTTAAATGTGCTAAGCTCTTGGAAATCAGGCGATTTTCCTTGCAAGGTTTCCTTGCTCAGCTCATTCAAACTTCGACCATAAAAACTATAAAATGGAAATAATGCTGCCGAGTACAGTGTGTAGTTTACATTAATTCATTTCATTTTTGCGCTACACACCGAATGCATCGTGTGTTTTCATCGCGCTTCACATTTACATTGAATTCCGCTGTGCTTATTGTATCAACTTCATAATTGTGTTCCATTATAAATTTGCTGAATTAATAAAATTGGGGTTCTGTTTTAATCGACTGCACTGTAAAGCATAATGTGTCTGTTTGAAAATGTAAGCGAATGAAAATGAAAATGGTTCTTTTCAATAAAATGCGATCATCGTTTCTGGCATTGCCTTGATTACAATGCACGAGTCAAATTGAGCTGTTGCGTTTTGTGTTTGAATTGTGTGTATGTGCGCGAGGCATGCGTGTTCGCGGGAGCGCGCAAAGCACATTTCCAGTGTTAGTAAATTTTCTGAATGGAAAAACTAATTATGAAAAATATAATAATCTTTATCTCTCAAGACGCATACAAAACGCACTACTATGAAATCGAGCTCTCTCCACCTCTGGTGCAAATGTGGCAAATGGGATAAAGAATTAAAACGGCAACAAATGCTCTCGCTCATTACAATTAGTGCACACACGTTCTCGCAACAACTGGGTGAATCGTTATTGAAATGGAACATTGTATGATGTCGGTAGTGTGCGCGAGAGCGATTGAACGAGCAAGCGATGAGCTGATCAGAACAAAAGCAGCACCAGCCAACTAGCTCAGCATCTCATTGTGCACATAAAGCAATTATCCATCTCAGATTTTAAGAAAAAATCTGTTTATCGTAAGATTATGACGTTAAACATTCAAGGCAGGCGTATTAGCTCATTGCCACTGCACCGTCTCTGTGTAAGCGTGCAAAAACGTAATTTGGATAACGCAACACATGCATTCACTACGAAATGGTATTCACGTCTTTATTTCTGGTGTTTGTTCCCCGAAATGAAACAAATCAAAAGCATAATAAACTCGAAAATGTTATTCTATTAGATTGGAAAAGCGAAGAGACGAAACGACGAAGCTCTGGCTCTCTCGTTCGGAGCACGACAAAGAGCAGCATTCCGAGAGCAAATACAGATTGAGATAAATGAGTGAAGAACATTGAATCGGATCCAATTGCGTACGCAACAAGACCAAAAACTGTTTAATGCAATAATTCAGAAACTTAATCTATTTTCTTCACTACACAATTTTAATTGACTGAAATTTAAACGAGATGGAAAATCCATGCATTCGAAACAAAATGCATCCATTTTCATTGGATATATTGGGGGCTATCTTTCACTTTATCAACGTTCCCAACTTGATGATATAATTTAATGAGAGAACAAACTTTCCGTGGCAATCGAAAGCGATAGTAAACATATTTTCCTTATAAGTCTATTTCGCATCACGTTTCACTCGAACATAATTCACTTGAAGGCTTAATTGAATTCGATCCGATAAACTGCAATAGATGCCACTGAAATTGAGGCAAGCATTTAATTGAAAATGAGCAACTATTTGAAAATTCAAAAAAAAATTTCATGAATCGATGAAGCAGAAAAATAATGCGGAAGCAAGTGGAAGCATTCTGAAATGTGTCCAATTTATCGCCGAACGCGATGATCATATTTAAAAATACATTGCTCAAGAGACACCGCGGTTTCGCTTTAAATACCAAAATCCGTTGAATATCCAATCAAATCTCAATTGAAAACCATCAACACATTTTTGCAATTTACGGAGACGATCATTAACACATTGTTACTTACCACTGATTGGTTTGATATTGCAAACAAAACTTTCAACGGCAGTGCTTGATGCGGTGATAATTTGCAAAAAAAATAAATTTTCCTAACTCACAATTCGAATGGTGATCTCATTGGAATCGTCAAACATGAAATGTGATAGAAATGAGACCAAGGGTTAAAACCTTCGAGCAAAATCTAAGCCGCAATGAAACAGACGTGAGAGTTATTTTCTATAATGAAAAGTGAATGAAATCGGTTGCAAACGAGAGGGATAGATCGATAGTTCACGTGCGTGAACGTGCGATTGCCTTAATTTTTCGATAAATGCGATTTTCTGCACTCTCTCGAGAATATATATTTATTGTTATGTGAATTCGAATTTTTTAATGTCTGCTGTTTGTATTGGGGCCATTTCAAATGTGTTCCATGCATGCACAAATTCACACTTTTCTCTCATTCTCTCGTGCACTCGCATGTTCAGCTAAATGTATTTCTGTTTGATGTCATAACTTATATATTTTCAATGGCGTTTTATTTCATGCTGCAGATGCAATATAATCTCAATGAATCATTTTGCTGTTTTAAATTTTCCTCTCGTCTCTTCTATCTCTAATGATAGTAAATTTGCACGCGTGCAAAATGCAACGTCGAAAACCTTTGTTATTAGCTGGAAAATTGTTTTCATTTCCTATTCATTTTGGTGGAAATGCTGGCAACGTTTGTCATGGAATGTGCTATCGGCACTGGCTAATCACGTATTGCATACTTTGGCAAATGAAAATGAAAACGTTATTCTTCGTCGGCACTCTGTGTATGTTTGTTTGTTTCCGTTGACTTTTCATAAACGCCTCGTCGAACTTCACACGATTTTTTTTTTCGTGAACGAAATATGAGAGATTTTCGTGTGATGAACGCCAGACGCAGAGCAATACACAAAATGTGCATCGTGATCTTTAGTTTTTACTTCACTGTTGAATGCCACACAAACACTTTTTCGAAGCAGCACCGAAAATGATCGTCTATTATTTATATTAGCAAAGCATGTAATTAGCTATGATAATATAGTAAGTGGCGCGCGGTTATTTTATCGCTAATAAATTGTTTAAAAGGTGTATGGCTGTTTGATCTCTTTCTATTTCTATCTTTGTCTGACATTTGCGCGCGCGGCCATGTTTTTCCTGTAATAAATGGATTCGTTTATAATAGCCGCTTTCATAATGAACACATATTATAAAATGCGAGCCGGGCGTCGGGCATTTTCACATATCGCATAATCGACTTATTAGCTTAACTCGAATTAATGGAGTGAACACGGAACAATCTCTCTTTCTTCTCTATCTTCTCTTTCTCTATTTCGGCATGTGGATGTATGGAAATACAGTAGAGTTTATCAAAACATTATCGCTTTCGTGAAATATTGTTGGATTTTAATTTTCAGTGGAAAGATTTGAGCGTGCAGTGTAAACGATGAAGTACAATGTCCGTACATAAATGCTTGCGAAACGGTTCTCAATCCAGCGATATAATGGCGCTTCGCATATGTTTGTATTAATATCTTTATGGATTTTCGTGTGACTGCAATTACTCTTAGTGTCACGAAAATGTATCGGAGGTAGTCGATTTTTATTATATTCTTTCAATGATATGTCCGTCGCTTTGGTGAATGATTTCGGGCTAAATCAGCAGCAAGAACAATCATCCATTTTATCTGCAGAAAATTATTTCACTAAATAACACATGCATTGCAATGAATTACTTTCATTGTAAAATAGTTTAATCTACTTATTATTTCTGTAAACGGCTCGCCTCCAGCTCATACTGCCTCGACTTTTGATTCTTCCAAATAATCTCACTGAAATGCAAGCGGCGGCTTGTCCTCGGCCATCGCATTCAAAATCAAAGTCAAGTATGTTTAGCTCGCAGGTGAAAATTAAAGATTGCAAACAGTTAAGCTCTAGAAAACCATTAATATTCGACTCTACTGGCTGAGCGAATGTTGCAACATTTATGCGATTCCAGTGCAATTATTTTCTAGAAGACGAAGATCACGTACGTTTCGGTTAATCGTTTAGCAGCAACACCAATTTTCAGACTGCAACGGTTGTTGCTTTCTGTCGTATGCTTCTCTTTTGCTCAGCGTGTGATCATAACGGTTCACCACTTTTTCAATGGAGACTGTTGACTTATTTGCCATTTTTCATTAAAGTTTATACAAGTGTTAATTGATAAATGGCATTTGAATATTCTTCCAGGCGCATTAATCATTGGCCTTTCGAGGTAGCTTCGGTCATATTTTCCACATTTTTACGGCTATATAGAGATATGTGCTATTGCATAGATTGAGGCTATGACACGTAATGTCAAAGCATCAAATTCGTGCAATTTCACAATTTCGAATGATTTCAAATATATTTTCCGTTGACCGGTAACAGCTTTAGGTTCCATAAAGCATATCATTCAAAACTAATGGAAAAATCTCTCTTCAGCCGAAAAATATTGACACTCAACACATCATAAATTATTAACAACACAAAGTGACAATGCCTTACATCATTCGATTCTTTGCTGTGACCATTCTATCGGTCGTATCATGTTCAGACATACAAAATCATGCTTGCTATTTCACCGGAGTATGTATTTAAAATTCACTGTATTTAATGCTTTGCGACGCATTGGACAGTCAGAAGTAATACTCAGATTCAATCCGGTGGTTGAGATTCAATCCGAGATCAAATAAAAATATAAAAAGATGGATTTAATTGATTGAAATGATTTGATCTTTTTTATTTTAAAATATTTACATTCCTAATATCTATTTTCTCAAATTACATTTCTCCTAAAACCAACGTTCCATTTTGACAATATAGTCATTTTTAGTTGTGTACCATTCGTTATTGAAACGATCTTGCAATGCTTGGAACTCTAACGAATTTACCAAAGTGAACTGAATCTTTCGCAATGAACCGCATCTCTTCACGAACCGGATCGCTGCATCGGCTGAAAATTCATTTTGAGCGAAATCAACCTCCTCGATTTTTGGCGATTTCTCTGCGATCTGACCCAGAATTCTCTCATTTATAGCCAAATGGAAATATTTGTCTGCCGCCATGACACTTAGTTTTGTGATGGACGGATGCTTTCCAACGAAGTTAACTAGTTCTTTATTCAATTTGCATTTCGTTTGCAAGGAGAACTCTTCAAGTTTGTTAAATTTGAAATGGATGCGTGGTAGTGGTGAGTTGCTCGGACCATTCACACGCATATTAAACTTTTTCACATTTTCCAAATGAATCGGTTCGCCGAAGTCGGAAACGTCTTTTACATTCCAGCGAATATCCAGGTGTTCAAGATTGAGCAAATGTAATGAAATTGCTTTGAATACGATGGGTGGGGTATCTGAACCTAATGTCAAGCTCCACAATGTGCTATTCTGCCCAATAGACAGAAAACGCACGAGGTTTTCTGTCGTGAAACAATTTCCGCTATTATAAATCTTGCATTCCTCTAATTTTGGGAAATTCGCTTCGATGCATTTGCGATTTTTCAATTCATTGCACTCAAGTTCCAAACAACGCATTTTCGGGAACCATCGATTGAAATTGGTCAATTTTCTATTCAGAGTGCTCAGAAAGATGTGAACCATTCCGACATTCGTGAATGGCTTCTTCAGTTTTTGGAAGTTGTCGACATCGAGATATCGCAGTTCGATCTCAGTCAATGATTCGGTGCAGTATTTAGTGATGTAGCCAATTACTTCATCGCGATGATTCACATAGCAAATTGGTCGACGCTCAAGCAACAATTTCGATATGTAGCCTCCAAAGCAGCGCAGAATCCATAGAGACAACTTTAGATCAAAAATTGAAATTTCTTCTCTGCTGACTGACATCTTGCCTTCGTAAAAATATTGCATGTCGTTAGTGTGTTTTACAGGTGGGCCTACACTAATATATACCATTTTTGACCCGAATTTTCGTCTGAATACGGGTCCAGAAGCTGCACACAGTCGCTTATTAGTGACAGCGATGTTCAGAAGGTCATCGAGGTTCAAATGCTGAAAAATTCGCTCGAGACAGACGTTGTTGACGTCAGTGAAATTAGTCTCCACTGCGATTGTCTTCCGTCGCTTCGCCATTTGGTTGTTTTCATCCACAGTTCGGCGACGTTTGTTGGTCCGGGGTCCATCTGATGCCATTTTTGTCTTTTCTATGAGAAAAGAAAAGAAAAGAAAGGATAAAGTTAATATAATATCTGTATACATTTTGGGCACTGTTTATGTGCACGTTGGCTCTAAGCATTCAGACTATTTAACAAAAAACTTACTAACCTAGTGGAAATTATCTAGATGATATCCAGGTTTTATATATTATTCAAATTTTTATTTCAATCGCTTGATATACTTTCACGATCAATGACGAAATCGAATTGATTTTTTCCTTAGATGTCATCTCCTTTTATTTCAAAAATTATTTGGTCGGACCTTAGCATAGAATATGGTAATTTCATGGAAGTGATTCTGAGTTTTCGGAAGATCAATTCAGAATTTTATTTGTTTTAGACCTAAAATCAATGGGTCAGCTAATTACATGAAGCTGGTATCTTTGCCTAAAGGTAGTCCTCAGGTAAAATTTTCTTGATCCTCGTGATTACATCCTGGGGGAATGTAAAATTACAATTCAGCTGACATTTCGATAGAATTTGTGTTTTTGTGTGAAACAGCATTTCGAATATCTTTTCCTGGAATGGTGCAACTTCAATTGCTATTTAGTTGCACTGATTCTTAGGTATAAATCAAGCGGACGATGCTTTTTATCTTCTCCTATGTAAAGGGGTAGTGAATGTCGTTGGACCGCACCATCTCTACCTAAACGATTGTACTAAACGCTTCAACATTTCACACCTTTCCCGCCTTTCCCGCCTTTCCCGCCTTTCCCTTCTTCAAACAGCGAGATTGACAGGCTCCGCATCTTTGCTGTCATTGTTTGAAGAAGGGGAAAAAGTGTTTACCATCCATAGACGAATGGTACAGAGGGCGCTGCTGTCAAGCTTAGTGTCAAAATTCAATTTTGCATCGTCCGCTTAATCGAATTCGAATTACAGCACATCATAGGTAGTCAAACGATATTTTTTTTCATTTGTTGGTCTTTCATGTCAATTTAAATTTTTTGAAATACCTTCATTTATACCTAGATTTGAAATTCAAAAAGGCTAGGATCATCTACCCAGATTTCGAGCCGACTGGACCTCCCAAACGAAATTCGCCATATTTGCATTGTAACGGTAATGCTCTTTGGGAGGGCCCCAATTATATGATTTCGAAGAAACACATAACTGGACATGATACATTCATACTTAATTTTATCTATTTGCTAAACTTTCGAGGAAGGAACAATATTCAAAATGACCGAGGAAACGTCAGAATGACCGACAAAGATCAACTGAATATCATCATTAACCGAAAAAGATCAAACCATATTGTTGTATGGGAGAAGCACGGTGAAGAGAGAGATAAAGAGAGATCAGCATGCATTTGTTAATATTTGAATATTGTTCGATCTTTTTTGTTTAATAATGATATTCTGTTTGTTTTTACTTTTCCGCACACATCACTGTGTAAAAAATTATTGTGATCGGGCCAAAAAATGCAAAACGCCCGGAATGAGTTTTCTATGCGTTTTGAACATAAAAAAACGATTTCAACCATTCCCGGAGAAATTTTTCGTCCGTGTGTGGTACGTTGTCTGTTGTTTGTTTTGCAAAAAATTTGATAACTCAAAAAATTGAGATTAGAATTGAACGAAAATTAACACACATATTGGTATTTATTTAAAAAAGAAACCTTTTAATTGTTCGCTCAATCGGATCATGTCTTCGGGTAGCTCTAATTGAGTCAAATAAAATTGAGAAACATTTGTATGGGGACTTTGCTCTAATTCTCATCGTAATGTATCATTTACTTTTTCTCAACTCTTATCTGCATTCAAGCATTCTACAATTTTTAAGAGAAAAATTACGACTTTTTTATTTCGGAGAAAAGAATAACGATCGAAAAAAGCATTTGTCAAGTATTCGGCCTGCAGTAATAGAACCATTATTCCAAAAAATAATATTTGAAGGGTTGAGAGTAAAAGTGTCCAAAGTAATCTCACCTCCTTTTCTCGCTGATGGAAATGTTTATGAACAAGAGCAGGAGGTGAGATCACTTTGGTCATTTTCACTCTCAACCCTTCATTTATGAATAAAATATAAAGCTGATTTGCCTTCCTCATTAAAATTACAGACAATAGCTAATTTCTTCACTTTCGCTCCAATTTTAATTGATATGATTGATGTAATACACACATTTTATGACATTTGTTACAGGCGCTAAATATATACTATTGTACAATGAAACATAAAATTACAATCAATATTTTTACAGGGCATGTAAAATATCCTACTATTTTCACATTGGCAATACTCATAGAAGAACTTTTGAGAATAAAGGCAATAGAAATGAAAAAATATATTTATATAGCAATTAAGCGCTTTCGGTCGGTCGATGTGCGGATAAGACCATCGGATTGTTGCCGGACGCAACAACATCTTTGTGAATTCATCGACATAGCGATCCAAGTGTTGCGGATATCATTTGTCTTTCTGTTTGAATGTCAAGCAAACATAATATGTTTCAATGCTACGGAAGTTGCCACCGCTTCTTTCCTCACTCATAGGCTGGGCTCCATTCATTTTAGTTAACACTTTATCAATTTCAGTTTTCAATTGGATTTGACTGTCGTGCTCGCGCTCAAGCTCGCGCGCTATTTGCAATTTCAGTCGAAAGTGAAACAACTAAAACAGCACTACGTCTTAGCTGTTATCGCATTTTCATTATCGGTCACCAGTGTGCTGTTCATCGTTGTATATTGCAATTCCTCATTGCACGAGAGATGCTTGTTTCCATGTTGCCAACAGAGCCAGTTGAATGAGCCCAAGATAATCACACTTGTATTCGGCATTTATGCTTCTTTGCATCATTTTTCAGCTAAAAAGCAACGATATGCATACTGAATCTATAAAATATCATTTCCATTTATATTTGGAAATGTACAACATACAGTGTAATCATTTATCATTTTTCCTCGTTCGTCGTCGACGTCGTCCAACAAACAATGGCGAATAGTTTTGAATTGCAGTAACTGTCATATGCATTGTGTGTACCCAGCTATATGTCTCTCGTTTTGCCATTTTCAAAATTGAAATACCTCTGTTTTCGAACCGACTTGAGTCCGTACGTGGGCTTAATGCATTTCAACCAAACATATATTGTGCTGAATATATTCAAAATGTTTCGAAAATTACTTCTAGAAAATATCGTTTGCATCAGGGCACTATTTCCCACACAATGGAAACATATCCGCACTAGAATACTATCGACGTGAAGGAGATTGCAATGTTTTATGCAATAAAAACCAGAAACTTTACAAGATGTATTCACTTGTGTCGCTCAGACTGCTGCATGGTAGTCTATGTAAAAAGGGCAAATGACCCTTGCACTCATCGTCTGGACTAAGCCATTGAAATTGAAATATTAGGGTTTCGATTTGTGTATATGAAATTCGCCACCAAATGTGTGCATAAAATTCTTATTTTGACATTGTCGAGACTTTATTAAAATTAATTAACACATTGTCTATTTTCAGGTAAGTCCGAAATCTTTCAAACTGTAAAAACCACATGATGTAACAATTTGGGAATTGGATTTAGCGTAAGTAGATTGCAGAGTAAATATGGAGATCGGCCGAAACTCTGGATACATTCAACAAGCTTGTTAAATTCCGAGATGAATAAGACCAAATTCCATATTATTTCGTTTGAAATCGCCATATTTCACATCACAGAATTCCTTCATTCGGCCATCTTATTCTGTGATATGCTTTTACTTTTTTCTCTGTCTTTCTCATCATTGCGGTGATGCAATCCGCATGGAATTTTCGATGTTCCTCTCGGTTAAAGAACAGATTATCGTTTAGTTTAGACCCCACATAGCCGGTCAAATTGGAGTAGTCTTCGGATTCTCGTTTCAAGATATCAAATAGACACATACGAATTCATTGCTTATTCAATAGCTTTCGTTTGCTATTTCGTATTCGCCGCATTAAGTTTTGCCGTCACATTTAAGTACAGAATGAGCGCAAGACAGCTGGATTACAACTGTTGCTGGATTTGCTTCGAACGAGAGTGAAAAAAGGGAACGATTTTTTTTGCATGCTATCTACGACATACCCATTTAATTATGCGCCCGGTGACAGACTGAGTGTCTTGTTGCGACAGCGGAATATCAGAAAAATTCTCAAATCCGAACGAAATCACGACAAATGCTGCAAAACATGAACGCTAGACGTTTGTGTGAGAGCTGCTGCAAAATGTGCAAAATTGAGTGGGTCTATCTCTAGCTGGATTTATGTCGGTTTCAACCAATTTTTTCTGTCTCTGTTCGCCTTCTTCTCAGCGTTTTGAAAATAGAATTCAGCGCGAACAAAAACCATGCACTGGAATTCGCTCGCTCATTTATGTTTCAATGTCAACGAAGGAAAATCATTTTCATTTTCATCTGCTCCGCAATTTTCTTTGTGTGGCTGATGTTTGATTGTTATTTACAGGAATAGGAGCGTTCACATTTCTCGTGTCATGTCATCATAATAATATTATTACTATTTAAATGGCATTTCTATGCGCGCCAGACATGAACCGAACTTTGTGGAATGCAGAAGAAACGAAGATGTTGAAAAATGAGAAGAACGGAATAAAAGATTGAATCGAAAGGTGAATGCGAATAAGAATGCCATTGTCGGCCACTAGTTCGCTCGTGTCGATTGCCAAAGCACCAGAATAAAATGGAAAGTATTTGTATTATTATGAAACAGTGCAGCTCGAAGGTCTAGGTCAATTTCAATTTATCTATTTCAATTTTGTGTTGCGTGAAAAAGCCAGATCATTAAATCATTCAAACATACTTATACTCGAAATGCCAAAAGGCGATTGTATTTTATTTATGAATTTTAACCATTTCATTACTGAGCTGGATTAGTAATATATATTTTATATGAGCAAATATTTTGGGGTGTGACGAATTTGTGGCATTTAATAAACAACCGATAAGCTTCAAATAATGTGTGCCATTATGGAAATTCTCCATTGAAATTCATTCATTTGCTTTGTCCGCACATTTCGGTCATCACATTTAAGCCGAGCGACCTACGCTCAAATTCAATTTTCTACAAAATCTCCGTGTGGATTCACAAACTTAAATTAAAATTGACATTTTTATCCGATGAACCGGGATTTCGCAAGAAAAAGACCATTTGTATCAATTACATCGAACTGAGAGATAAAGAAAATGAACGGAGCAATGTGAACAATACAATGTTCGATCCTTGGCAGGAGATTTTAGCAAACGACAAAACCAATCGCCGTTTTGAACAGCGAATGAACTTCAAGGCATTCAGCTCTAAATTGAAGTAAGAGGTGAAATTGTCCGAACGATATAAAACCCCCAGGATTTGGATTTAAATTTCATTTCGTTTTTATTTGGTTCCCTCTCTTCGTTCCATCGCCATTGTGCCGCATTTTCTTTTGTTCGCATTTCGATAGTTGCATTTTCCACCGTCCGATTGCGAAGTTTTCGGTCAATTCGATGTGTTTTTAATATCCCGGAATTCCGGATGTTCATTTGAAATCAACAGCATCGAATCATATTGTCGGCTGATTTTCCCAAATTCAATAGATTCGAGAGTTCGATGAGCCAATGTTCCGAAACTATTTTCACTTGTGCCAATCGGTTCTTGTGTTTGGATTTGTCCGAATGTTGGCTGCCGCCATGCTATTTTCTTAGTAAGTTTTTTTCTTGTGTGTGTGTGTTTGTGTGCTGTTGTTTCCATTGCCATTGCCCACGCAAAGTGTTAGGGTGTGAGTCACGAAGATTGAGACGTTTTCATTCTTGCGCGTTTGTTTTGTGAGCCTGAGCACACACACACACACACAAATAAGTTGAATGCATGCGGTGGAATTCTTTTATTAAAGAATTTTTTGCGCTCTTTCATTTGTGCCGTGACGGTTTCCATTTTGCCGTTATCCCATTGTGTTGCGCCGTTCGTTTGTTCTGAAGAAAAAAGCGACAAGGCTTAAAATGAAATACAGATATCCCGTTATATTAAACATGTATTTAATTAAAGATTTTATTGTGTAATTTTTTCGGGCCGTACTGTTTTTTTCTCGAAAATTTTATACATTTCTACGCAGTTCCACACGTCAAAGGAATGTGCATAATCAAAATATCTTTTGTGCTTGGAGACAAAAAGATTTTTACAACTCCTGCGGGATGTAATTCACACCCCTTTTTAATTCTGAACTTAACTTTTATGTCTGTTCTACAAATTTCATGAAGTAAATGAACAAAACAAAAAAAAATAAATGGTCTTACGTACGTAAAACTAACTTTTCCGCACATTTCCCGAAATTGTTCGGGCCTACGCATTTTTCATTGATTGCTACTCATTTGTATTGGATTTATGTTTATTTCTTATCGAATCATCATGCAACTTTGAGAATAAATCACAGAAAATTTGAAGTCATTACGATGAGATCGAATTTTGAGTCATTACACATCATGTGATTTAAATTTAAATTTTAATATAAAAACAAATAAACATCTCAGTTCCTAATTCTTACTTCAACGTTCTCAATTTTTGAATTGGTAATAACAATTACGAATTAGTTCACTCTTATGTGAACTTTCAATTCATGCCAACGATAGATATGGTTCTACATTTATGTTATGTATACCAGTATAACTTTCGGTAACAGCATGAGCATTCAAACAGATGAAAAAACACAGATTAGAAAATCACAAATACTTCATCCAATTTTATTGATTTCAATGTTTACCCCGAAAATTGAAAATTTTGTGAAGGAGCTGGATTCAAAGCTCATCAGAATGACTTGAAAAACATAGAAATTAATATCCTGACAGTTGCAATAGGAAACAATGTGAACTTAAGATAGCCGCCATACAATTTTTCAGTTTTGACCCCGAAAAGACCCCAAAAATCCGAAATTTTGCAGGGGAGGTAGTCCTAAATCTAGTTGGAATGACTTGAAATTTTGCATTACTCATTTTATTCTTAAAAAAATAATATATCCAAAGTTTCAATTCGTTACAATGTGAACTTGAGAAAGTCGTTGACCTCGAAAAGGTCCCAAAAAACGAAAATTTTACAGGGGAGGTAGTCCTAAATCTTATCGGAATGACTTGAAATTTTGCATGACTCATTTTCTTCATAAAAAAATTATATTCTGAAAGTTTCATTATGATACAATGCGAACTAGACATAGTCCCCATACAAATTTTTCGTAATTATATTGAAAAACAGCCCATTTTTTGATTCCACTCCACTAGAGCTACCCGAAAAAATTATCCGATTAGGCTGAAAATTAATAGGTTTCTATTCCTAATAAAGTTGAATGCGTGTGTACTTTGCGACCAATTGATACACACTGTGTCACTGAAATATGGCATTATTGCTCCGACCGATTGAAATCGATGATAATAAATTTCGAAATTGACTAATTTGTAAGAGCAACGCTTGGCAACGGTCCCGTAAAGCTACCTGCTGTACCTGAGCTCCAGCCATTTTATAAATATATCTGTGTTCATTTTCCGCCTACTAATCAAGTCATATGACAACAAATGCAGCACCCATACGGGCACAATTTGTATGGTGCTTGTGAATAGTTCATATTTCATATCTTTACTACAAGCACGTCGAATATCTTAATTACTTTCCGATGGGGAAAAACCGCATTCTTTGGAGCATGTCATTCTATCGCAGTCCTCTGGGTATGCCGAGCTGTTAGCTCAGCAAAAGTAGAGTTCTGTAATGTATCGTGCCTTTTTGCAAAGCAAGTGAGAGGCAAATAGAACGTCTCTCTCTCTCTCTCTCTCTCTCTCTCTCTCTTTCTCTCTCTGTGTACTCAGAGATTGAAAACAACTTTTGCAACAAGCGATTATATGGATTTTATTGGGCAATTCTAAAATGCAAATCAACATCAGATAAATCGAAGCGTCAAGTGAACTTTCTTCATGCCACAAACAATACGTGTGCATAGAAAAAGAACGTCTGTTTCGGTGAACTAACCGCTCATTTCGAATACATAAGTTATTTATAATCGATAAAGTTCTGTTGTCATATCGACTTCACGTTGTCAATATGTTTCGCATATCCTATGCACTACTAAATGCATGGAAATTAAAGTTTCAGTTCGGGTCTAGAATTACAGGTTAATCGACAGGATTTTTGTTTTCGTTTATTTTTCTATTACATGTTTGAATCAATTTTGAATGTATATTACGGAGGTTTATTATGGATACATGCCAATATATCTATCGGTTATATCATTTTCTCATTTGCTCCGACGATCGACAAAGTTGTGCAGTGTTTATGCAGCCGCTACGGCTGTCGTCTGGTCGCCTTAATCAAATTACACCTCTCGATATCATGATGCCGCATGTGCCGAGAGACCGCCGTATGTTTGTGTTCATGTTAGTTTTCGTGGAACAGTGGTGAAAAGTATAAATATCGTTTCTTTAACTTATCATCCTGCAACATGTTTGCCCGGTCTCGACCACCTTATGATACCGAGCTTAATGGCACTTTATTAAATTATTGTGCGGCATGACACAAAGACCTACTAAACTAAACGCTTGCCATAAATAATATGTGTGGCAGAGAAAATCATCATCAAGACGTAGGTGGTCAGCCACATAAAAAATGACAAAATAAAGCACCATGCAGCATATTTTTGCTCTTGCCATAACACAGTGGTTAAGCACACAGCCATTTTTATGCTTATGCATTCCGAGTGATTTCGTCAGAAATATGAGCTTTATATATCAATTTGTTATACACAAAGACTAACAAAAAACGACGACATTTTTACAAATGATGTGTTTGTGCGTGGCATATACTCGATTATGATTTTTATGTACATAATTTTCCATTTGTGTGCTTGTTTCGTTGTTTTTTTCCGCCAATTCCCGTATGTTCTGTCACTTTACTGCATTTGCAACGATAAAATCTATTAGAGCGATGTGACAAAATAGTTAACGATCTGTATGAAAAATGGAGACTGCAACAAAAAACTTAATGTGATTTCATCAGTTGGAACTCAAAATAATTAACTTATCAAAATAAACTGCACGAAATAGAGTTCAAAATTGAATTTCAGATTCACTGAAAATGAAATTGACTTATTCAATTAATTGGCACACCGTGAGTGAGAATGAATTGCATTCGATTCTGTCAATATTATTGATAATTTTGAAGTCTCGTTCGACAAACAATCATACTTTGCAATTACTTGTGTAAAGTGCTTTCAATTAACAGTCAATATTGACGGTGGGGAAAAAATACTAACGAAATGGGTAATAAACAAATATAGGCTTTTAGTTGACTCTTTTTCGGAGCATTTTTCGGAAAATATTTACACAGGCGATCATTTTTCCCTTTTCATTTCATCATTTTTTGCTTGGTAAACACAGTTCAATCAAGATTTGAAATAAATATTTATTCCAACTTCAGCTTAAATGTTTGATGTCCTGTTCCGTATTATATAAATTAATCAAAACGCTTAAACCAATTGAAAAATCAATTAATAGCTCATTTTATAATCCAATTAAAACGTGAAATAAGTGTTTGATTGATAGAAATTTAACCGTATATTCATATCCCAAACCATTTTTCTATTTTCATCGCTGGTGAATCAATGACAAATCTTATGTGGCATCCGCTCTCAAAATCAAAAAATGCAAGTCTGCGTTATTAAACTGAGTCGAAGACAATATCAAACTTAATTTTCATCACTCCATTTTTTACACCAAGTGCAAGTGCAAACACATATTTATGCCCATGCTATTGAGTACATATTGACCCATTTGTATTTGGTTTCTTAATCGATGGTTGGATTTTTGCACCGAACGATCGTGCATTTTTCACCGGTCTATTCCGTTCTCCGCTTCAAAATAATATTTTCCAATAAATTACAATCAGTTTACAATGAAATCGGTTGAAAAAGTCATGTGTGTAAATATTGAATTAAAATAAAAATGCCATTCTGGCAATTCCATTCATTTTTCAAGAGCCAAACGTATTCTTTCATACGCTGTCCGCATGATTCAACACAAGAATTGTCGAATAGTTCATCATTTGTTTGCCGATCCTCAATAAATTTTCATTAATGGAAAAAAAGCGATGGCATTGATTTCGGTTCTTTGAATCCATAGCAGCACAGTGTGACTGTGCAAATATTTTGGCAATGTGTAAAAACGGCGTGAAAACGAATTCATTGAAGCGCATCATTTAATTATGTGCCATTCAAGTTCAAACTGATAATTTTATTAACTCATTTAGTTTTTGATTGAATTTGGGGGTAAGCAATTAATGGGAGATGACAACATTTTTCTTGTCGGTTCAAATAAAAATCGCGGCCCCATTCCCATTTCGATTATATCGAAAACAGTCTTTTAAATGCAAAATATATAAAATAATGATGTCAAAATTTCATCAATTTCATGGAAACAATCAATATGAGCATTATTTTATGGTTTAATAGCCTGTCATCACTGTTTTAGCTACATCGGCACAGTTAATTAAAAAGTGCTCAATTACTACACCACCTCTCTCAATGTTAAATTTGCTCAATTTTAGAGCGACCGTGTCAAGTCTGTTTAAAGATAAATGAAACATCGATACTGCTGAGTCATTATCATAAATGTTTCCATTTTTACGCAATTCCAATTGCAGGTTTCATACGTAAATTAGCATGGAATTCGCTGAATAAATGTGTGGTCCCGTAAGAATTTAGAACACTCTCTGCTATTAAAACCGAAGTGTATTGATTTTTTAATGGCAGAGTGAAACTTGTTTTCACTGACTATGAACGTTGACACATAAGTTGATGACAAGCCTTTTCATGTTCATTTTTATTCATAAGCCAAATAATATTACATCCACTTTATCTGCTTTGAAAGCGACGTCCCCGTTCGTGTGTTCCATTTGAAATATGCTGGCCGATGCAGAAAATATCGAGCGAGATGCCTGCATGCTGTTTGTTTTTCTCTCTTTCACTATTTCCTCTATCTGTGCTGTCGCTCCCTGCTCTTTTTCAATGAGTAGTTGCTGCTGTTGGTGTAGTCCGGATTCGAGCATCACAATTCCAAGTGAACTGCGTAGAAACGGTTGTAAGCAACACAAAAATTAAGAGTGAACCAAATCCCAACAACCAAGCTCATAATTTGTTAAGATTCAGTTGATGTCACTCAGTTTTTGAATTTCTTTTCATGTCTTTTGTTCATGGCTCTCTTTTTGCGCACTTTCTTCAAGGAACACCGAACGCTTGGCTCTCTGGCACACCGAACAGTATCAGTCATCATAGCTCCATATGCGCAAAATGCGAAAAATAAAGAAATCATTATCGTAATGTGAACAAAGAAGAGAACGGCATAGCACAACTGAGCGACAACTTCCGTTCATAATCGCTGACTCGCAATGCAAACACACACGAAACATGAAAAACAAAATCATTGAATTGGACGAGCAAAATGTATAATGATGAGCGCAAAATTCGATCTCTCAACTGGCAAATAAATCGAAATCGACTAAACTGGATATGTCAAGTAATAATGTTGTCAGCTCAGAGCAGAACCGCGCAACACAATGCAATTGCATTTGTTTTCATCGAATGATTAGACATTCTTCCCTTCTTGTGACGTGGAATGCTGAACCGAGCTGAATCCATTACAAAGCGTATTCCCGGCTTTGTTCGCTTTATTGCCACCGGATCATTAAATATGCGAAGTGGAACACGGTTCACAAACTCTCGTCAAAACAAGCTCGCACATGATTTCGCCATAAATAAATTGAGAATTCATTTAACCATAGACTTCTTTCGCACGTCGTATTTTTATTTTATTTCAATGGTTTTATCCGCTTCTTCACCATTATGCGGCTCATTTCGGATGTGGAACGCAAATTCAGAGCTAGCCGATGAATTTGTACGAAAATTGTGGAATTTTTAGTGAAATTGATTGTTGGTTGGGTTGAAACCATCAAATAAACACTGTGTAAACACCTACGCGAAATGAGCAATCGCTCTTTTTACGGCTCAGAATTTCAAAATTCATAAACATCCAGCGAAAGAAGATCGTTCGATCGTCGTCTTCCTCTCATTTGCATGGTTTTTGGAATGCATGTCCCGTTTTTAAATAAAAAAAAATCATGTGTGCTCCCATAAATGTCTGACTAATACCCAAATAACGCTGAATTGCAGCTCGCAAGAGATTATAAAAATTATTATGACATTTGAATCAGTGGCGATGAATACACAATTGAGCTGTTATTCGGTGACAATTTTTTTTATGTATCTTCTACACTCAACAAATTATTCTCTTCATGTTTTTTCCGCTTTATTTATTTTTAAAAAATGAAATCATCAACAAAACAGTACCGTTCATTGTTTACAAATATTTGTGGTCCAAATTAAGTGAAACTGGCAATCGAATGAATCATTTCACGATGGCACACACTTCCAAGACACATTCACGGTTACACTATCACTTTATATATATTAGAAATTAACAAAAAAGGCGTTAGATATAGCGTCAGAGACGAACCACGATGCATACGAATTAACTTTCAAATTCGATCGTAGCGAAAAGTGTCAATGAATCATTAAAAAATACGCGCTGTTGACATCAGTGCCATGATCATTCTTTTAAGTCATCTGCTATATTCATCGCATTGCGTTGACACTTCACGCAACTCTTTCAACCAAAGGTGAATTTCAATGTCAACATCGTCATAACAGTAATAAAATTCAATGGCAACAACAATCAAAACGAATTCATTTACACAGATTTTTCAGGTAAATGATGTACCATGTACATATCAGATTTCACATAAATGGATAACTTTATCTAATCATTGCGGGGGACGTGTAAAATCTTTTTGGAAAAACGCAGCACGTTTTGATCATCATCTTTTGAAGAAACACTTTCGTAATATTGAAGAAAAGTTTTGGAGTCGAAACTCGTTGAATTAAATAAAAAAAATGCTAATTCGTTGGTCACCCCGCATCTGTTCCAAGTCAAAGCCACATTATTATAGACCGCACACACAAAAAATGCGTTTCCGTCTTTTATTGGCGCAATTTTTTCACACAGAATCAAGCAACAATCAGGAAGAAATTATATCGTCGAGGGTGTTCGATTTCTGGTTTCCTTTTTCCATTGAAAATTACATAAATGAAAGTCATTTTTCATTGGGTCAAAACTAGAAAATAAATTACAATTCAAAGAGATTTTGAAAACCTCGCATGCGACGAAAGACTAAAAAAATTAATAACGAAATGAAAGAGCAAATAAAGTGTAAGGGGAAGAAACATCGACGACACACAAAATGGGAATAAAATAGTCAAAACACATCTATAATAAAGCATATGTTTATGGTTTTGATTGTACGGCGTTCGAGTTTAGTGCGTTGTGTATGTTGCCATGGCACGGAATTCGGTCCTCTCTTTGCCTATTTCATGCGTATAATATGCATAAATATTTACAATTTTTGTCATGCTTAATGTAATAATTCATTGGAGTTCTTCATTTTAATGTAGTTGTAAAAGCCATTATTCATTCTGACTTGAGCACATGGCCTCGTTTTTCTTGGATTTAGCGTTTTATCAGCAACAGCTCGCGATGTATGAAGCTTGTTTGTTTTCGAAACAACAACAGCAAAATCAAACTGCAGCAAACACACAGAAACCTCTGCAGCAACGTGCGTGCACTTGCTACACTTTGATTCACGCGTGTACATCAACGATCACCCGAACATAGAAACACTGTGCTTGTGTTTGTGGCATGGAAAAAAACGCACTGTTTCGATTTCTTTGAGACATTTCATTCCATTGAAAGTTCTACTTTTATGCATATCTAACGAGCAAATCAAATCATTTGTAGCCAGGCATAAATAAGCATTGGGAAAACTTTCGAATGCACACGATTCGAACGATAATTGTGTAATTTTTTCAACGTAAACACAACAAGATCAGGCCGTTTATTACTTTCATAGTGGAGATTGTTTGACCCGAAACATGGAGGAAAAAACACACACATTGCGCAAAAAATCAGACAAATGTGAGGATTGAAGCTAACAGACCGCACGCAAACGGATCAATTGAGAAATGGTTGAAAAGAAAAGGAAAAGGCGACGGCAAATACAAAAAGAAAAATAATGGCAGGGAGTGAGAACATTGATACATCGATGAACAAGATTTACAATGTAAGTAACATGTCGACTTTTCTGCCACTGAATGCACTAATCGGACAATCGCAGACCATTCGATTTATTTTTAATTGCCAATCTCAACTGAGCGGACGGCAACACAGGACGGCAACAACAAATTTAAACAGTTCAATACGGCACAACAGCTGTGAGCGTTTCGCTTTGCCGCCACTTTGACGCTGTACTTTTTTCTCTCTCATTTGTTTTCGCCATTGACACCGCATCCCAAATTCCTTACCCAAAATAATCCCATTGCATTTCTATGAATGAATAAAACAAACAAATAACCTGAAAATGAAATTAAATATATATAATAATTGATTTCTCTCAGAAAGACAGATGAGTAGAAGGAAGAAGAAGATGTCTTTATAGAATAAGAGATCATAAGTTCCGTCGAAAATGACAGGCTGTGTAAAATTAATTCGATGATCCCAGCAAATTTGCACATTTATTGAGGTTTTAGCGGCGAGGATGAGCGGATGTGCATAACTTAGCAACAATTTCAAGTGCAGAATATGAAATGGTTGAATAATAAGATCACACGCCAATCACACAAGCAGCCAAGAGGAACAAAAAATTTGTTTTTTTTTTCGAGTAATGAGGTTTGGTAATCAGCGATGGCTATTTTTATGTATTTGCATTCATGCGTGTGTGACATAAAAATTGACTGGTTGTTGCAAATACTCAACAATTAAATTTCCCATAAATTCTCTCACCAATCGCGTCACTATTTCATTCCCATTGCCATTCCGTTCCATTCAATTCGGTTTGTTTCAGTTCGATCCGTCTCCTTTGTGTTCCGCTGCAGTGCATTCGGTTCAATAATGATGCTAATGCATTGAAAACGGCTCAATTGCTTGCAAATAACGTGTAAAACATTCTCCACACGAACAAATGCCATTCATTTTCTGCCGATTCTTCTTTCATCTGTTTGACATTTTTCTTCGGCTTCTATTTTGTTTCTGGTGATGCGTACCGATATTCGTAACCGTTGTTATGAAAATAGACATTCGCATGTAGACACAAAGAGAGACTAACAAGTCACAGCAACGTGCCAATCATTTAGATTGTAGTAAATGAAATGTGCAGTTTTCGATTCTTCTTAAGAAACTGGGTGTTCCTTGGTCAATGCCACCTCAAACGCAATATAAACACACAAACATTTCTTTTTTTTATTCAATTATCTTCGTAGTACACGTCAACATGGATTCCGCTTTTATTTCCTTGGCTATCATTTATGGTGTTAGTGAGAAAGAAAAGCAATTCGATTGAAGCATGCCTGCAACGTTTACTCGATCTTTTGAAAGCAATCAAATAGCCGAGTACAAGTGAAGAAGAAGAGACAAGATATGAAATCGGAATGACAACAGCCTACACTCGATAGAGACAGATAGACAAACTTCTTTTCTTCTATCGAGTAACGCAGTTTCTTTTCAGTTGCTTCTTTATCTAAGTAGTACAGGACGCATCCGTTTCAATATCTCTAGCATATGCGTAAAATATGCTGGTCAAATATTATAATGCTCCTCATTTTTATTGAAAACTACAAGCTGTCGAATAGAAACATAAATGTCACAGCTAATGAAAAAAGTTAAAGCGTAAAATTGTTATCGCCGAAGCAAAAGACCCACACACAAACAATATTAATATAAGGCAAAATGATACAAGAAACTCCATAACCGAATTTATTCAAAATGCACTTGGCTGTTGTGAAGCGGGAGGAAACAAACAATAAGAAAACAGAGGATAGAAAAAAACAAAGAAATAACAATAAAAAGCGAACACATGAACACACACACACACACACACACACATAGTGCAAGCGATAGATCAATGCGATATACGAGTCAAACAACCGCCGGCGCATTTTTGTGATTTTAAAGCGGAACCCAAAATGCATATGCTTGATTCGATGCGTTTGGTTGGCCATAATAATATCGCGTCACATTCGGAATGCTGTGTTTATCTCATCTCATTTCGTTACGTGCCCATGATTCATTGTGAACCAACACACCAAAAATGTAATAACCAAATGATTGCTGTCTCGGTATTTGGCTGAAAAATTTCAGTTTGTCACAGACACATTTCGAATGAAAAACCGACATAAAAGAAATGGCAGAATGCGAACGAATATATAACAAAGAACGTAAGTGCACAAGAAGAAAGATAGAAGAATCGATACGGCCATGCAACGCCGACACATGGTAAAAGATTGCGCCACTTAATCGCCCTATGTATGGGTGAGTGTGTGGCTGAAATTTAAAGTTGTGTAGCGCATTTCATGAATCATGAATTGCCCATTTAACGAAGGAAAAAAGCGACGAAGCATTTATTCATTAAATTCATTGTTCGGTCGATATCAAGGAAACTTATGCACATACAATCGCCGCCAATGACTAGAATACACCGACGAAATCGAAATCCAACAAATACACAAGCAATTCACAGTTCAACACATAATTCAAATGAAATCATTTTGCGTCGACGGCTAAAAACACATGCACGAGTATACCGCACTACACCATCAGCAGCAGCAGCCGTTGTTTACGACAACATGAATGTCGGCATACGGACAGCGTCAGCCAAAGCAGAAAGAGAAAGACAGCACGCCGATGTGTTGGTAAGCACGGCTTTGAACAAATGAGGCTGTATGTGTTCCGTATTTGCCGCTTCTGAAATTGATGGTTGCGTTCAGTGTACGCAGTCGTCAATTGATGAGATCGCATAACAGACGTATAGAATAAAATAAATAGAAAACAACAAGCAAAATTGAAATTGAATTGTGTTTCGTTTTTTTTTTTGTATTTTATTATTTTGATTTAAAAAATTTTCTTCTTTTAATGAATTCATGAATTGCTTATTGATTCTGTTCAAATGGAGAAAAGTTGAGAAAAATTGTTTTGAAGTGAATTTTACAACGAAATCAAATTGTCGAAGACGAAAAGAGAGCTTATATTTTGGTACAAGATATTTCAGTAGTTTAGTTTTACATTTTAAGTGCTGAAAAATATGTGATCCCATTTCCGTTTATGCGATAAAAAGGGAACGTGAAGAGAGAATATTTGTCAAACTAAAAAAAACCCATTGTGTGTATTGCGAGTGAGTATAAGTGTGTGAAATCAAAAAGGCGAAGATTGAGCGAATTGAATTTGCACTCAACACCAATCTTTCGATTCATCGACTTGATTATCTCAAAGTATACAAGAATTTGAAATGTAACGTCACGTAAAAACGGCCCTTTGATAACACTGCATGATGTGCGTGTTTGTGTGCGTTTAAAAGCCAAGCAACCGAATTTTGTTATTGTTTTGTTGTTGTTGTTATTGTTGCCCACCGTTTGTTTTCGCTAAATTGTTGATGCAACTGAATTCGCACAGATGTTTTCCTGCGCAATCGCATTCAATCGACAACCACAACATTGAACAATCAAAATATTTTCATACAAATATCATCGTTAGAAGAATCATTTCGGAAGCAAGCAAATGTGCGAACAAAAGAGCCAACAACGAGAAAAAATAGAAACGCTGATGAGACATTTTATTGTTTAATTCTATAATTCGTTTGAATCAGCGAAAACAGACAGAGAAAGAGAGCGATGAACAAAATTTGTGTAGATCACTTGGTATTGAAGATAATATATCGTGGTTATTAGTGATTTCATCCGGTGAATTTAATCTGTTTTGTTGAGTTTTTTGGGGAGAAAAAGAAAAAAAAGTGTTGCCAAGTAATAGAAAAAGAAGAGTTGCGGAATATCTTCCCATTTTATGATTATATCAAAACGATTTTTCGGAAAGAAACAAACAGTTTTATGCTTGAGAATTTTTGGATGCAAATTGAAACATAAAAAAATAGCTTAAGCCTAGCTGGTTTTCCGTGTCGTGTGGGATTGATCGTTAATTATCAACAGTCAGATGCTAATTTCAGTCGCTTGCCCAAGCGGATTTAATGAATTTGTGAACAACAGCATTATTAGCATACTCATAAATCGGCTAAACTGGATCTAAGCGCATTGTCTATGCCTGCATCATTGCTGCCACTCTTATGTAAGTGTGTCAAATTAATTGCCGTACTGGAAATCAACTAAATTCTCTTTTTTCTGATTTATTATTACTTAATTATGATTCGGTGGACCAATTCCGATGCAAATTTACTAAGAACCTCGTTTGAATTGGTTTAAGTCAAGTATTTTGCGATGCAAGCAAAACACCAGCAACAACAACGCTGATTTCAATCGAAAGTAGATTTTGTCTTAAATTAGATACAAATACGTTGAGGCGTTATGGCTCAACTTTGCCTAGCATTGCTCATATTTTCATCTCGTATTAATTGCCACGCCTTTGTTTCAATCGATTGTATTTAACCGCATAGATGAACATTAAATCAGAAATATAAATATAAACAACATTTGACGCCACATAAATTCTATTTCATGCACAATGCCAGTGGTCTTGTGTGCACATGTGTTGGACTCGACGGTTTGTCACTTGTGACCAAATTGGCGAAATTCATCAATCGCCTGTTGCAATTCATAAATATGCTACGTAAACGAGCTGAGTGCTGTATTTTATTCGAAATTGCTTGTTGCACATGCTCGTTCCATCGTCTGTGACCGCGTACTCATCGATCCATTCATTCACAAAAGAACACACGTTCACTTCTTTCATGCACTTTACACACATGTGCATCGACTTTCGAACATGCATTTTTCCATTTTTCATATCACCCGTTGCAAACTAATCATGAAAATTATATAAACATATATATATATATATAAATAAAATGGATTTCATTTTATAAACTGAACTGTTGTTCATTTCATTTTTTTCCATCATAGGACATTTATTGCTCTCTCGAATTTCTAGATAATTGATTTGCCATTGAAATAAAACACTGAGCAGTCAGTATTCAAGTTGTGTGTGTTCGCGCAAAAAACACCATGGTGCCATATGGCTGATGTGTGTGCCTACCTTGTTCCCCACAAACGCAATTGCTCAGGTTCTTCGTGACTAGCTTTGTTGATAAATGTGAATAACTAGGTCTCATTCTCTAGTTCTAAGGGCTTCTGATTGCATGCAACCATCGAGTCAACATTGTTTTGACTAACCGCACAATATATCGATTCAAATATTTTCAGAAAAATTCCGAGAGTCGATTAAAGTATTGAATAAATTCGTTCGTTTGATGAGCAAATAAAAATGCCATTAGCAGAACGTTTCCGGACAATGTGTCGACGGCTCGAGCATGTTGTACGTGTGTGTCGGCACGGCACTTGTTCGCATTCGCTGCAGAGATTCAATGAAAAATAGCTACGATTCCATGATAAGTATCTTCCATGTGGTTCGACACAGCAGTGGCATTAACTCTATCAATTGCACAACTATTGATCGAGTGCCACTCATTGCCATTTTTCGGCGTTGCGAAATGATTGTCGGCTCTGAAACGAAGGAAAAATCCGTAATTATTATACGAATAATCAAAAATTATTGTCGTAGGAAATACAGAAAATGCTTTTCGATCTCACTGCACGGCACGATGGTGTGCGAACTACGAAGCCTAATTTTGGTGCCGCCAATCGATTTTCACGTATTCACACTGCATACTTGACTCATGCATAAGCATGACTAAAAGTTAATCAAAATTGTCTTTATATGGTACTGTTCTTCACTTGAGCTGCCGTCACCGTCGCTTTGTGTAATAGCTGCTTTTACATGATTTTCGCTTCTGCACTTAAAGAAAAATCGAGCGTTAATATTTAATAAATGTAGTTATTTCATAAGCCCTCGCTATCTACACAGGCAGCGCAGCGATGTACACACTTTGTTGCCGTTTTACAGTTCAAATTTTTGTACGAAAATAAATTGAAACATAACGAAAACTGAAATATTTTCGGGCTGTTCTTTTTGGTTTTTTTCATTTACGTGATTTTTTTTAGTCGCTTGCTGCTATAGTACAATAGTAATGGTTGCTCACATGCATATGGATTGGCTGAGAATTGGTTTCGTGTGTTTGTGTATTCGTGTGTTTTCGGCGGGCCTGTAAAATGTATATGTCATTCTTTTCCGCTGGTTTCTATGTGTTAATTCCATCAACAGTAAATTATTAATGTCGCCGCGCAAAACGAAAATGTAGACAGTACAACGGACCCGAAAACGCAGCAACCAAACTACGACAATTTTTGCTCCACAATAATGAATAATAAGAAAAAATTTCACTCCAATAATTGCTAATATTTTTTTTTAATTTTCGTTCCGTTTGCGTCTCCCTCAGATTTGTGGAACATTTTTGTAGCGCTATATCACACACACGCTCACAAAATCAATAAGCGAATCTTTTTTAAAGTTCTCGATCGGAAATCAAGCGCAAAACTCATGAATATTTTTCAATGGAATTCTGTTTCGGCAATTCTCTTCGCTTCAGAAAATACACCAAAGAGGTATATTAAAATGATCACATTGCTATTCGATTGAGATTGTATATGACGATGGAAGTTGAGCCTTGAAATTAAATCGCATGCCTAAGAATATAGTCATCAGAAAACAGCGACAACGAATCAAATATGATCAGCATTTCGCTGTTTATAAATTGACATATTTGATTTGAATGAACTCAGATTGATGTTTCCCTTTCATTTACTCTTTTATGATGTTGTGACGGACATATTTATGGCCTTTGGTAATAATTCAAATAGAACGCAAATTTTATTTCAGTTAATCAACAACTAAACTTGTCCGCACTCTGCACTGGGTGCTTCGATTGAATCGCAAAACCAATTTAACCGGTATTGTTATCGGCCGCACACAAGATTTTATCAAAATTGAGAAAACTAACTTAAATCAAATTGATCCATAAGTAATAATGACTGTATCATCAGTCCAACTAGTATATGAATCGATCGAAACTTTAAAGTTGAGGAATGTTTTGTCCCACTTTTGGCTGAAATCTCGCGATACGGCAAACTATTTGAATATTTTGCGTTGACGATTTTGGTTGAAAATAATTTGATGTCGCCGCATTGAATTTGATACAGTACTTGACATATTGCGTGTTTGCCTTCTATCCAATTCATCATTTTTTTTTGTTCACTGGTTATCAATTTGTGCGAGGCTACCAATCAAATTTTCATTTCGATTTGTCTAATAAAATTGACCAAATCCATCATTTGTCATGTGATGATTCGTTACACTTTTTTCTGAAGTGCGGCAGACGCCAGACAAACAAAAGAAACGATTTTTCTTTGATCGATTCGAAGTATTCGAGCCCTTCGGAAATAATACTGAACAAATATAATGAAGTAGAATGCTTGAGTTGATAAGCCGAACGTGACATCGGCCCGACTTGTGACGTTTGACAAAATTGAAACCGCAAAAAGAACGAACTTGAAATATCGCATCAGCCTCCACGTCACGCAAACACCAAAACATAGAATTGACTGGCGTCCAACCAAGTAGAAAAAAAAATACTTATTAGTTTGCCAATCAGACTTTGTGTACATAGAGTATTTAAACTTGCGAAGATTTCACAAGATATTGGTTGTCAATGCTGGTTTGTAAGAATGGTGCTCACATGGATTCAATTAGCGCAATCTAAAGTATACCATGAAAATAATTTGATTCGCTTGTCAAACCGAACACTTTAGCGATAAGCTAACATTGGCAACAAAAAATCAATAAACACTACACCAAATATCAAGTGCACTTGAATAGCTAGAAGCGCAAATAGTTCTTGCAACATTAACAAACAATGCAGTATTTTTAGAAAAATTTTCATCCGTTTTAACTGTTGATTTTCTTCATTATTTCGAACTGAACAAAAACTTGGTCATTGTCATCGGTTCATAGATTTGCGAGAATAGAAACAATCCACGCGCGAGTGCTCAATCACAGGTGTGACTTTGATAAATCAAGCGTTGCATCGAAGGTGGAACTAAAAGCAAACAATTGCTACAATGCAAACACCGTCGTTTTTAATCTAATAGCAAAAATGCACTCGATAAACATTCGAGTCATTAAGCCGTTCAAAGATCATTCAAGATGCATCAAGTTACAATCGGTTTTATGTACATTTGCCCCCCTCCTTCTCTCTCCCTCTCTCTCTCTCTCTTTCTCTCTCTCTCTCTCTCTCTCTTTCTCTCTCTATCCCGAAACAGAACAATAGAAAAGAAGGAGATAAATATATCTATCGTTGAGATGGAGTGGCGAGTTATTTTAAATCAACATAATCGCCTCTCAATCTTATTGATTGATATGAGAGAATGAGAAATGCTCAACATTTCATATGCCAGCTATTTCTCAAGTTTTGTGAAATAAGGCCCTGGATTGGATGTTCAATTAGTAAGTTTTCGTGCAAATTTAGCCTTTATTTCATTCCACACTCTGTCGATCTGTTCGTAGCACATCTTCCAGACCGAAACACAGACAAACAACGAATTGAAATTGAGAGACAGAATTAGTTGTATTGTATTGTCTTATCGATCATGATGAACATGTACTGGAAATATTTGTTTGATGGGCGCATGAGCGCGGTCGACCATACGCTCAGGTCAAGCGAAAGAATGCAAATATTTTTTTTTTAAATTAGCGGAGCATGTTTAAGCAACAGATCATTGATCGGCATTGAAATTTGTATGCATTAATTCCGCATCTCTGTAATTGAGCTTTGTCTGCGAAGGCGACCAATGCGTGTTCGCTGTGCAATCATGGGCAAGAGAAAAAACAAAAACAAATCTCCTCTTATCGCGTCTGTTTGCTCATTTTTTTCTTCAAAAAAATGATTGAATACACACTTTAATGAATATTATACAAATTGATGAGACATTTGTTCTTTTCTTTTGTTTTTTTGCCATTAGCATACCCATCATTGTTTTCTTACGCACGGCTGAATAAACGGTGTTTTGTTCGGCGAAGAAGCTTGAAGAAGTCCGAAAGTGAAGGCAACACCACCGCTGATGAACGAAAATAAGATAAACAAATGTGCGCAAAGGCAAACGGGCCCATCAAAATTGGCTTCGATAAGACCTTAAACGCCGAGTTCATGCAACGCATGTGCGGTGAAAATTGAGGAATCTAACTTAACCAGTCACTTACATAAGAGCGGCACTGTTGTGCCACTGCCTAAATTGAAATGCCGTTAAATTTCAATACCAAACCAGTAACGACGGCCAGCGCCGTGTCATTCTTAACCGATTTAAGAAATTCTTGCATAAAAATTAGAAACGTGATGATGCAAGCCAAAAGTAATCGCATTCCAATCAAATTTGGAAACTCTTACATTCAACGTGCATGGGCTCATCTGCTTAACCCAGTTCAACGAATTACAAACTTTTGAAATCGAGTTTTTTGGCTCGCTATTGTTATGGCAATCGAAACGAGTGACAAAATTATCCACGACATTCCACTTTATTTGGGTATGTGTGTGTGTTTGTGGATTATTTGGGTTTATAAATCGGAGAAACACAAGCTTGGAGTACGTTTAGCAGCAGCAGCTGTGAAATGGGACGACACACTTTTTGCTATTGCAAATACTTCAAGTCAAAGTGTCTCCAAAATGATGTGCAAACAATGCCGGTATTGTATTTTATCACAATTTGCAGAAAAAAAGTGCTTTACAATCTTATTCGACGACTTGTTTGAAGTCAAGTCAATATTTGAAATTTGAATATTGAAATTACAAATTAAGTCAATTGGTGATAGTGGAAAAAAATTGCGTTTGCATACGCATTGAGCCTCAAGCGATTGTCGTACAAAAAACGGCTTATTTCGTCATTCGTAATTGTTCAACAGCACCGTGTGTGTTTTTTCTATTTATTTCGAATTGTTTTCAATTTGATCGGCAAAGTTGTCCAAATATACCAATAAGTAAATTGCGCAGAAAATTTGCCATTAAGCATAAAACGAGCCCGAAAAAAGGTGACTGATATTGAAACGACGAATGTTAAATGACTTAAAGTGGTTTCGAATATAATTGGGTGAACACACGAATAAAATTGTGCGGTTGGTGAATGAAAACACGTGCGCGGTATTTGGGCAACCCGTTGTCTTTGCCAATATAAAAATAATACCCGCTGCCAAATTGATGAAAGCAACTTTATTTGCTCATTGAAATGAAAATTCCAGTTTTTTAATTAATCGCTGACGTTATTTCATTTATCGAATTGAAATGGACCAGTGTTCTAAATGCTCCGTCGAATTCATACGATATCCCTTTCGAAATTGAGACTAGAACCAATGAAGCGAAAACGTGAATAAATAAACAAAAGATCAAGCGAAACCGTACAAAGAATCTTAATATTGTCATAATAAATAATTGTTCGATCAAACGAAATAATCATTTAGATTTAATAAACACGCACACACATTATTTATGTTTTGATGTGAATCAAAACAAATTTATCGATCTCGTCAGCTCAATGCGGTAAATTGTATCGTAAAGCGATGTATTTAACGTTAATTTTTAGTGCTTGTTTACTGATTTCGATGTAATAATTTATGGTCGAACGACGGCTTTAAGCGATGCCATGAACAGCGAACACACTCGCTCGATTCACGTGCATTTGTCTAATAGTCTTTGCGAATGATTAAAAACAAGAGCGACAACTAAAACAAAAAGCGCCACGAATGCGAACAAAATTCAAAAAAAAAAAACACACACTCTCGATTTGTATAAATTGTTTGCTTGAGTCAAATTGAAGCTGAAGCTAAAGCAGCTACACGTGTAATGAAAACGAATTGAAAATCACGAGAATAGCGGTAGTATTCAGATGGTGTGATATTCAAGCACTAGAACTCAAATCGATTCCAATAAATTTTGAGGGGATTTCGTCTTTCTGCCTTTTCTTTCAGTGTTTCGGCGGCGGTGGCGTGCGTATTTACATTTTTCTATACGCATGCACATTAATTTATTGGGCTTGTCTTACTAATTTACCGTTGTTTCTTGTCTTTTTCAAGCATTTTGCCGTCATATTCACGTACGTGTCGAACAAGAACGGCGAGTGTCAATTTGAAATATGAAACAACGATAACTTCGTAAACGCATTAAAATTGTCAACTTTTTCTCATTATACATTGATAAATTTATGTATATTTTGGGATGCATTTAGCTATCATGTGTGTCAAAATGTCATTTGTTCTGGAGGAACGAAGAAAGTAAAAAAAATCCAATTTATAAACTATCACATTTTGCACAATAAATTGCCTGTAAAAATCAATCGCATTCCACGAAATTTGACATTTTTCAGTCGAAACCGAACACCACATTTCCTCATTATTGAAAATTGCAAATCATTGAATATTATTACGAAAGGTGTAATTGAATATCGCTCAAAATTGTGAACAACGAAAAAACTTGTGAATTGCGTCAATTGTTCTAGCAAATGCGAAAGAAACGCGAGAACCGATCGCGTTCGGAAATATGCCGTGCGAAACAGTATTTTGGTGTGAATGTGCGTTTTGTTTCGTATAATAATCAAATACAATTCATTTGATACTAATAAATGTGATAAGGTGCTAATCGGAAGCTTGTGCTCGATTGTTCGAACCATGGTCGTTTTCATGTCGCGTTTTTGAATTGATAATTTCGCTGTATTCATTGCCAAGCTCAAATAATGCAAATGAAATGATACTCAATGCTCATATGCTTATTTTGTTCAAAAATTTTTTTTAGTGATTTGGTTGTTTTTGGGATTTTTTATCGTGCTCGTTTTATAATTTGCATGAAAAATCTGTGTTGGTGTCGATGTCGTAGACATGTTGTTCGTCTGTGAAATAATTGAATTGGGCAAAACATGTGTAAGCTTGGAAATCCGCTGAAATTTCAATATCTTCCGCACATCATGCACAACTTTGTTATACAGATGTTTCGATGTTATTCTCTCGATTATTTTTCTTTATAAATAAACATAAATCCAATCGGTATGATTCAGAAGGAATAGAAATGAGGGATTTTTTTGTTGCTACGATTGAACAACAACAAAAAATATATTGTAATTTTCCCGGGGAGCTGATCTAATGAGAATGCTAACAAATTAAATACAGATGGCATAAGAACCATTTTTGAATCGTCTCAACACCGCAAGCAATTCCAAAATGATTTCTCTATAAATGGAAGCATTCAATTTGAAAGCCAGTTGAAAGTCCACCAAAAATAGATATGGCTTAATCGGGTGCGTTCACTAAATCCCATGCGTACTGCTTATCTTTCGCTCTGCGCCATAAGTAATTTTCGATTGAGTCCAAGTTTAAAGACAGTTTGTAGGCTGCACGCGTAAGGTGATACTTTTGAGTATGAGCTAAGTAAACGATACTTGTGAATGTGCCTATCCTAGCAATGTGCATACAGATGAATCCACCGGAGAAGACTCTCTGCATAAATGTCGACACTGCAGTTGATTCCGGATCTCTTCGAAATAAACAGCTGCTACACATATTCGGAATCTGTTGTTTAGTTAAGAGGGCAATCGCATCATTATCGTTTCACAGTTTTAATTTGTGCATGTGAGTGAGTTTCATGTTTCATGCACGTGCAACTACAGTGAAATCTCTAATTTTCATCAGTTGAATTCTAAAATTAAAACTCAGATAAAAGTAATTTAGTTGGAATTGCTAACATAAACGCCCATCAAGTGTTGAAATATGATGACTGGAAGATAAATTTACATTATTTTTAGACGGCATTCAAGAGATTTTCATAATAAATGAAAAGAGGTGTTTGGATTTTGTCATTTTTCAAAATATGCGGATGATTATCTAAGCTTAAGATTCGCCAGCCATTTACAACACTTGTCAGTTTTTTTCGCGCATATTGAAGGAAAATTATTGCATCACTTCGACAGCTATCTAATTGTGACATTTGCAACCATAAATATCGAGACTTCATATTTTTGTCACTTCAGATTTTTTGCACATGCACAATTCGTTTTGCTGTTAATTTGATTAACTCAACGGTTACACAATATGTACAGTGTGTGCACGCGATCACATTGGCAAACTGTATTTGGTACTGTAGTTTTTGTGACACCATCCATAAATTGTGGATGTCAAGATTGGCTGAGCATGGGCGAATCATTTGCGGTTCCAAATCTAATAAAACTCTATGTTCAATGCATTGTTTGACAACCACTCAAATCTAATACAAGCAACAATTCTTGTTTTTCGACACCGAAGAAATAATATCACATTCTGAATTACCGTTTTCTTTTCAAACGACACTTGGCATCGAAAAATGACGAAGATAACACCAAACAAATTGATGAAAATGCATAAATCTCTTTATGAAAACAAACAATAATTTCGCGATTGATGAACACTTAGCATTGGGGCAAAACACACAAAGACGCCCGAACCAACAAACAATACCGTACAATTCCAATAAAGCAATAAGCAAATAATAAAAAAATCGTTTTAAACAGAAAATTCGCTGTATTAAATATTTATGAGGCCTATTGAAATTCAAATCGAAAAATGGTAATGAAATTGCACGAGTGCACGATATTGCAATGTTCTATTGCATGGATGTTTCATTACTTTACATCTGGATTTGAGTGATTGTGTGTTGTAAAGCACCTCATAAAGAGTGCATGCGCAAGCCATCTTCATCTCTAGAATATCCATAAAAAAACACGATCGAAACCGATCTTACCAAAGAAATGCTTTTAAATTTATTACTTTTGATTATGAGCATCTCGGAAATGATTGTGGCAGATTGAATGTGGTGTATCAATCGCAATATAACTGGGAACATTCTCTCTGTAAGAGTGTTTGCGCATTTCAATTTTTACATGTAAGAAGCCAAACCCAAAACTATTTGCTTTGACAAACTCGTTTCATGTCTGGTGTGGATGGATGGCATGTGTCATTCGAACTGTTCGAAATATAGTTGGGCATCCGCTAGATATTGGAATAAAAGGTAAAATTTGAGCCGACACTGAAACGAATCAAAACAACCACCCACGCCAAATCAAATTCAATATCAGATTTGCATTTAAATTGTCACGGCTGCTGAGAGAGCCCCATCACCATGGCCGCTATCAAATGACATGTTCGTTCTTTCATCTGGTTCACACAAAAACCCGAACACTTTTCAATTACTGTTGAGTGAGATGTTTTCGATTTTTATCGCATTTGTGTCATGATGTGTCATTCACATCGCTTCCTCTCTCTCTTCATCGTTTGGAGAATTCTATGTACATTCTGGAACTTATAAATAAAACCGGCATTATAAAAACATCGTAAAAATCGAATTCTCATTATCGCAACAGACGAATGCGTCGTTTGCGAAATGCAATGCAAGAAAAGCGAGTTTATGGTCCGTTGATGAGCAAGTTTAGTGCGAATTCTTGTGAATCCACTTTGATGAATGAAAAATAGCAGTCATAAATTCAAAACAGACAGCATATAAAAATGGTGATATCACAAATTTTGCTGGAAAATTAGAAAGAAAAAATGCGCCGAAACCCTACGAAATCCCCGGATCGAATTGATTGAAACGAATGTGTGTGAAAGCGTGTTTTTGTTGCTGTTCCACGAATGTGTCGCTGTTTACGATTCAATTTCCTTTCTTCTCACGAGAAACATACAAACACGCAGCTTTATCGATAATCAATAAATGTCGTTCCAATGATTTTTCGCATCATATGCAACATTTAGTCTGCACTATGCTCGCGTGTAGGTTTTCAATGCGAATGCAACATGATGTAGAACAAATGACATACAAAAAGAGCACTTGAAGTTGCACAAATAGCTGCAATAAAATCGAATGATAAATTGAGATGTCTCGACGCGTGTTTGCCTGAGAAATACGACTGATCGATCCAATCGACCCAGAATGTGTGCGCGCGTACGCAAACCAAAGAAACGTACACAAATAACCGATAAAAGTGGCCGAATGACTTCTTCTTTATGGCATAAACAAACGATATTATACAAATGTAGTGAATAAAATGTCGATGTTTTCTTAAATAAATGCAATTACACTCTTCGACATATTTAATCATTCGCTTTTCTTTTTGCTGGTTTGCTTGGGTTTGCCTCATCCGCACAGCGCACGCACACATGCGCGTGCAATAAAAGTCAACAATAAGCATATTTAGCCGAGAATAATAGCACTTTCAGTATTACTATTTTTATTCTTAATAGCTTCACGTGTTGAAAATGAAGTCGACGTGATACATTCATTCAAATGAATCGCATATTTTTGCAATATGTGCTTGCCTGAGTGATTTGGATATTAATATGGAAAAGAGAGGGATATATTTATATTTTGCATGTGGCAATGAAATGAGATCGAAACCAATTTCCCTTCGTTCATCAAACACATTCTCCAGTGTAAACAAAAATCAAAGGGATCAACGAGCGAACTGCGAACGCAAACAGTTTTACAGATCTGAACGACACGTCATAAACTGTTGATACATATTCGCTAGAATGAATCACGATACCAATGCAGATAATAACTTTGAGAGTGAGAGGACTACAAATATGTATTTGTGACTCAACTGTGTGGCATTTCCTTGGTGAATGACAGAATAAATTTGCTGTTTTTAGCATCCCACAGACCAAATGAAAGAGCGACAGAGAAGAAGGGAGAGAGTGAAAGAGTGAAAGAGAAAACAAACAAAAAAGACAAAGGCAAAAATGAAATGAAGACTGAAAACTTACAAAAATTCAACTATGTTATAAATCAAAATTATTAGAAAAGTTTGATTATAATCATTAGAATGTATGGCTGCGATCATATGTTTTGATGCGTTTTTGGGGGTCGAGCGTAGAGTGGATTTGCTCAACACTCGCGTTTATGAGTGAAGAATGAATGAATCTGGAATATATATACAAGAAAAAAAAAATAATTTCTTGGCCTTTGTTCATGTGCTGATGTCAATAGCGATGCTTTGATTCATTTGATTCTGTGCGCGTTTTATAGCGGATGTGCGAGATGTTTTTGGCTAATCTTTTGTACCATCACAGCGACGTGAGCGAACTGAATGAGAATTTTTCAGTGTGAGAATGGCGAAAACAAGTGTATTAAATGGACAAAAAAAGAACAATAAGAAACTTGTAATTGATAAATCGGCCCAAGCTCAGCATCTTTCGAATATCAACACAAACAAGACAGTGGACAATTTTCTCAATTTCTATAAACATTATCATTCTATCTTCGTTGCAACTCATATAAGATTCATTTCGCTAACTTCGAACAGCGGCTAATTAAAAAAGTTAAAATGATAGCTGCTCATGGACGAACCGTGGTTAATTCGATTTGTTTTTACATTCAACCCATTTTTGTGGCTCGTTTGAAAAAGCAAAACGCTAATAGAATGTTACATATAAAAGCGATAAATGTCATAATTATATCACATTAACATTTTTTATACAATTTTATGTTAGCTGGTGTGATCGAACCAGGCTGCGACCATAGCATTTGAGAAGCGTAATGGAAATTTGAGAAGTAATGTGTAAAATAAAAACATATTTTGGAGACAAATTTATGCATGAATTTAAAACTCATTCAGTGAATAAATGTGTTAGTTTTTTTATCACAATCGAAAGAATGTTCGTCTTCATTATTGGCTCCGATTCTCTTCAAATCTCGTAGGGGGGAAAAGCAAAACTGTTATTGTAATCAATTTGAATCATTGAGAACGCATGGATAACGGAAATATCACTCACACGCAGACACACACGTAGCAAGAGCGAATGTATGTTGCTAAAAAAATGATAGTACACAGCAAACAATATCTTTAACATTGAAAAAACGGATCGACTCATAAACGCAAAACTATTGCAATAATTAATGGTTGTGTGAAGCCGTTTTTGGATAAAGTTCAAGCGACGCAACATGTGTTGCCAATAAAAATGCAAACAACAAACGCACATAAGCCGCAGCGTATTATGATATTGAAAAATCTTCGGGTGTGCGCGCATGAGTCTCAGATGTGTGTGCGTGTCCGCCCGAAGAAGTTCCATTCCCGCTAAATTCATTCAGTTCATTTATCATTTTATTTGAATTACATAAAATATGATTCACACTCATTCTCGTCAAAATATTCAAAACGGAAGTCTTCAATGCATCCCATACATTTTCCCATTTCAGACAAGAGACAGCGTGCGCTCTCTTTGCTCGGTAAAGACATTCATTCACGCGCATCTGTTTCATGTGAATATGCGACGAAAGATTGCATTTAGCTTCAGTACGCGAGTTGCATTTGATGTGAAACAATGACAACCAATTTTATAAATAGGCTTTGAAAGTTCAAGTATTTCTGTATTTAGTTTGTTTCAAGTTCAAACTCATTCAATTTATTAGATGGAAACTGTTTGAGTGCATGGGGAATTGCAAGCGATGCACACCAGCAAATATTAGCTCTCATCGTTGAATTTGCATATTGTCCCTGCGTATTATGATTGTTGAAGCGATGGAAACATTTTGATATCACAACAGCAACATCGCAGCATTCGTTCAATTTTAATTTAATCCCGCGGAATTTCAATATTTACAAATAAAATTTCACTTCATATTATCCGAAAATAGCTTGGGCGTTTTTATATATACACACAGGGAATGTCTCGAATTCCAGAACGGCGACGAAAAACAGGGAAATCAAACAAAACATACACGCACACACACGAAATGGTCTGTAAAAATAGAAACGAAGAAAAGCCTTAGAATGTACGAGACATGCTCGAAGACGACATGGTATCGTCACACGAAACGAAATTAATGAATAATGTAAATGAACGCATATTTTTGGTTCTTATTCTACTTTTTAACACATTCGGAGACATTAAGAATTGTGATGATTTGCCCTTTTTGTCCACAAATCGCATATTTTATGATGACCTCTAAGGAATGTAAGTGCAATTGCGTTTTCAATGTTACTGCTTTGTTTGCGCTACAATGTAATGAATGTCATGGTGACCCAATGCACTGAAAATGTATGAAACCATGCGTCTTGCATAAATGAACTTTACTGTTTTCATTTGAAATTACGATGGAATAATACGCAATGCGATTTGACTGGTACAGAAAGCGTTTATTGGTCGTTTAAATTAGTTAAAATTACTCTATAACCTCCGACAACTTTAAACAAATGAAGAGTGTTCATTTGAAATGAAGACATTTAGATTTGTCGAAGGGAGCGCAGCATTAAGATAATAATCAGCGATCAGAAAGACTTGATTTTATTAAACGTAAATAACAAGAAGAAAAAAATCTAATAAATATGAACAAAAAACGTTATGATTTTACAAGAAAGTCTTGGCTAAAGGTGCAAGTAGCGCAAAAGCAGCAGCAGCAAGCAAACAAGTCAATATCCGAGAAATATTGTCGGTGAGGTAAAATTCGAAAATCACAAGCCAAGCGGGAAATCCAAATGACTGAGAAAAGTAAATATTATTATTCAAAGACACGATGTTAGTTTGTTCCTCGTGTGGTTCAAATCTTTGGCGCTTTTTTCGTTCTGTACATGATACAAGGCAGATCGAGATATCGGCTACATAAATATTTGCATTGTGGTAAATGCGATGGCGCGCGAATTTCCATGCTCTTTGTTTTTTTCGAGTTCCATTGCTTTCTTCTCACACTCTGAATTGTGATGATTTTTCTCTAAATTCGTCTCACATTTTAAATCAACAAAATATGTGTGCAATGTTTGGGCTGTTTTCTTTCTCTCTCTCTCTCTCTCTATCACTTTCTGCATTTTAACTCTCATATACTTAATATTATTTGATTTCCGTTGCACTTCCGTATTCCCGCTCCCTCTCTCTTTGACAACGCCAAAAATAAAACAATGAAAGGAACTGTCTTCACTTGAAACACAATATGATGCGTGATGACGCTTTAATTGCCTTTCGTCGAGCGTTTCACATGTTTATCTGTGGCGTGATTCGATTTTAATTGTTTGCATTTTGCATTGATGCATCTTTGATGTGTTCAATTCATTTGTTCAATCGAACGATGTGGAGTAATTCACCGGCTCCAACACTGCCGACACATTTGAATTCGAATCCGATCGGAAAAAGTGAAATCACCGACATTTCAAATGTAAATTAATGAATTGTACATGATTGATTGCTGCTGTTTCGATATGGCATACAGCGGTTCATAGGATCGATCATTTGTGCGCGTCAAAAGAGTCGGCTTGTCGCCTTTGTTTTTATGCTTTGCTCGTGCACTCAATTCGTTTGGCTGGAGATATTTCCTCAAGGCAACTGCAATCGAGAGAGCCAACAAAACCAATCGGCATCTGCAAAAAATACAAAAATTACTGATATTTAACGACTTATACATGAGAAAAACAACATATAGAAATCAATTCAAATGAGCGCAAATATTTTTCCACAGTGTGCGATTACAAATGGTGATAAATAATGTAAGTAGCAGACAGCGTGTTAGCAATTGAAATTCTGACGATTGTTTATGGTTTTTGAGTTTTGCACACGGAGATTTTTTTGCTCAAAAAATCCAATGGGGAATGTGCACAAAGGAGAGCCGCCCGATTATTTCATTCAAAGTTCATTGAGTGACACATTTCTCATGTCAAGTTGATAACACATGATTGAAATTCAAACAAATTCAGATTATGAACATCTATCGCATCGAATAATGATTGAAAATCTGAAACCCATAATTCAGTCACTTTGGAGCTATTGCGAGTGAATGAAGAAAACTTATTGTCGGTGAACACTCGCAAGTGGAGAGAAAAACGGGAAGTCGCACATTTCCAAAAAGCGCACCATCGAATTCATGTGGCGAACGAACGCACACGTCAAGTCAAATAATGTTGTTCATTAATTTTTCACGCTGTTGTTCATTTGATAGCGCCGACATGGTGGGAAACGCCAACGAAAAACCTGAATTATCCAACCTAATCCGTGAGTGTGAAAATAGATTTCGTCAAGATTAATTGTCGATCGTGTTGTGTCCGTTTAAATTGTGTCTCATCATACGCCAAACATATTCACTGGCGGTGAATTAATCACCTATAAATAAAATCAACTCTTTAACACTTTTAACTCTTCAACATATCAAAGATGAAATGGTGAAAAAAACCATAAATCAATTTGAAAAAAAGTCCAATAAAAACAAATGGGAAAAAACAACTGAGAGGTCATTCCACAAAATCTTCGGGTTTGACTGTGAAAAAATCGGCTACCCATGCATAAAAATGTTGTAGTCAACGCCTGAATCGGGATGTTTTGGCTGCGAAATGCAAAATAGACTTCTTCTACCAACTAAAACTATAGTCAATTTTCAGTGCGTCAAAAAGCGTCCAAAATGAATCGACTGATTGAAACACAACTGAAACTGATTATTTTTTAAAAAAAAGAGCCATTTATAATAATTGTTGTTGGCTGTTAGTCACTTCATTTTCACACGGGTTACTAATGGTCGTTTTAAATATATTTTAAACAAAAAGTAAATTTGGAGAGTGTCAATTCGTATCAGAAATAAATAGAGCGCACACGATCATGTGATCAATTTATTGAAATTCAATTCGAAAAAATTCGTTGAATGAAACCGACTGCTTTTTCAATCAGATTTACGATGCTATCCGTTCAGTTCAAAGTGTATTTTATTGCATTTTCGGATGGCCATTCGAGCTGAATTCGATTTGATGCGGTTTGCCAAACGCGGCACGCAAAAAGCCAATACTCACAATGTAATTAACCAATTTTTCTCATTCATTACGCTGATTATTATGAAAATGACTGTTGGCATGCTCCGATTTTTTGCACCATTGTTCTCCGACGTGGTGTTGGTTGAACAAAACATTGATTTTAATTTCATTTATACACATTATTTTTGCGCGTGCTAATATTTTTCCGCTTTTTATGACCAAGCAAAGCAGGCTTTTTTACCGATTAAATTAAAAGTCGTTGAATGAGACTGACAGGCAACTACGAATCGAATCATTGCATTTTTGTTTCACTCCTTTCTATCAATAAATTGTTGTATTGGCCAATGAATTTGCCACGCAATTGTGAATTTTACGCAGTATTTTCTATTTGGTGCCTTTCAATATCTCTTTCTCACATTTATTGAGAAGGAATGCGCGCGCCATATCAAACGCTGGAAAAATAAATTGAATTTATATTCGGTGTGAATTAATATTATTATACGAGATGCAATAAATCGCACGTCGAGCGATAGTATGATTGTTTTCGAAATGTATACAGTTTTGCTGTGTGACGCTCTTTTTCTGCTTTGTTACGAGAGATCTCATTTCGAATCCTGTTTATTTCAATTTGATTTTATTGACTGGCTGATGCAGCATTTAAAAAGTTGATTTCTCGCTCTCTAACACTTTTCATTGTATTTGACTGTCAATTAGATCTTTCCTCTGTCGCTGTATCGATTACAATGTGTTGTGATACGTACATGGCATTCTTCGGAGAAACGAGCATATCAATTGCACTGATCGATTACAATTTCATCTCCTCAACCACAACTCCTAAGATGCTATGCGATTTTTCATTAGATTTTTGCACTTAACGATTTGATGTCCTATTCCCCCCCGGAGAAACTCAAACGTTTTTACAATTGAAAACAATAAAGAGGCTGTATTCAATAGATAAATATAAGTTTATACATTTGTGTCACGTACCACACACATTTTTTGCAGATGATCTTGACTATTTTTATCGAATTACACATTCGATCTACCTAAAATCTGTTTTGATCGGGAATAATTGTGAGATGACACAATCTCGAATATGCACTATTTAAAATAGCATTGCATACCGAATTCAGTAAATTGACTCGAGAAAAAAACCACACTGATTGTTGCACTGAGAATTTAAATGATGCAAAAAATACTCGTCATGTTAGCGCGGCTGCTTTTGTACTGACAATTAACTGAATAATTGAATTACAAACGCGCTCAATTTACTTATTTATTATAAATATCTGGAATATAATTGCATTCGGGGCGTTTTTTTCAAATGCCTCTATTCAAATATACAGCGCCATTTTAGCTGCCTTATTAAAATATGGCCTACAAATCTAGTTTTAATGTCAAACATTCAAGAAATGCGTTTGACTTTTTCGTCGATTGACCGACACTTCCGAGAAACCATACCGCATGATTCTACATGAGAATGAGTAAAAAACACATTTCAGGTTTTCATTCTATGATTTGAATGGCGATCATTCCAGTTGTCGATCACATGTCCGCCTTGATTGATGAATAATACGTCGTCTTTCATATAGTGAGCAAAAGCCAAAAAATGGGCTCAAATTCCACCTGCAATGAAATGAATCAACTGAATGCAACAGAAAAAACTAAAAAATGCTTGAAATGTCATAAGTTCGTTCTCTCCATAGCCAAGTATTTAAACTGTTAATTGATGGACAAATTAGTTGTAGATAAATCTGTATAGCCAATATCTTTCAGTACTATCGACAATAACTATCTCATGATTGCATCTATATTTTGAAATTCATTTGACTACAGCCAAGGAGAACAGAGGAACAATATCCATAGAAGTGTTCAATGAAAATTGTATGTACATATGTCGTACTCCGTAAGTCAAAGATTTAAATAGAATCTTGTTGGATCGCTACAGATGTGGGAAGTAGGCCACCTAATATGTCTTACAAAATAATATTGTACACCACACAGTAGTCTTATCGATTTTTTGGTTTTCTTCATTTTTTAACTCTCCCTCTCTCTCTCTCTCTCTTTCTCTCTCTCGGCTTTCGCTTGCTGTTTAGAATTTGCATAACTTCTTCGAGAAAATTGCGATTCATCATTGATTTCCGTCACATTCATATCGATGTGCTGAGCGTCGCAACCAGTTTCTTCGCTGAATCTCGACCCCGAGTCCCTTTAAAAATCGCATTCAATTAATGTGGAAAAATGGGTCTAAAAATGCACATTCACTTTAAGTTATGTCATCGATTGTGTGTGCATGTTATCTCTGGCTTGATTTTTTTTTTTTTTTCGTTAAATAAATTGCTGTCTGCGGACCACAGATGAAAAATCGATACAAAATATTTCAATTATTCCGCCGATCGAAGCGAAAACATGCACCGATAAATAATATCTATAGTGGTTCGACAATCAAGCCGAAAATAATTTATTCCAATTGATCTAGTTACTTTGAATGCGGCCACAAAGCACCGACAGTCCACCATATATGACGTTCAAAATCGCGGGAAAATACAATTCAAGTGATATGCATGCAAATTTTAGGTTTCGCTTCGGTTCATTTAAAATTGAGAACGACGAAACGGTGTACGTGAGCATAGTTTTTTTGTAGGTCGATTTGAGGCGCATTTAACCGCGTGGGAGCACAATAATTGAAATTTATTAAATTGCACAAGTCAGTAAAAAACGAATTATCATTCGATTGGCAAAATATTGCTTAATCTCTTTTGTCGATACTGCCTGCACTCAATCGTTTTCTTCAAAAGCAACGCCGAATGCAATTTATTAAGAAACAAATAATTTGGATTTTATTTCGAAGAAAAGGGCACGCCGCGTATGATTTGTTTATTTACGTGTGTGATGAAGCTTCAATAGCTGTGCGATAATGTCTTCTGTCTTGATAGCTGTTTTTTTCATTCATTCTCTGCCTCAGATTCAAAGCTAACAGGGAGCATATCGGGTTTTTTAAAATATGAAAAATGTGTTTGAATTCAAAACCGCAACGATTAAATGAATAACACATTCGGAGAAGAAAGAAGACGAGAACAAAAAAAAAAAAAAAACGAGACAAAACGAAAGAGATTGAAAACTTAGCCTCTGGACCCAAGAAAAAAACACAACCCAAATGATAACAATCGACAACCGAATTCAAAACGCATAAAATATAAATATTGAAAGTCAAAACAGGCAGCAAGAGTATCGAAATGACTATCTACTGTGTAATTGAACGGTTAATGTGGGACACATTAAGAGATTGATCAACTTTATCTCTTAAATTTTAGGCTTAAAAATCAGCAACGGAAAAAAGCCACAAAGTACGTAGTAGATCGTTCATTCGCGATTAAATAAATTGAATTGATTCAGAAGGCAATTAATTCAAAATTTATATTTTACATAAAAAGTCTTACTTTATCACGACTGAGCTATCACACGTATATGTGTATACATAGGTAGTGCTTCTTCAAACAAGATCAATGCAGGTAGTGTTTTTATTTATATTTTTGTTCAAAAATCGCAACTTTATTGAATTTTTCTGAGCCTTATCAACGCAAGTGTGCATTTTCAAATTGTTGATGTGGGTGAAATGTTCGGAGCAATTTGCGTACATTCAATAAAAGATTGCCAATCGAAATGCTGCGACCGATTTGGTGCCAACGATATATCGAGATTGACACACATTTTCTATTGCTCAATCGCAGAACACAAATTGCGATGAATAAAAATGAAGCGCGTGCGCATTCCACAAGCTAAACAGAGTGAAACTAATCTGGCATAAGAAATTGAAAAATCATCGAACCTCTCGGCATTAGAGCTAATCGGAATTTAGATATTTTTTTTCGATCTCGCAATGCGTGAAATGTAGTGAGTAAGATAATTTTGTCATCAATTTGCGCCAATCAATGCATGCGTGTTATCTGAATTTGCGATGCAAGCAAAAGTTGGAATCCAAAAATGTACTAGCCAAGACGTTGCAATAATCTTGGGACTCATCCATTTCACTACTTGTGAAGGTTATTTTCTCGATGTTTGCGAATTGTTCAATAAGTAAATGCATTTGTTGCTTCCTACATATTTCCATCGCATTATTTCCCATCGCATCGCAAAGTCGCCAAATATTGTTGAGCTAATCGAAGAACCACAATATCATTACAACATCGAATCGAACGTCAAAATGTCGATCGAATGTTATTTCTTGACAAATATTTGTGTAAGATTTTGCAAACTCCGCGTGCAACGCACAAACTACTTGTATGTCAACCTATTTTTTCATTGCGCAATGCTTTTAAGACGCACTTTATTTAAGTTCAAGTATACTTCTGATTGCTCTCTTTTTCCCTTCGTTTTTTTCACGCACACGGTGAATTCTAAAGTGACGATTTATGGACTTACAATGTGAATGTAGGCTATCGCGATTGCAATGTCCATTACAAAAAAAAGAAACTGTTCGCGCAATCCGATTCCGAACCGATTTTTCGCCGCCTTTGTTAACAACAATTTTCATTGATTGCAATTTGCACACAACGTTTGTATTGTCGAAATGATGAAGCCGCATTTGAGAAATAAAGAAATAATAACGGCTCGCTCGATCGCGACGGGACTTCACTCAAAAATAAATGTGTTAAAAAAATTGAATTCGGCATGAAACAAAGAATTCGATAATTTGGTGCAAAACCATTGTAGAAAGTGCGAAACATCAAGCCTAAATACATGCCGATGCCCGAATTATAACCCATAATTTCATACAAAATGTAAAGTAATTTTCGTATCTTCACATTATTGAACAGATTCATTTCCAGCGCTTTATTATTTATTGCGTGTGATTCACACAAAATATCGATCATTCCAAGACATGTTCCCTAACGAGAAGTGCAGGAAATATCGGAAATATGTTATTTAACTGTAAATATAATCTTCCTGGTGCACCAACACAATGGAATCTGTTAATCGTTGCCAAGGGTTGCGAACTGCATACCTTGTTATTTTTGCAGAAAAAAAAAATCCAACATCTGTTTTTTTTATGCGTTGTTTTTATGCTTTGTAGTAAAGGTGAAAAAAAACTTGCTTTTGCGAACAATTGCCAGACACATGCCATTCAACCAATACTTCTTCGGCCATTTAGCACATATCAAAGCGTATGCATGCTAACAAATCTCGAGTCAATATCAAAATAGCACCGAAATCATACCGCATTCGTGACCGCATACAACCCGACAACAAGCCGACAATGATCCATTAAGTATGTTTATTTTTAGCGGCAGAAAGTCGTGTTGATTGTCATTTTTATATCGCATTTGTCATTTTATCGGTGAGCAATAAAATGAAAGAGAAACATATTAAAAATTAAAATAGAAACAGACACGCATTGTAAAAGGCATGATCGTATCATGAGTAATGATGTATCTCTGGATGTTATTTACCTGTTTAACATGAAAAACCAGTCGACTGCAAGCATTTTGATGAGACAATTGTCATGTTTTTGTTCCATTAGATCGGGAATAATGCTTAAACGTTGCGTAAACCATCGTTTAATTCGTATTGCTAGGAAAAAAAAGTGAACGTGACGGGAAAAAAGCCGCCAAGAAATACGAGCTCAATTTGAGAATGGTTGTGTAAATCTTAAATTAGCAGTCTGTTTTAACAGTCATTCAATCAGTTGATTTTTTTTAAAACGCTCATTGAATTGTGTTAAATCAGTGGTCAATTAATCTGTGTTTGTTTATTTGCAGATGAACCGAAATTGAATTCAGGCGCATGGGAAGATCCGTTACCCATATCGCATGCAAACAAAACTAACAACAATCATTTGCATTCGATCGGATCGCGTCGTTCGGAACCATTTTCAGCGCTTCGTTTGAATAACAAATTAAATACGAATCCTTTAAGTTCGGTGGCGGCCGCTGCTGCCGCGGCGGCAAGTCTCCAAAACGGAAACTACACATCAAATACAATTCAACAGAATTTCAAGAATCGCAAAAGACTGGAACACACGTCGTCATCGCGAACCGTAAGCTCCGATGAAGGTTGGTGTTCAGAGCGTGGTGGATCTGAACATGATTTCTCATCCGATGGCGAAGATGAGGATAAAAAAAGTATTAATAGTTTAACATCCGTCAACACAAGGAATAGTCATTTGCGTTCGACACTCAATAAAGCCAAACAGCATTTATCGTTCGATAAATGGCGCAGCGGTGGCGCTTCAAACAATTCAAATTCATCGACAATGCCATCGCAACAGCCTGAAATATTGTCCCCAGGCGAATCACCTGGGGGTCGTTTATCTAGATGGTTTTCTATACGCCGTGGCTCGGCACATCAGTACGACTTTGGTGCGAGCAAGAATTCGGGACGCGACAGCCGAGCGAATAGTGTAGAGGCCGATGAAAAGTCAAAGCATTCGGGAACATTAAATGGAACCACAATAAATGGCTATAAAATGCCACTATTGCCAGAGGTATTTAACACATTTTAATTCCTTTGCCATTAATATAAATATCGTGCCAATTTTCTAAAATTATTTCTACCCATTTTTTGCTGAAACAGAACGATGAAATTGACGGAACATTGCTGGGCGCATTCAATGGACGGAATAGTCAATCAAATATTGATGCCATTAATCGTAAGTCGAATCTAGCACTGCCAGCCACACCACCGTCCGGTCTAACCCAGCAACAATTGAAACGACGTCACATTTTTGCAGCAATCGTTCACAGCGAATGCTCTTATGTTGCGACCCTTCAACGCCTAGTCAATGTAAGTTAAAATGCCTGCCTGTCTATTGCACACATTTGAATGAATTTAATTTCAAATTTAAAACTCATCGAACCAAACGTTTGCATTGGATGCCAATTATTTTAATGTGCGATCTAATATTTGCGCAAAGTATCTGTTTAATACTAGTATTCTGGAAGCAGACTTCATTCAATTTGCATTCATCAAACAATGATTTCATTAGAATTGATATTTAAAACAAATTGACCGCATGCAATTATAAAGTGTTCAATTTTATATCTCAACAAAGTTTATTAGTATGAAATTATATTCATCATTAAAGTTTCGGACGATTCTTGATATCCAATGAAAATGTTTACGTTTTGTGCAAAAACTAAGCGCTCTGTAGTTCCAGAAAACTCGCTATGGCAAAAAATGCTTTGTTTAAATTAAACAATTCCAGAGTTGATGACATTTAAATAACAACCATAAAGTGATTTTAATGACATCTGATTTGAAGCATGTCAAAAGAGTAATGTCTTGTGAACAACATTATAATAACGAAACAATATCTCGACACATAACAATCATGCACAGAGTCATTATGTAATTCGATGCCCAGCTGTGGAATGAATTGTATTTCTACTTTTTGAAATTCTATTTAAAGCGAATGTTTATTTTATTTCGACAGGATTATAAGAAACCTCTTGAGGAAAGCAATCCACCCATACTAAATTCATCCAAGATTGCCATATTATTTCATCGTTTGCCAGAAATTTTACACTGTCACACGCTATTTCGTATTGCATTGGCTGAATGCGTTCGAAATTGGGATAATGAAGAAAAAGTGGGTGATGCATTCATTGCATCGTTTGGCAAACCAATTATTCTGGAGATTTACAGCGGTTTCATCAACAATTTCTCAGCTGCCATGGAACTTGCTAAAATGGAAGCAAAACGCAAATCAGCTCTAGCCGATTTCTTCAAAGTTAAACAAATTAGCGCACACGATCGACTCTCATTCTTCGGACTGATGGTGAAACCAGTGCAGAGATTTCCACAATTCATCTTATTCTTACAAGTAAGAGCAACATTCTAGTGCATCTCCTTGTTTTTTTCATTGAAAATGATCAAATAGTATTCTAAAATGCAAATGAAACATAGTTAAATTTTTATCAACTTCTTTTCTCGCAGGACTTATTAAAATACACACCTCAAGGACATCATGACCGAATGGCATTGCAATTGGCATTAACACAGTTAGAATCACTGGCCGAAATGCTGAATGAACGGAAACGTGAAGCCGAACAATATCAAGCATTCAAAGAGATGCTTGGCAACATTGGTGGCACATTCAACACCCGGTCGCTGTCATCCGAAGGAAATCGCAATCGATACCTGTTGCGTGAAGATAATGTTACCCATTTGGAGTTAAATCAAGCCGGTTTCATCGTGAAATCGAAACAACGTCGATTACTTTTACTAAATGATAAAGTAATTTGCGTGTCTGTTGCACCGAAACTATCGAATGAGTTTGGAGCGACAGAAAAACTCTCCTTCAAATGGATGTACTCAGTGAACGAAGTTGAAATTGTCGATAACAACACATCAGCTACATTGTCAAGAATTTTAACTGCCGGTAATTTCACTCTGCTGTTTCTAAAAGGAAACTTCTATTCATAACATTACAAATGGAATTTCAGTCATCTAATTTTTTTTTTTTAACTTTCAGGTCTTAATCGTGGTGGGAGCTTGAAATCGAATGGATCGGGTGTCAATGACACACTCTCATCGTCATCGTCATCGTATTCATCGCCTGCTTCGAATGGTGCCGACAACTTATGCAGCGAAATGAGCAACTTAATGCACGATTATGAAGTTATGTCCCGCATTAATGATTTGGTTGGATCACTGAAGAGCAACTATCGTGACATCAATACAGATTTGACAAAGAAAATACTCAGCACCATCCAAACGTCAATCCAAAAGAAGGACGAAGAAATGGCATGGGTTGATTCGTGTTGCCTTCAGTTGATCGTCCGTACCAAAAATGGCAAAGAGGAAACATTCACATTCCAAACGGAGGACCCATCGGTCAAAAAGGAATGGGTTACCGAGCTTCGTTTGGCCCAACTATCGCTTGATCCGAACAATTCACCGGCATGGGAGATTCCAGAGCGTGAACATCGACCGCCATCGACGAAAATGCCGTTGTTTGTAAAAGCACAGTCTGTCCACAAATCACATCAACAAACCGAGGTAATTTCGCTAGCAATCAAAATGCATTTTGTTAAACAATATTTATACAATTCGATTTGGTTCCGTAGGTCCGATGTGGCTGCTATTACACAACAACGAACCATAATCGAACATCGACTCGTCGTCGTTCGAAAAATCAAAACTACGCCTGGATTTGTACAACGGATGGAACCAGCAGTCATACAACAATTCTACTGCAACATCATCAACGGGCTGGGGAATTGAAAGAAGTTAGCTCATTCGACTTAATTGAAACGATCGTCACTTCGATGGAGTTTGTGAAGGGAATAAATAACTTGAATCCAGAGGAAGAAAGCGAAAAGTCATTGATCGATGGCGACGCTGTTTGGATGGGCACAACATCGAAGCGAATCTTCATTTATGCCGCAACAAATCCAGAACAAGATAAACAAATTGCCGTCTGTACCGTGCCGGCTCCTGTTACGCAAATCGTATTTCACATGGATAGCATCTTTGTTGGCCTCAGTAATGGGACCGTTCAAATATTTCGTCGTGGCTACGATGGTCATTGGTTGCTGAAAGAGCCGCAAACGGTTTCGCTGGGAATCACTGAACCGATCGCAAGTATCCTGTCGATAAATGCAAATGTTTACGCTGGATGTGGGCAAAAAGTGTATGTACTTAATGGTTGTTCAGGTGAAATCCAGAAATCATTCGATGTCAATCGTGAGCAAAGTAACGGAAAAACGCACTCTGTTCAGTATATGGCCCATTCTGGCATTGGCCTATGGATTTCTCTGAAAAATTCCAGTGTCATTTGCCTCTATCATACTGAAACATTTAAACATCTACAAGATGTTAATATAGCGAGTAACGTGCTCCGTGTAACGTCATCGCAACGCGACTGTGTTAATAACAATTCATCTGTGTTCGTAACGGCTCTAATGGCATCCAAAGGTTTATTGTGGGTCGGTACAAATGTTGGTATTTCGCTGACAATTCCGCTACCGAGACTTGAAGGTGTGCCGATCATAAGCGGCGCTGTGAATATTTCGTATCATGCTCATTTCGGTCCGGTAACATTCTTAATGCCACTTTTACCAAAGCCATACTACAAACTATTGCCCACAGAGCCGTTGCCAACGACAACGATTCAACAGCAGCAATTCGACGAAGATGAAAAACTGAATGAAGAAAATTCGGTGACATTGCGAAAGAGTGAGAATGAAGATCGAAAGGAAAACGGACGTGATGCGGTGCCGCACAAAAAGACCGAAAGAAGCAATTCACAAGACATGTCAGCTAAATTGAAGGCACAACTAGTTCAAAGCCCAGTTGTACTGAGAAGGCGTCGCGGAAAAGATGCTGGCGAACTATCTCGAGTATCGAAAACGCTTCCCCGAGGACTTGGCTCAGCGGCTGCGGCTGCTTTCACAGCTTCAATGCATTCAAACACCTCATCATCACAAGGTTCCGATCACAGCGGCTGCGATGTCTACGGACTGTATGGCGATTTGATCTTTGTTAAAGAAGATTACGATAATGTGGAACAGGGCCAAGGCACACTAATGGATCCATCCTATGAAAGCCTCCGAAGAAGCGAACCAGAATTGGCGGCAATTGCATCGAAAGTCACAACGCTAGACAGACGTTTGCGTATGAAAGTCAGTCGACCACGTTCGCTTGACCTTTCGAATTGGTCGGTTGACTCTCGATCATCGAGCTTATACACATCGTCCGGTAGTGAGGAAAGCATGGCCATTCGACAAGGACTATTTTCCAGTCGAAGCGTATCGAGAAACAGCAGCAATGCAAGCCATAAAACCGGCACATCTGACTTAATGAATATTTGTGAGAATAGTACGGATATTCAAATCGTTCCAAATATGTCATCGACTCCACCATCGGCCACGTCAACCATGAATCGACCACTCAAGCAAATGTCGAAAGGTGAACATGAACAAGTTCAAACAGTCGTCGCTGCGACACTGAAGAAAAAGAAAAATGCCAAACATTCGACGCCTACCAATGATGACCGATTAATCGGAGGACGAAGAACCGTGATTACATTGACCGGTGGACGGGGCTATATCAACTGGAAACACGTATGGTACAATTATCCCATGGATAAATCGAGCAAATCTAATCAAACATTGGCACGACCTCCAAACTCAAGTGATGCTCACGTTGTCATGTGGGAGAAAAAGCTTTGAGCATCTATTATTATTCTGGAATTGTGTATAAAGTTGTTATATTTTTTTTATCCTTGTCATTAAAAAAACACATGTTATATTTTTTTATCTAGTTCAGATATAAAAGAAAAACAAACAACCAGCAAAACCCAACCTTAAACAATTTTTCGATGGAACAACATTATTTTTAGCATTAAAGATGTGAATCGATTTAAAAATTGTTGTTAACTTCGAAATGTCGAGATTTCCATTCGACATTTTTCCAGTGTCTTCTAAAGCATTTAGCTGTAACATAGAATTGCATAGTTCTAGAATAAATGGCTGAACGGGCTCTAGATTTTCTACGAATTAGCATTAATACATTTCACTGCGAATCGTGGTGAAAGTTTTATATAAATTTATAAAATCCAAATTCTATGGTTTGTTCTAAGGAATTTCATATTTAACCTTATTATCTTAATATAAACATTTGCCATACGATACAATACAATAAGAATTGCACAAATACAGTGTTTTTCGCTGAAAAAATTCTGTAGCAAAGAATTTTACATATAAGGGCAGAAATTTTTCTATGGTCTATTCGGACGATTGAATGAGCTAGCTGAATTTGATTTCAAATGAAAAGCAGTTTTAACATGAGATAACTTTTTATTTCGTTAAATTTACTTTTTCGTGAAAAATTAACTTTTAAGGTTGGTCAAACAAATATTCGTTCTAGACTATTCAAATTCCCAGCATCTTAGCGCTAAATTTAAGTCGTTGCAAATTTTAAGGATATTTAAATATAATGAGAGATGAAAAACAAGAGAATTTCTGTCACAAAATAAAAAAAAAGAAATCCAATTTACGCAAGATATGACAAGCAAATACATAAAATAACTTAATGAATTGTTTCCGATGACAAAGTGGGCCTTAATTATATCAAATTGTATATGTTTACACAGAATATCATATTTATGCAATGGATGAAAAGCAAATTACATCATAAAACCAATTTTTAACTCTGTATTTTCTATTATTTAAACTTTTAGGGCATTCGAAATAGTAGCTTTCACTGTTTTCAATCATCCAAACAATAAACATTTTATTTTTCGAAAAAAAACGCATTTATTTATTTCATCACACACACTTTTCGAAACGCATTAAATTTAAATTGAGCTAATGGTAAATGAAAGTAAGTTTAACACGAATTGCTCTAACTGCCTATCGGATATTTTCTAAAAGTCCACATGCTGGGCTGTATCGCCATCTATCGACAATGAAAAGTGAGCAGCACGAATTGTAGAGCTTTTTCTTCAAAGTTTCTTCAGTTGGAACACTCATCCAATCAATTGTGATTTTGTATCCAATAATGCTCAATTTTTTTTTCAAGAACTGCGTCGACGATTCGCATCATAAATTTAATTCCAGTTTGATTGGATCCAAAGTTTGTGGACTATCATTACTTGATTTGTTTTTCGTTTTATTTCATTCGTTAATCATTTACATTGAAAGGGTTATTGAATGTTATTTTGCTTACCTTTTTTTCGTTGTAAAAATATTATCATTTTGACGCATTATTTTTTTCCCGTAGTTGAATTAGATTTCAAGCTTTTTAGAAGGCAATACAATAGAACCACCTGTAATACACTTTTACTTTCCCGCACACACATATAAGTGTGAAGGCAAAAGTATTCGAATCAGTTCAAAAATGAAGACCACTAAAAATGTGTTTTTATCCATTTTGAGCACAGAAAAACACGATGAAATAGTTTTTTCGGTGTCCTTATGTAAGTGCGTGGTACAATTCACGCTATTCGATGTACGCAAACACATTTTTTAACACGATAACTCAAAAAATTAAGATTACAATTAATCGTATATAATCGCGGAAATAGTTCTTCATTAGGAAATGAAAACAGTATTGAATTTTGATAGACAGCCGTATACTGTACCGATGTATTGACTGAATACAACTGAGAGGTATATATTGTACCATCTATATGGTATACAACGCACCAGAATAAAGCATTTCTTTACTTCGCATTCCTTCATTTTCTAATTCACACAACAACGATTTCACACGCTGTACACAAAATATTGTATATACGGTATAGACAACTGCCTCATAAAATACCGTCTATTACGTAACCAAGGGGAAAAGAACTTGTCATTGAAAATGTCAAAGTGTGAAATGATGCTCACCAATATATGAAAAATTCCAAACAATGCCAAAAAATTCCGAATAATGCCGCGTAATAGTATTCAATGTATGGACGAGTTTGAATGATAGCGAAAGAGAGAAACAGCGAGAGAATGAGTGCAATGAGTGACAGATTGTGTGGAATAGGCACATTGACTGCGAGTGTGTAGAAAGTTTAGCACTTGGAGGGGAAATTGACATTTCTCGAATACTATTACGCGGCATCATTCGGAATTTTTTGGCATTGTTTGGAATTTTTTATGTTTTGGTGAGCATTATTTCACACTTTGACATTTTCAATGACAAGTTCTTTTCCCCTTGTACGTAACACTTGAAGACCACCTTTTTTTCAAATTTTTGATTTTCGGGGTCAAAATTAATATTTTGTACTGGGAGTAGTCCAAGCGGACGATGCTTTGTATCTTCTCCTATGTAAAGAGGTAGTGAATGTCGTTGGACCGCGCCATCCTACCTAAACGATTGTACTAAACGCTTCAATATTTCACACCTTCCCCGCCTTCCCCTTCTTTGCTGTCAGGCTCCGCATCTTTGCTGTCATTGTTTGAAGAAGGGGAAAAAGTGTTTACCATCCATAGACGAATGGTACAGAGGGCGCTGCTGTCAAGCTAAGTGTCAAAATTCAATTTTGCATCGTCCGCTTGGAGAAGTCCTAATTTTAATTCGAATGACTTGTACATTTTTGCAGTTTTATTGTTTTTTTATTAAAAGACAAAATTCTGAAAGATTTATTATGATATAATGTGAAATAAATATACTTCCGGTTTACACGAAAAATTTATAAAGGAACTATATGAATCGGTTAAAATGATACTGAGACTTCACATCTCACCTCTTGCTCTCGCTAACAGAAAATTTTATAAGGAAGAGGAAGAGGCTAAATATGAAGTCCCGCTCTCATTCTAACCGATTCATATTTAGTTCATATTGTGTCATTGACTTCCAAATGCAGATGAAATTATTCTTAAAAGAAATATATAAGGAATGCATGTCAACGGATGTAAGACTTTTTATTTTCTTTGCTTTATATCAGGGTTTGTGGAGAAGTATTGTTAGAGGTGCATAAAAATAATCGTTTCGTAGAACAGACCAGACGCTGAAAGGCCCAAATAGTATTTATTTGCTTGTTGTTGTTGTTTTTGTTTACAATTATAAGCATACTGATTTACAATATGATTGCTTTATTTTTTTTGAGACGTCTTAACTCTCTACTTCTAGTGATTCAAACGCATTATCAGTTTTCATATAATAAACACCTTTCGCGTTGCGATCTGGATTGATAACGTTGATTTCGAACTGTTCGCCTCCCTTCGGATCTCTGTAAGCTATTGCTTTGCCATTGATCGCTTCGTCTTTTGTAATTATCACTTTGCGAAGTCTATTAGCATATGTGTGACTACAAAACACATCTGTTAAACAATTACATCCTGAAAAAATGAAAATATCATTTAAAACAACTAGGAAAGAACACAATTATGCACTTATTTAACATTTGAATGCGCGAGAATGATTTCACTGTGCAAATGTTATATTTTGTTTCTCAAACATTTATAGAAAGTAAGAGATGATAGGTACAATGGGAATCATGTCACACAACATGGCACTGGTTACCTGGTTGATTTTTTCCATCATTTACAAAAATGTCGACGTGGCTATCGGTCCTTTTACTGCTCATTCGAGATGTGTGTATAACAGTCACGAAACTCGCACAATTTTTGTTGATTCGATTTCCTTTGCTTTTGGGAAAGCCAACTTTGGGTGGATCGAATGCTATTCAAAATAATTGCAATATTATTAGATGTTTGACACATTTATAATAGCATCACCAACAGTGTGATAAGCAATAACATAAAATACCTGTGATTACACCAATCATTTGTCCGTTTGCATAATATTTTACCTTGCGACCAACTAATCCTGCGACCTGTCCTCCCAAACAGAACCCGGTGAGGGAAACATCATCTAATTTTATTCTATCGTTCAATTTAGTTGTAATTTTCAACAGGAAATCGCTTATCCAATCGGCAACAATTTTAATTCTCTTTTTTAGCGACGATGAAAAATACTTCGAAAGGACATAGGGCTGGAATTCTGGCAAGTATGCATAGCTAACGACACACGCTGCAACTTTTGATTTTTCCATGAACACTAAGAACAATTTTCGGAATTTGATAAGTTTTCGTATTCTCCAATTTCCAATAAATATTGTTTCATTTTATATTATACCTCTTGTGATTTTGAAACTCCTTCCATCTTAAATTCAGATGATATTCGAAATTATTATCATTCTTAAGCAGTTTTGAAAATTTCAACAATTCTCACCTAGTTTCCGTATGCGATCTTCGTTTCCCAGAAAATGAAGAGTTAAGCCATTATTGTCGTCCAAAATTCTTTCAAACTCTTCTCCACTGTATAGTTTATTATTTCCGATTTCGTATTCATCAAATTGCTTCTGCCTTTGAAAGAACGTTATTTCCGATTCAGTAAGTGTTGATAAAGTACATAGAAACATATTCATTGAAACCATACCATGAACGAGAAACGCAAAACATTTTGATTGGAGTTTCATTATTTCCATTACCTATAAAAATTCGAAAAACATGGCCAAAATCAAAAAAACTATTGATAAAATAAAAAAAATGTAATTTATATATTTACCAGTTGGAATAAGTTGGATGACAAAAAAACAAAAAGCCAGTACACACTTTGTAAACATTTTGAACGTTTGACTTCAAAAAAACTCCATAGATTTGGGAATGAATTGAATTATAATCGGTTTTATACCTGCTGTTTTTTCCATACCAGAAAATTGAAATGAAAACACATTTGAATAAATATTCTTGTTTCAACATTCTGTATCCAAAAACACTTGCTGTTAACAAGTTGACATTTTTGTAGGAAAAATGACAACTTTATCATTTCAGGCGTATTTATGCACTGGAGCCTAAACTACTGTTTAATGGCGCAAAATCGGCATATCCTGAGAATCACTGGAAAATAATATGTATGTTAATATATTTGCACTTTTAATGAATTCTATTCTAAGGCGATCTTGTGATGTTGTTTTGGTACATGTTTTTTACTTTCCCACACACGACACTGTGTGTAGTAAAAGTAATTGCGATCGGTCCGAAAAATTCAAAACACCCGGAATTAGTTTTCTACGCGTTTTGAACCTAAAAAAAAATTGCAACCATTCCCGAAGAAAGTTCGTCCCTGTGTGATACGTTGTCCGTTGTACGCAAAGATTTGTTAACTCGATAACTCAAAAAATTGAGATTAGAATTAAACGAAAATGATCGCACATATTGGTATTCATTTGGAAAATACATCTTTTAATTTTCAGCTCAATCGGATCGTGTCTTCGGGTAGCTCTAGTGGAGTCGAATATATAAATGAGATTTTTTTTCGATATAATCAAGAAAAATTTGTATGGGGAATATGTCTACTAGTTCACATTAAATTGAATTGAAACTTTGGCTGCTGTCATTCATTTTACTACAAGAATCTATATTTTCACGAGATTTTGTAGTGTTTTTTTCAATAATAAAGTAATAATTCCGAATAATTCAAAGTGAACATCAACTATGGCTAATAGTTCCCGTTTCGTTTTTGGTGCACACAGAGAATTTATCGTGTATTTTTTCGGTGCATTTAAATATAACCATTATTGTTCTTGAGATAAGAGGATTGACCTGCAACGTGATTTTTTTTATTGCATAAGCGTAATTGTCCAAATTTGGTTCTACAATTTCGCGTACTCCTAATTATGACCTAAGACTCTATTTATATATGAAATAAGATTCATTTTTGCAGTTAGTCATAGTTAGACTGTAAGTCAAGTACCCTTATATTTTACTAATTGCGTTTTGACTCAAAACACAGCCAAAATATTTAACAAAAATAATTCTACACGCTTTGTTTATATAACAACGAGACCCAAATTTAGTCGCAGTAGCACGCGCATTTGTTGGCACGGGATTCGCATTATCCCATTCGGCCAACTGAATGGATTAGAAATAAAATGAGATATATATTAGTAGTACAAATTGAAAACCGCGCATTCGTTACTAACTTCATATCTATCATAGATGTCATTATTTTGACTTTAACAGCTATTGTATCTTAAAGAGGATAAAAAAATACATTGAAAACGATCTGTCAAACTTATCATTCAGTTGAATACACAAGTTTATTATTGCGTTGAAAATGTCGAGCTACGTGCCTACAAAACAGCATTTGCGGGAAGTTTTACTTTATTGGTTTAATCTGAAGAAAAATGCTTCCGAGAGTCATCGTTTGTTATGCGAAGCATATCCAGAATATGCTCCGTCGATTAGAACGTGCCAGGAGTGGTTTGCGCGGTTCAAAAGTGGTGATTTTGATGTGGAAGACAAAGAGCGTCCAGGCCAAGTGAAAAAGTTTGAAGACGAGGAGTTGGAAGCATTACTCGATGAAGACTCGTGTCAAACGCAAGAAAAACTTGCAAAATCATTGGGAGTGACACAACAATCCATCTCCTATCGTTTAAAAGCCATGGGAATGGTTCAAAAGCAAGGAAATTGGGTGCCATACGAATTGAAGCCGAGAGACATCGAACGCCGTTTTTTCACTTGTGAACAGCTGCTTCAAAGGCAAAAACGGAAGGGTTTTTTGCATCGTATTGTGACTGGTGATGAAAAGTGGATTCATTACGATAATCCGAAGCGAAAAAAATCGTATGGTTACCCCGGCCACGCATCAACATCGACGCCAAAGCCGAACATTCATGGCTCGAAGCTAATGCTGTGTATTTGGTGGGATCAGCTCGGCGTGATCTATTATGAGTTGTTGAAACCAAACGAAACCATCACAGGAGCATTGTACCGAACTCAATTGATGCGTTTGAGCCGAGCACTGAAGGAAAAACGGTCGGAAACGGTCGCAAGACACGATAAAGTTATTTTGCAACATGACAACGCTCGGCCACATGTTGCTCAGGTCGTTAAAACCTACTTGGAAACGCTTCGATGGGAAGTCCCACCCCACCCGCCGTATAGCCCAGACATTGCCCCTTCCGATTACCACCTCTTCCGATCAATGACACATGGCCTGGCTGAACAGCATTTCCATTCTTACGAGGAATGCAAAAAATGGGTCGATTCATGGATAGCCGAAAAAAGCACAGATTTCTTTCGACGCGGAATCCGTAATTTGCCAGAAAGATGGGAAAAAGTTGTGGCTAGCGATGGACAATACTTTGAATAATCAATTTGTAACCATTTTTCCATAATAAAGATCGAAATTTTGAAAAAATGCGCGGTTTTCAATTTGTTCTCCCAATAGCAAAATATGAGAATATACTAATGCGCAAAATTCAGTTTTATGAACATTACCACCGTTATATTTTCACAAAGGGGAAATAGCAAGGGGCGGATTACTATTTTCATAAGAAAAAAATTGTAGGAACATTGATAATAATGCAAAAATCCATATAATTCCAATCATTGAATGTAATTTAAAATAATTCCAACATCCTTTGTCTCTCTTGAACCCACATATTTTTCCTTACATTTTGCAGCTTGTTAAAGAGAGAGTGTGTTGAGACACGTTGATAGACAGATAGAGAGCGTAGTATGCCAAATATAAAGAAAAAGAAATATTTGGATTCAAAAGAGACAATAGATGTAAGAATTATTCAAAATATTTTGATTTTTTCTGGAATCACTTGGAGTTGTACATTATTATCATTTATTTGCCTAGAAGTAGCCAATACGTGTTCAAAGCAAGCTCAGAACATGCTGGTCAGAAACCCAATATGAAAATAGTAATCCGCCCTTTCAATGTACTTATATTTTTTTGTGTTAAATTTTGAACTCGATTTTCTCACAAGATAGTAAAATTTTTGAAACAAGTTTAATCACAGAATTCAAAATGGACAAGAGAATGATTCAGGTCTTTATTTTATTTGGTAATAAACGCAGGTTCAAGTCAATCATATATGACAAATATTATCTACAGGGTTTTCCAATAAGAGGTATAATTTTGATTAGCCCGCTATTTGGGCAGCTGTCACTTTGAAGTTGTCATCTTTTGACATTTGACAAGTAAAAACTACACCATTACTAATAATGGAACGATACATGCTTCAACAACGCATTGAAATTGTTAAAATTCACTACAAAAATAGTGAAAATTTTGCAGATACAGTCGTTCCATTTTTAGTAATGGGGTAGTTTTTACTTGTCAAATGTCAAAAGATGACAGCTTCAGAAGTGACAGACGCCCAAATAGCGGGATATTCAAAATGAAACCTCTTATTGGAAAACTGTTGAGAATGTGAACGACCGTTTACGTTTGCTGAATTATAAGACAGCGACATCAGCTGATGAAATGTCATGAAATAAACTCCTTCTTCTATTTTGCTGTTCATACTGAATGATCGTTTTACTTTGTTACTTCCACAGAGCATTGCACATAAATCTAAAAATATCAGGTTATGGGCTATCCATCCGAACAAAGTAATCGCTATTACGGTAAATAAAATTAATGCACAATTTGGAGCTGTTCAAATTTTTATGAAATTCGCGTAAAATCACAAATGAGTTTTTAACTTCTAAAAGTGTGTATACTATTTAAACGTGTGAAGTAAAATCGTTTGAACATAAACCAACATTAATATGTCAACACACACAATAAATTTTGAGAAATTACGCGGTCGCGAAAACTTTTCAGAATGGAAACGTCATATGAAAAGTTATCTCGTCATAAAAGGTTTATGGAAGCACACTCAAAATGCACTTACAAGTTCATCATCAGAAGCTGAAATGGAATCAGATCTAAAAACGCAATCGGAAATAATCCTATTAGTGGAACTCAGTACGTTTCCTCATATTGATGGTATCGAAACCGCAAAAGATGCCTGGGAAGCGTTGGAAAAAAATTTCTCTGATTCCGGTTTAAGCAGAAAAGTTGCCTTGTTAAAACAATTAACACAGACAAAGCTCAGTGACTTTGAATCAATGGAAGGTTATGTCAGCGAAATGCTTGCTTTGTCGTCACGTGTGAGAAGCACCGGTTTAGATTTGCAAGATAATATAGTTGCGTCGCTTATGTTGGCAGGACTGCCAACCGAGTATAATTCCTTCGTAATGACAATTGAAAATACTCGAAGTAAACTGTCAATAGATTACGTGAAAACAACATTATTACAAGAAGCGAGACTTGATCCGAAAAAATAGTTCAAGTGAACATGCAATGTTCGCGAAAAATAAAAAGTTTCCGTGCCATTCATGTAAACAAAACGGCCATTATTCTAGGAATTGCCCTAATAAAAAAAGAAAATTCTTTAATAATAATAAAAAAGATAATGCAAAAAAACAAACTGAAAATGTGTTTGAAAATGTGAAACACTTTATGTGAAAAATGACAAAAATTCAACACATTGGTTTATTGACTCTGGCGCTACGTCACATATGACGATAAATGATTCTCTTTTAGTGAATAAGAGGCAAATCCTAGACAGGGAAGTAACTGTGGCTGATACGTTGAAAAATGTTACCTACGTTCCTAAATTATGTGCAAATTTGATCTCTGTTAGCCAAATGGTTTCAAGGGGAAACAAATCATTTTTGAGAATAACATTTGTGAAATATTCAATGAAAATCGTGAACTGATTGGTACAGCGTCGCTTTTTAATGGACTTTATCGTTTAAACTGTCAAATTGAAACACCTAACACAAATAATGAGAATGCGTTGCTTGTTGGTGGTAATCATGAAATTTGGCACCGAAGAATGGGCCACATCTGTGACGAAAATTTGAATAAATTGCAAAAATCGTCCACTGGAATAAAACTATCGAAGAAAATTAACGAAAAATGCGAAGTTTGTGTAAAAGGCAAGCAAACAAGAGATCGGTGATCGTGCGGAAAATTTGCTTGACTTATTGGGAGTGGGAATTAATAATGTCGATTTTTTTTGCTGTAAAAAACAATTTATTTCAATAACAAAATGAATAAGTACATTATCCAATATATTGCCCATCGTTAGCTATGACTTCCTCCCATCTTCTTGGAAGTTTGTTGATTCCTCGTTTGAAGAAGTCCTCATCTTTCGAGGCTATCCATTCATCGATCCATTTTCGTACTTCTTCAGTATTTCGGAAGCGTACATCTGCTAGGCTCATCTGCATTGATCGGAACAAATGGTAATCAGAAGGAGCAAGGTCTGGAGAGTATGCGGGGTGATCAAGGTGATCCCAACCAAGCGTCCTCAACTTTTCCTGAATGATGTTCGCACGATGTGGCCGGGCATTGTCATCGTGAAATAAAACTCTTTTGTTCGCTATGCGTGGCCGTTTTTCGTTCAGTTTCTTTGCCAATTCGCCCAGTTGTCGTCGGTAGCGATCAGCCGTGATGGTTTCATTTGGTTTCAGCAGCTCATAATACACCACACATTTTTCATCCCACCAAATGCACAGCATAAGCTTCTGGCAATGAATATCGCGTTTTGATTGTGAAGTTGATGGTTGGCCGGAATCAACATAGTCTGCTTTACGTTTAGGGTTATCGTAATAGATCCACTTTTCATCGCCAGTAACAATTCGATACAAAAAACCACGTTTTTTGTGCTCTGCAAGATGTTTTTTGCAGGCATCGATTCGTGCTTTGAGTTGATTTTCATTCAGTTGATGTGGGACCCATTTTCCAAGTTTTCGAATCTTTCCCATTGCATGTAAACGTTTACCAATGGTTGTTCGTTCAACTCCCAACTCCAAAGCAAGTTCCTGTTGCGTTCGACACGAATTTTCATCCAATAATGCTTGCAATTCTTCATCGTCAAATTTTTTCGGCTGGCCTGGACGTTCCTTGTCTTCCACGTCAAAATCACCACTCTCGAATCTCGCAAACCATCGTTCACAAGTTTTTTGAGTTGGAGCATGTTCACCGTAAGCTTCTACAAGCAATCGATGACTTTCAGCGGCCGTTTTCTTCAAATGAAAGAAGGTTATTAAACTTCCCCGGAAAACCACTTTTTCAGGCACAAAATTCGACATATTCAATGCGCAAAAAAAATATGTTGTTTACACTTGAACGAAATGACATATACTGACATTTATAGCGTAATGACAGACAAAGAAAAAACAAAATGGCCGCGGTGTGTTCCGATGCACACAACGCTAGTAAGCCCATCCATTATCTAAATCGACATTATTAATTCCCACCCCCAATAGTACATTCCGATGTGTGTGGTCCAATTGAGCAAAAGTCTTTTTCTGGTGCGCGTTACATAGTGACTTTTATTGACGATTACAGTCGAAAAGTTTTTGCGACTCCGATAAAACTGAAGTCGCAGGTTTTTGATGAATTTAAAAAATTTAAAACTTTCGTCAAAAATCAAACATCGAGAAAAATTAAAAAAATTCGCACTGACAATGGTACCGAATACTGTAGTAATGAATTCCAAAAGTTTTTGGAAGGTAATGGCTACAAACACGAGAAAACGGTACCGTATACTCCAGAACAAGGAGGTATAGCGGAAAGAATAAATCGAAGTATCGTTGAACGTATGCGGTGTATGCTCATCGATTCTGGTCTAAGCAAGAAATTTTGGGCCGAAGCGGCATCAACAGCTGCATATTTATTGAACAGAATTCCATGTCGTGGTAATGATCAATCCCCTGAAGAACGATGGACGAACGAGAAACCGGATTTGTCTCATCTAAAATTGTTTGGAAGTAAAACTCTGGTTCATTTCCCCAAGCAAAAGTGAAAAAAATTAGACAAAAAGTCACTAGAATGCATATTAATAGGATATAGCGCTGAATCGAAAGCATATAGGCTGTTCGACCCGAAGACACAAAAAATTGTCATTAGCAAAGACATTGTGTGCTTTGAAAGGGAGGTAAATACATCTAATCTTAATACAATTAATCCGTCTTTATCGTCAATAGTAGTACTAATACAAGAAGATGTCACAACAATCGAGGAAGAAACAGACAATGCCAATTCAAGCGGGGAAATTGAAGAAGAATTGGGCATTGAACCAGCGAATAACAGCCAAGAAATACCAGCAACAACTGAAACCAACGACAGTGCGGCATCGAACGGAACGGAAATGATCGAATTGGATTCATCAGTGGAGGTGTATGAAGACACACTGCATGATCAATCCGAACTTCAACCAGATGAAAAGACTGAAATTCTGAGCGAGTTGCGTCAGTCGATACGCACACAGGGAATGTCAAAGCCAAATTATAGATATCCAAAGTACAGTTTTAATATCACTCAGCAAACTATCAGTGGTCCATTGACTTATGAAGAAGCGATGGCCACTTCGAACAAAAATATATGGAAAAAGAAACTATTACTGGGGAACGCTACCGACAACAACTCATCAAATTGAATGCAGCAATCAAGCAAAAACGGCCAGAATGGGCGACTAATTAAAATTAGTCGTAACAAAACCGATGGAAGTATTGCGATTGATCAAACACACTATATCGCAGAAATCCTCAAACGTTTTGGATTGGCTGATTGCAATCCAATTTCTACACCGCTTGATCCAAATCAAAAGTTATCATCGAAAATGTGTTCAACTGAACCAAAGGACATCGGAGAAATGGCCAACAAACCGTACATGCAAGCAATTGGAAGTCTATTGTTTGCGTCTCAATTAACCCGGCCAGACATCACGTTTGCAATCAATCTCTTAAGTCGCTATGGAACCAATCCAGGGAAAGCTCACTGGGCGGCTGTCAAACGCGTGTTCCGTTACCTGAAAGGAACTATAAATAGAAAACTGATTTATAGGCATGAGTCATCCGATTTAGAAGCCTATTGTGATGCAGATTTTGCAGGTAATTCAGACACAAGACAAACTACTACGGGATATGTATTTCTATTTCAAAGCGCAGCAATATCACGGGCATCGAAATTGCAAAACGAATCACCCTATCAACAAGCGAATCTGAATACGTCGCCATGGTCGTCGCAGCTAAGGAATCTATCTGGCTCAGACAACTTCGATCGGAGATGTTACCAAATTTACCAAACACAACCACCTTGCATCACGATTACAAAAGTGCGGGTGATTTCGCTACAAATGATTCGTATTCTGATGGATTGAAACACATCGACGTGAAAACCAAGTTTCTGCACCAAATGATCAACGAGGGGGAAATTAAACTTGTGCATGTGCCAACTGGTGAGATGTTAGCTGATGCACTAACAAAAGGGCTTCCGAAAATAAAACTAGACTATTTTTCATCAAAGTTTGGCCTAACCGAATAACTGACCACTAAACTCGTTATTCAAATTACTATTGTTAATTCATTCGCTCCATTTTTTGGTAGAGTAGATTTTCTCTTACAAGTTTAATTGAATAAATTTTCTAAGACGAGCATTTGCTGTAAAAACCACATATTAACATTATTCTCATGTTTTCATTAATATAACACATTGAGATATTAGAGTTAATTCAATTATGTTAAAAGTAAAGAAAAAAAAAAAAAAAATGTAAATACTACAATCCACAGCCTGGTATCATCTTCTATCTTTCCATATAAATAAATGTAAATAGACTATCAAGAATAGAACACTGGCGCCAATGTGCAATGTAGTTTTTTTTCACATTTCTGCCACACTTTTCGAACTTGTCCTGTATTACTAGTTGAGAGAAACACTACAAACGTAAAAGGCGCTCGCATAGCGTTTAAACGGCAAACAATCATGATTCCTACCTTTGCTACAATCAAATAAAGAATGTTCGTTCAGGGAAAGTGTCGAGAATGTGAACGACCATTTACGTTTGCTGAATTGTAAAACAGCGACATCAGCTGATGGAATGTCATGAAATAAACTCCTTCTTCTATTTTGCTGTTCATACTGAATGATCGTTTTACTTTGTTACTTCCACAGAGCATTGCACATAAATCTAAAAATATCAAAAACTCTTTATATTGCAAAATTCGCGAGTGTGTGCGCCAACGATCTCAGTAAAATAACTAATAATACACGAGAATTGCATAGATTTCTTCTGATTTGCAAGTACATTTTTTCTCCTTAAAATGCAGTTTTGCTGCTTTAATTTGGCACCAATTTAACAATTGAATATTTTGGATAAAAAAGGGGGTTATTATAGCCGAGACTAATTAAATCAAATAATAAGATATCTTAATACTTATTATAATGTTCGCTGTAATAATTATTACATATTACATCTTATTAAAATAATAAGATTGTAATAAGCAATATTTATTGCAATCTTATTAAATAATAAGATCCAAAAACTTATTAGATATTTCGTATCAAAATATTATTTCATCTTATTACTTCTGAAATTTTGCAAAAAAATCACAGAGAATTTGCTTTTCATAGCTCTACTTGAATTTAAACAATAAAGTAGGTTATTTTTTAACATTTTTTTCATTGAAATTGGAAATTATACAGTGTGATAAAAAAAACGTTTAAAAATAACCTTCATTATTGTTTAAATTCAAGTAGAGCTATGAAAAGTAAATTCTCTGTGAATTTTGAAAAATTCAAGAAGTAATAAGATGAAATAATATTTTGATACGAAATATCTAATAAGTTTTCGGATCTTATTATTTAATAAGATTGCAATAAATATTACTTATTACAATCTTATTATTTTAATAAGATGTAGTAAATAATAAGATCGCATTTTATTACAGATCCAAAAATAATTAAAATCTTCTTTTTATATATATTATTTATGTAGAGAATGTAGCCATAAGTACAAATATCAAATATCATAATACTCAGTGCGCAGCCAGTTTCGCACGTCAAACCGACTACAACATAACCCTTTTAATTTGAATAAAGTCAGTCATAATGTAACATTGAACAAACAACGTCTCTATACATTATTTCCTACAAATTTTGGGGGCTCAACCGGATTTGGTTTTAAGAAGAAAAAGTAGATAAAAGTTGAAAAAAAGATGAACTAAAGTTGATTCAAGTTGATTAAAGTTGACTAAAAGCAGAAGAAATTTGGAATTTTTGCAAAGAAAATTATTTGAATTTTGAAAAAACCATCAAGTAGCCGTGTCGATACCGTTTTTTTTTCATTGTGTGTGTTTCACCGTCAACAGTGTTGATGACGACGTAACAAACTCAATCGAAGCAACAGCATTACAACAACAGCAGCAGAAGCACACAATCGATGTGAACGGAGGTAGCTTAAACACACAACAAGAAGTGAATACACAGCATTCTGCGATTCAGTTTAACGAAACCGGAGCAAACATACAAAATAGCGGTTCATTTACAGCATTTTCATTTCGTGATATTGAACACGCATTGAATTCGTTCACAGGCAATGAAAACTATCGAATTGAAGTGTGGCTTGAAGAATTTGAAGATTATGCAACGATGTTTAAGTGGAACGATCTGCAAAAAGTATTTTATGCGAAACGATTGATGAAAGATTCGGCTAAATTATTTTTGCGTACAGTGAAAGCAGCGACATATCAAGATTTGAAAACCAAATTGATCGAAGAATACGGGAAAAAGTTGACAAGTAGTGAAGCGCATCAATTGCTACAAAATAGAAAAAAGAAGAGTGATGAAAAGCTACGAGACTATGTATTGAAAATGCGTGAAATAGGTGTAGCAAATCGCATCGAAGATGAATCCGTTATCCAGTATATAATTGATGGTATTGACGACGATCATAACAATAAAATGCTATTGTTCGGTACAAAGACATTCGGCGATTTGAAGTTAGAAAGTTATGAAAAGTTCAAAGCAAGTGAAAAGAAGAAGAAGAATGAGAGCAGTAAGCCAAATTTGAAACAAAAAATGAACAAAGACAGTGATTCAAAACGATCGTCGACCGAAAAAGAATTACATTGTTATTTGTGCGGTGATAAACATATGGCCAAAGATTGTCCAACGAAAGAAAAGGGGGCCAAATGCTTTAGGTGTTCTGAATTCGGGCATCGTGCCAATGATAACGTTTGCAAAAAGAGTGATAACAAAAAAGACGACGACAAAAAGCTGATGTGTATTGTTGAAAGGAGAGACATGAAATCGATTGAATTGTGTGGCAAAAAATGCAATGCATTGATTGATACCGGCAGCGAAATAAATGCTATTCGTAAAAGTGCGGTTAAATATTTGAATGTAAACAAACACGACGACCATTCGAAAGATTTCAGTGGAGCCGGCGGTGCCAAAATAAACACCAACAGTTATTTTTACGGCAATTTTGTTATCGACGATTTAAAGTTGACATCGCGTATTTATATTGTAAAGAACGATGACATTCCGACTGATGTATTGATTGGAAATGAATTGTTGTTTGAAGTGAAGCTAACGATGGAAAAGGGCGAAATAAAGTTGTCTCGAATCGAAAGTGAAACCGAAAAAGAAGCAAATCAATTGTGGTGCATGGCAATAACACAAAAAGATGAACATAGTGATTTGCCAAAAGAAGTGAAAAAAATGATTGAAGATTATGAACCGAAAAAACCAAAAGTTGATCCAAGCATTGAGTTAAAAATTCAGTTGACCGATGAAAACCCAATTTATCAGCAGCCGCGTCGTTTGCCATACGCACACCGTGAAATAGTTGAAAATCAAATCAAAGAGTGGATTAAAGACGGTGTTGTTAAACCGGGAAGCTCACCTTATGCATGTAATGTTTTGGTGGTGAAGAAAAAAGACGATTCAAATCGCGTGTGTATTGACTATCGCCCAGTGAATAAAAAATTGATTCGTGATCGATACCCAGCGCCGAATATCGACGACACTTTAGAATCATTGAAAGATGCGAACGTGTTTAGTAAAATTGATTTGAAAAATGCATTTTTTCACATTCCCGTCGAAGAAGAAAGTCAAAAATATCTTGCATTTGTGACGAACAGTGGGCAATATTTGCCATTAAAGGCACCATTCGGGTGTAGCAATAGCCCGTCTGCATTTCTACGACATATCAACAACGTGTTTCGCGAGTTAATATTAGAAAGAATTGTCTTGATCTACATGGACGATGTAATCATCATAGCAAGAAACAAAGAGGAGGCGATCCATCGATTGCAACGAGTGTTAGACTGTGCAGCTGAAGCCGGTCTTGAAATTAAGTGGAAAAAGTGTGAATTTTTGAAAACGTCGATCGAATTTCTTGGCCATATCGTCGAAAACGGTTGTATCAAACCATCGCCAGCGAAAGCAGAAGCTGTTCAAAAATTCAAAGAGCCGACCAAAGTGAAAGAATTACAATCGTTTTTGGGATTGGCCGGATATTTCCGAAAATTTATCAAAGGCTATTCATTCATATCAAAGCCTTTGACCGACTTAACACGAAATGATGCCAAATTTAAATTTGAACATAAGGAGAGAGCAGCGTTCCAGATGTTGAAAAATTCACTCAGTGAAGATCCAGTTTTGCGAATTTACAACGATAAAGCAGAAATCCAATTGTTCACCGACGCAAGCAAAGTCGCATTTGGTGCTATTTTGATGCAACGATGTGAAGACAATGAGTTTCATCCAGTGTATTACATGTCAGAAAAAACCAGCCGCGAGGAAGAAAAACTCGATAGTTATACGTTGGAAGTGTTGGCCGTCATCAAAGCCATCAAAAAATTTCACGTCTATCTGATCGATAAAACATTTACAATTGTCACCGACTGCGAAGCATTCAAGAAAACGATGGACAAGCGTGATACCATTCCAAAAGTTGCAAGATGGGTGATGTTTTTACAAAGGTATATGTATAAAATCGAGCACCGATCGAACCCACGAATGCTGTATCCCATGCATACTAGCCGAACGAAAGCATGGAAAATCAGAAGGGTTCTTACACTGCATCGATAAGGGAGACAAGCCAATGGATTCATATCATGTCGATCATGTGGGTCCGATAGTAGCAACGTGTAAAATGTATAAGTATCTCTTTGTCGTTATTGATGCTTTTACAAAAATGGTATGGATTTTCCCAACAAAGACGACGAATACGAAGGAAGCACTCGACAAGTTGAGAGTGCTACAGCAGCATTTTGGCAATCCGAAGAGATTAATCACCGACAGTGGGTCCGGACTCAGATCAGACGAGTTCGAACAGTATTGCAAAGAGGAAAACATCGAGCATATCCAAATTACGACAGGTATGCCCCGTGGAAATGGTCAAATCGAACGCATAAATCGCAGTATCATTCCAATTCTAACGAAGTTGTCACTCGACGATCCGACGAAGTGGTACAAGCACATACCAGCTTTACAACAAGCATTGAACAGTACATACCAGCGTAGCATCGGAACAACACCATTCAAGTTGTTCACCGGCGTTCCAATGCGACATAAATTGGACCATCAGCTGCTTGAGGCGATTGAAGAAAATTTTGTGCAACAATTCGAAGAACAACGTGATCAAGAGAGAGCTAAAGCACGAGCACAAATCATCAAAGTTCAAAATGAAAATAAACGAACATTCAACGCCAAACGAAAAGAAGCTCGTACATACAAAGAAGACGATTTAGTTGCTATCAAACGAACACAATTTGTAAACGGTAACAAGTTGGCAGAGAACTTCTTCGGTCCGTATCGTATTACAAAAGTCAAACAGAACGAAAGATTTGATGTAGCAAAGGTAGGATCGCATGCAGGTCCAAATTCAACATCAACAAGCGCTGAATACATGAAACGATGGACGACGATCAATGATGAAAGCAAACAGAAATAATTCAATTCGTTATTATTAATTTTGTTCTTCCGTTTCAATAATTTGCAAGAAGTATTTAAATTCCATTTTGCAGTTGAATCGAGTTGAATACATTTAGATAAGCAAGGAAAACTAAATAATTTTAAAGAAGACGGGTCGGTTAAAAATTAAATCACAATTTCAACATAGAATCAAGTTGAGAGGCCCTCAGATTTTTGAGATTTTTTTTTTAAAGGGATGTAATTTTTACTCAGTATTTTAACTAGTTGACAATTTTCTATTTCATTGAGAATTTTTTGAGGTAGTTGTCGTGCAAACAAAAGAAAATTGCACGTCAACATGAGGTTGTTGAATTTTTTTTTATTTTTTTTGGTTTGACGTTGACAAGTGAACAAAAGAAAACCGCTTGTCAATATTAAAGGCCATAACAAAATACTTTTAAGAGAAAGAAAACCTTTTAATAACAATTTTGAGCCAAAGACCAAAAATATTTGATTAAAATATAAAATAGTAAAGTTTTTGTCAGGAGCCAAAGTCTAATAAAAAGGGGCCGATCTGTAGAGAATGTAGCCATAAGTACAAATATCAAATATCATAATACTCAGTGCGCAGCCAGTTTCGCACGTCAAACCGACTACAACATAACCCAGGGGGAAATCATCTGATTTAACCATTTCATCCGATATCATCAGGCCTTTGTGACATCATCCGAACCACCCAGGAGCGCATCTAACGGACTGTCATTGGGAACGGAAGGATCCACTGGAATTTCGGGAAAATTGAGCAAATTTCGTGATTTAGAGGTAGGTGATCATTTTCCATTCATTTGTTGGCAATTTTTTCTATCGACATGAGTGAGACAGGTGACGAGGATACCGTCATCGTTGAGACGACGGATTTACAGATGGAATTAATATGCCGAATAAGGAATGAGTTGAGAAATTTCAAAAAAGACGATTCGAGTCGCCGCACCAAACGGCACTTTGAAGTTCGCCTTCAACGCATCGAATCCATACGCACTGAGTTTTTGGAAAGACACAGAGAGATGGTCCAAAAATACGAAAGAGGTACCGATTATTTTCAAAAGGGCATCATCGATGTTTTTGAGGACGCATACCTCGACACAGTTGCCTTTATTCAAAATGAATACGATACCCTGTTCCCTTCAAATATCATCACTTCGTCTAGCGCGTCAAATCAACCGATTATATCGTCGCCAAATCCGCCAAGCGTAGCGCAGCACGGCGTTACCTATCAAGTGTTGCCACCAGCCGATCCTTTATTTAAATTGCCACAATTAAATATTCCTCAGTTTGATGGTCAGTACACAGAATGGCCTTCATTTTACGACTCATTTTTGCAATTGCATAATAATGCGCGCTTAACGAGCCAGCATAAATTCCAGTATTTAAGGAATTCACTCAATCCGAAGGTGAAGTCGCTTATCGGCTATTTGGACATCACTGCAGAAAATTATGAAACTGCTTGGGCTGCATTGATTGAACGGTACAACAATAAACGAGCTCTCTTCAGTAATACCATGGAGAAATTATTGGGCCAAGCTACACTTGCGCAAGATTCTGCCGACGAATTACAAAATTTGCATGACGTTTCACGTGCTTGTGTTCACGCTCTTCAAAGGCTGGGCATTCAAGTAGAATTATGCGGTGAAATATTCACATACATCTTGGTGAAAAAACTACCACATCACACTCGATTTGAATGGGAGAAACATCTCGGAAAATCAGTCGAAATCCCGAATTTAGACAAATTTGTTGAATTTCTCGACACGCGTTTCAGAACACTAGAGGCTATGTATCCTCAGACCGGCAAAGCGTCGTCCAATTCTCATTCCAAACATGCAAATCAATCGTCAAACAAGTCGTCTCAGCGCAGGGAAACAAAATCGTTCCACGTTTCAGCGAAAACCATATCATGTCCAAAGTGCGAACAAGCTCATATTTTACGCAAATGCCCATCCTTTCTTCAACAATCTGCCTTCGAAAGGAAATCATTCATCGACAAAGCAAAGTTATGCATCAATTGTCTCAGCCACTCTAACGGTCAATCTTGTAGGAGCGAGAAAACTTGTTTTACTTGTGGTGGTCGGCACCACACACTTTTGCATTTCAATCCACCAGCAATCCCAACAAATTCAAATCTGGTTGCAATTCAACCGAAAACCACCTCAGCAACGGTCACAACCGATCTCAATATTATCGCCTCAACCAATTTAGTCAATGCAAAGTCCAATTGCGTTCTTCTCGCTACAGCTTTAATCGATATTATTGACATCAACGGTGATTTAATACGCTTAAGAGCTCTCGTTGATCAGGGATCACAGCATTCAATCATCACTCAACGCGCTGCTCAACGTTTAAGATTGCCGAACGTTTCCATCTGCGTTGGTGTTCGTCCAATGGGTGAAACCAAATACACTATAGTTAACAAGGGACTCATTGTAAATGCTCGATCGATTGTTGATCCAACTTTCAGTATTGAAACCACAGTTGCCATCATGCCAAGCATAACTTCCGATTTACCATTATTCCCGTTGAAGCCAAATTCATTCGCACACATTAAATCATTGCCATTGGCCGATCCACATTTCGCAGCTCCTGGTCAAATCGATTTATTGTTGGCTGGCGACGTTTATTATAAAATCCTTCAAAGCGGTTTGTGTAAAGGACAAGACGGTGAGCCAGTCGCCCAAAACACTTCATTGGGTTGGATTCTGGGCGGCGAAGTTATCCAACAAAATCACCTAATCACCGTTCCAGTCAGTTGCTGTCATGTATCCATACTCGAATTGAGCGAATGCATGCTCAAATTTCAAGAAATCGAAGAGGTGCCAAACTTGCGGCAATTGTCAAAGGAAGATGAATGGACCGAAGAATTTTACGAAAAAACTTACACGCGCCAATCGAACGGCAAGTTCATGGTTCGCCTTCCGCTCAAGTCTCTCTATGACCCTTCAATCAAAATAGGTGCTTCATTCTCGATGGCATTGAAGCGTTTTCAATATCTACAACGCCGTTTTCGACGCGATGACAAATTCCGTCGGGCCTATCTCCAAGCATTCGATGAATACAAAACTCTAAATCAAATGAAATTGGTCGAAACCATTAATGATGACTTTCAAGATCGCGACACCATTGAGCATTTTTATTTACCGCATCACGCCGTGATCAAGAAAAGTAGCCTTACTACGCAGCTCCGTCCCGTATTCGATGGTTCAGCAAAATCATCAAACGGAAAATCATTGAATGATATTCTCACTGTCGGACCCACATTACAATCAGATTATGTAACGATTATATTGAATTGGCGGACTCATCGGTTCGTATTTATCGCCGACATTGCGAAAATGTATCGGTGTATCGATGTGCATCCGGAGGATACTAAATATCAACAGCTCATTTGGGAAGAGAACTCAAAAATTCGAACTTACGCATTACAAACTGTAACATTTGGTCTCGGTCCTTCCGCATATCTCGCAATTAAAACACTGCATAAATTGGCCGACCTTGAAATACAAAATTATCCGCTCGCACACAAGGCGATAAAAAAGGAAACCTATGTTGATGACGTAACGTCTGGCGGTGACACGTTAAAGAAAACAATCGAATTAACTAAACAGCTGATTCACATGCTCCGTGGTGCGGGTTTCGAATTACGCAAATGGGCAGGCAATTCTCCCGACATTTTGAAACACATTCCTGCTGAGTATCACAATCAAAATACAGAGTGTTTATTCAATTTGAGCGATGAAGTGAAGACGTTAGGTTTATGTTGGTCGACCACCCAAGACAGTTTCTATTTCAACGTGAATATTCCCGTCAGTCACAATCCGATCACCAAACGAACAACACTCTCTACAATCGCTCGCCTTTTCGATCCGCTAGGTTGGTTGAACCCGTTTATAACTAAAGCGAAAATATTCATGAATCGACTGTGGAGTGTGAATCTAGAATGGGACGAACCGCTTCCATCCGATTTGTGCAGTGAATGGGCCGAAATACTATCTCAATTTCAATTAATAAATCAAATCCAACTTCCGCGCTGGTTGAACACCACCCCTAAAAGCCTTCGAAACGAGTTACACGTTTTTTGCGACAGCTCGCAAAGGGCGTATGCAACTGCGATTTATCTACGCACCATCGATCAATCAAATCGCATTCACACGAGTTTACTTATTGCCAAAAGTAAATTAACGCCGAGCAAAAAACCAATCACCATTCCGAGAGCTGAATTGTGCGGTGCCGTTCTTGCCGCAAAATTGTTAGCCTCCGTCAAAACAAATTTTCGATTGTCTATTCAGGGCATATTTATGTGGACGGATTCGTCAATAGTTTTATCCTGGATTCGCGGTGATCCGAATCGATGGGCAATTTTCGTGTGCAACCGCATCCACAAAATTCTCTCGACCACCAATATTGCTCAATGGAGGCATGTCGTGTCCAAAGACAATGCTGCTGATTGCAATAGCAGAGGCTTGAATATTAAACAACTTCGTGAATCAAATCTTTGGTGGCGAGGCCCCGACTGGTTATCAGCTCCATCGGAAAATTGGCCAGCATCTAAATTCGACCTCATCGATGATGACCCAGCCGAATTACGTTCCCAATATAAAGTCATCAATGCCAATGTCAATCAAATTTCTCGCATCGACTTAATCCTATCAAGATTTTCAAATTTCAATCGTCTTCGTCGCACCATCGCATATTTTCTACGCTACACTCGCATATTGCGTGACTCAATCAAACTTAAAAGATCAAACCCATCAATTTCAACGCAACCTGTGCAAACCCAGATTGGAAATATCCCGCCGCTTACCGTTCACGAAATCCAAAGAGCCGAATATGCGCTCATTCGATGGGTACAACGTGAATATTTTCAACCCGAAATCGACCAATTGCATTATGATGATACGGTGTCTCGGAAAAGCAAATTGTTCCGGCTGAATCCATTTCTCGATTTGAAGCATATCCTTCGTGTCAATGGCCGCCTAATAAATGCATTCATCCCATACAATGAAAAATTTCCAATTATCCTTCCTTCAAAACATCGAATTTCACACTTAATCGTCGAGTTTTACCATCGTCTCACGTTGCACGGTGGCCCACAGGTTACTGTAAGCCAAATTCGACAGAACTATTGGATTTTAAATGTGCGCCATTTCACTCGACATCGCATTCATCAGTGCGTTGTGTGTTTCAAAAATAAGCCTAAACTATCGACGCAACTCATGGGGGCTTTGCCCCGCGCTCGTATTAACGACACCAGTCGACCATTTGCAGCCACAATTGTAGATTACGCCGGGCCATACGAGATCCGTGCCTCAAAGGGTCGTGGCCAGTCGTCGTATAAGGGTTACGTCGCCGTATTTGCCTGCATGGTCACAAAGGCGGTTCATTTGGAAGCAGCCGGTGATCTCACCACCCAGACGTTTTTACACGCGCTCGATCGTTTCATCGCCCGTCGAGGTTTTTGCTACGAAATTTACAGCGACTGTGGCACTAATTTGTCGGCGCTGTAAATGAAAACAAACGCACGTATGAGGAATTCAAGCAAACAATCGCAAAGGATATTTTGCCATATTTATCCAACAAAAATATTCAATGGCATTTTAGCCCACCAGGGGCTCCACATTTCAATGGATTAGCCGAAGCAGCCGTCAAATCCATGAAATTTCATCTTGTTCGTATCATCGGTGATAAGAAACTCACCTTTGAGGAATTCTCAACCGTCTTGACACGTATCGAAGCCGTCTTGAACTCTCGACCTATCTCTCCAATCAGCGATAATCCGAACGATTTCACCGCATTAACCCCTGGACATTTTCTCATCGGCAATGCACTTCTTTCACGTCCACAGCCACCAACCGAAACAAATCCACTTAAACGACATCAACTGATGGAACAAATGGTTCAAAATTTTTGGCATCGTTTCCGACGCGATGTTCTGTCTTCCATGCAAATTCGAACCAGGTGGGACGAGAAAAAACCCAATATCAAGGAAAATGATTTGGTTGTTGTGAAGGATGATCGGTTTCCTGTCAATCATTGGCCTTTGGGTCGCATCGTGGAATTGCATCCGGGCAGCGATAACTTGATTCGAGTTGCAACTGTCCAAACACAGAACTCTCTGTTGAAACGACCGATTGCAAAATTGGGCTTAGTACCGATTAAGGACTTGGAGAGCAGTTGAAGTCAATCTTTCCGGATTGTTTGGTCTTGTATTTAGAGAATTTGCCGACTTTGAATGTTTTGATCACCTTATCTCTTTACAGACAATGCAGTTCATCCACGGCTCGCAATATTCACGTCTTATATTTCCAATTTCCATCATTGAGTTCATTTCTTTGTATCTTTCGTTATACAGCAATTTTGGTTTAAAATTCCACTATAACGTGATTGTAAACAGACTAATCTATTGAATTGAATTTATGTATTTAAGTGATAGCTTAAAGTCAATAATAATTCGATTCAAATAAAATAACAAAAATTTGTCATTGCCGGGGAGCATGTTCGGTTTTGAAACCTGTCAAAGTATTCGTTGACTTGTGACATTTGCTTAATTGGCATATTGAATAGATTTAAGATATGGAATAAATGATGAATTAGAATAGCAGTAGCTCGCAAACGGACCACATCGTTTCACTCATATTCTCATAAAGAAAATCTATTTAAACTAGCGAACCGATTTTCAAATCAGTACATTTATATATAAAAAGAAGTGTACATTTTGATTGTCACTCCATAACTCGAGAACGGCTCGACCGATTGCCATAAAATTTTTAGGGAAGGTGCAGGGAGGAGTGATGATGGTTAGTTGATTTTGGTTCAGCCATTCTCGAGTTATGATTTTGTTCCTGAAAAAATTCAACATTTGAAAAAAAAAGTTTAAATTTCGGTCCGACCTAAAGAAAAAAATCGATCCAACCCGCTACACAAACTCATATATACACACATTCATTTGATTGACAGCATACAAATGTTAAACAGATGAACCTGTCAAAATGCACATGTTTGTGCACCAATCACTTTCTTCTGATACAGCCGGACATACATTCACTGCTTTCCAATTGGAATTTTATATGGAATACGCAATCAAGACATTGAAGTTGATAATCGTTGGATTGTGCCTTATTCTCCACTATTGTCAAAAGTATTTCAGGCTCACATAAATGTTGAGTACTGTAATTCTGTGAAGTCGATTAAATACATTTGCAAATATGTGAATAAAGGCAGTGATATGGCTGTTTTTGGAGTAGCTGGTGACAATAGCATTGATGAAATCGCTCAATATCAAATGGGGCGCTACATTAGCACTAATGAAGCTCTTTGGAGAATTTATTCATTTCCAATTCATGAGCGATATCCTGCTGTTGTTCATTTGGCTGTTCATCTTGAAATAATAAGCTGATGATGGCCATCCGGGTGTTTTTTTTTTGCAGATACCATGGGAAGATTATACACAGTTCATCCAAACAATGCAGAATGTTATTATTCGCGGTTGTTGTTAGTAAATTTTGTTGGACCACGTTCATTTCAACATTTGCGAAGAGTAAATGGTCATTTATGTGTGACGTATCGTGAAGCATGCGAGCAATTAGGTTTGCATGAAAATGATGCGCATTGGGATTTAACGCTTCACGATGCATCGATTGCTTTTTCTCCACATCAAATACGTATGTTATATGCCATAATCATATCAACATGTTTTCCATCAAATCCACTTGAATTGTGGAATAAATACAAAGATTTTATGGCAGAAGACTATTTGATTCGAATGCGTCATCACACAAGAAATGCTGATTTGCTGATTTCATTGGAAATGTATAATGAGGCATTGATAGCGATTGAAGATATGTGCCTTACGATTGCAAATAAAGCATATGGGTAATTAGGTTTGTCACCACCCAATCGCCCAATGCATGATTTATTTGATCGAGAATCGCAACGTGAACAACAGTATGATCCCAATGAATTGCAAACATTTGTGAATTTGAATGTTCCCAAATTAAATGACCATCAAAAACATGTCTTTGATACCATAATGCAAGCTGTACAAAATGAAGTCGGCGGATTATATTTTTTGGATGCGCCTGGTGGTACGGGAAAAACATTTGTGATATCACTGATTTTGGCAGCCATTCGATCGCAACGAAAAATTGCATTGGCACTTGCTTCGTCGGGAATCGCTGCTACTCTATTGGATGGTGGACGAACAGCGCACTCTGCATTAAAATTGCCGTTGAATGTGCAAGTGTGCTTATATTAATTGATTGATCACTTTAAAATTTAATCGATATTAATTAAAATGTAATTATTCTCAAACTAACAGGTGATTGAACATCCCACGTGCAATATTTCAAGAAATTCTGCGATGGCAAAAGTTTTGCAACAAGCAGCAATTATTCTATTGGATGAATGTACAATGACGCATAAAAAATCGCTGGAAGCATTACACCGTACAATGCAAGATCTACGTCAGAATCAAGAAATTTTTGGTGGTGCATTAATATTATTGTCAGGCGATTTTCGTCAAATATTGCCTGTGGTTCCACGATCAACACCGGCGGATGAGATCAACGCATGTTTAAAGTCTTCTCTTCTGTGGCGACATGTGCAAAAATTGACATTGAACATAAATATGCGCGTCCAATTGCACAACGACCAATCTGCAGATCGGTTCTCGAAGCAATTGTTAGATATTGGAAATGGCAAAGTTCGAGTCGATAATACAAATGGATTGATTACATTGCCGAACAATTTTTGTACCATTCTCCAATCAACAGAAGAGTTGATTGAAAGTGTATTTCCAAATATTGTTCAAAATTACAGGAATCAAAATTGGTTGAGAGAACGCGCAATACTGGCACCAAAAAATGTACACGTCAATGCAATCAATTATTAGATTCAAGAAAAATTGCCAGGTGCAGTGATATCATATAAATCTGTTGATAGCGCAATGAATGCAGATGATGCAGTGAATTATCCAATTGAATTTTTGAATTCACTTGAACCACCTGGTATGCCACCGCATTATTTGAATTTAAAGGTTGGCTCATCAATTATTTTACTGCGGAATTTAAATGCACCAAAACTGTACAATGGCACAAGATTAGCAGTAAAAAAATTTATGCCGAATTTAATTGAAGCCACAATATTGACCGGAACAGCGAAAGGTGAAATTGTGCTAATACCACGAATTCCACTGATTCCAACAGACATGCCATTTGAATTTAAGCGTTTGCAATTCCCAGTGCGTCTATCATTTGCCATGTCCATCAAAAAGGCGCAAGGACAAAAGCTTCAAATATGCGGATTAAATTTGGAGGAGCCGTGCTTTTCACATGGACAGCTATACGTGGCATGCTCAAGAGTTGGAACTTCAAATTGTTTGTTTATGCTCGCTTCAAATGGGCAAACAAAAAATATTGTATATCCAAATGTTTTGGATTGACATCAATAATTTTGAAATACAATGCATTCATTTCATTAAAAAAGCCTATAATATTTCATTTCTTTTTTTGGTTGGTTGCAACGAAGTGCAACGGGGTCCGCTAGTTTGTAATAAATATTAAAAATTGATCCGAATATCTATAAAATATAGAAATTTCTCTCCAAAACATTGAATTTCAAATAAATCTTTATCGTGTTGCCAGCTCGGACGCCCTTAGCTTCGGACCTTTTTTGACGGATGTGCTGTCATTGTGAGTTTTTTCAACAGCATAAAAACATCAGTATTTGTCATCTTTATGCTTGGAAGATCAACTAATTAGTCGTCATTTATCTCTGGACGATAAGGTTACAGTGCTTGTTAATTCATTAACGACAGCAATAGAGCGCTTTATACCAAAGAATACTGTTAAACGTAATGTAAAGTGTCCATGGACCAATGCTCAACTACGTAACCTAAAAAACAAGAGAAATAAGGAATGGAAGAATTTCAAAATCTCGGGTGATAGACGTTCGTTTGATGCAGCATTCGCTGCGTTTGATTCATTGAATACAAAACTCTACGATGACTACATCAATAATATGGCTTCTACTGTTCGATCAGACTCAAAATCATTCTGGCGTATTATAAATTCCAGGAGGAAAACTGATAATATACCGAAAACTCTTCATTATGGTGATACATCAACGACTAATATTCAAGTTCAAGCTGATCTTTTTGCAACATTTTTCAACAAAAATTTTGAATTTAATAGGAATGGCTTACAACCCAATCGAGTAACTTCTATTGGAGGAACTAATGATTTATTCCTGTTGGAAGAAGCATTTGTATTCGACGAGCTTATGAAAATTGATATATCGAAAGGAACGGGACCTGATGGTTTTCATCCATTATTGCTGAAAAACTGTGCAGCCTTTTTGTGCACTCCACTTCACATCATATTCAACGAATCACCAACTCTCGGATTGTTTCCTTCTCAGTGGAAGAGTTATAGCGTGAATCCAATCTTTAAAAAGGGATCTAGATCGAATGTTGAAAACTATCGCTGTATAGCTAAACTACCAACTATAGCTAAATTCTTTGAGAAACTCGTGAATATTAAACTGACTGATATGGTTGCAAATAGAATATCACCGAAACAACATGGATTCTATAAAAGGCGTTCAACAGTGACCAATCTTATGGATTTTACTCACTTTGTGTTTAAAAATCGACGACAAGTAGATGTGCTGTACACAGATTTTGCAAAGGCCTTTGATAAAGTCAATCATGATATATTGATTTCAAAGTTAAACAGATATAATATACCTAGTAACCTCATCTATTGGATCAAATCATATCTTCGCGACCGTCGTCAATTTGTATACTACAATGGTAGAAGTTCCGGGGAATTCATAGTAAACTCGGGTGTGCCTCAGGGAAGTCACTTGGGACCTACACTTTTTTTACTATTTATCAACGACATAGTTGAGGAATTGGGTATTGATGTGTTTATATCTTTGTTTGCTGATGATCTTAAAATTGCAGCTGCAATCAATTCCGCTATGGACACATTGAAGCTTCAACGTGCTATCGATAATTTGAGACAATGGTGTATCGCAAACGATTTACACCTAAACTTAAACAAGTGTTCAGTGATGTCAATTACCAACAAACAACAATCGAACATCATTATTGGAAATTACCATTATGGGGATCACGTGTTTGAAAGAGTTAGAGAGCAAAAGGACCTTGGTGTGATTGTGGATTCGAAACTGAACTTTAATAACCACATAAATAAGATAGTGTCTAAAGCAAAATCTACACTTGGATTTATCAAACGCTTTTGCTTTGACATAAGAAATCTGAATACGCTCAAGACATTATATTGTATAACACTCTAATTCAATCATTGCTTGAATACTGTTGTGTCGTATGGTTACCATATCATTCGATATCGATAGACTTTATTGAATTGGTGCAAAAGCAATTTACAATATTTGCATTGAGAGAATATCCATCTGCCGAAAACAACTATCGTATTTCTTCGTATGAATGTAGACTGGAAAATTTGCAAATGATGAAACTTGAAAGGAGGCGTATCAATGCAGCTTTGCTGTTTTTCTACGACGTATTGAACGACATTATCCCATGCTCACAGATAAAAAACGATATTGCGCTTCATTCAAACCCATTCAATCTTCGTGAATCGTCGGTGGAGACTTTTAGAATAAAAAATCTATCACTTATTAATGAACATACGGCACCAATAAGTCAGATGTGTAAACTTGCAAACTTCATTGATGAACTGTTTAAAGAACCTGCTTCTCGTGCAAATTTTAAATCTCAATTAGTTGCCTGTGATAAATTGAATCTTAGGTTGAAACAACAAATCCAATGATTGCAATTAAACCATTTCTTTTTAAATTTCATTAGCATTGTTAATATTGTGATATTGTGATTATGTGATATTTTTAGAATAGTTATCGAATGTAATATTTATACATATTGTATTTTTAATCATTCAACCTTGCAATGTTTGAATGGATTTTTCTAAAAGAAAAGATACAGGTTTTAATGGTGGTGAGATCCGATATAATCGATTAATGACCCTTACCTTTTCCCCTGTTAGATATGTTATTACTTAAAAATGAATAAAAACAGCCAGTCTTAGGCGGTGTATTGTTAAAAAATAAACGCATCGAGGTTGGCAGTGAAAAGCAGAGTATGAAATCGCACTTACCAGGCGCGTTGCCAGACAAGTGCCGCGCTTACCTAAACGGAGCGACGTAATCCACTGAGGCGCCGCTCCCAGCAACGCATGTGACCAAACGCAGCGATTATGCGTATGCTGACGTTTGAATGTCAAAGAACGACTTATAAACAGATAAAGAATAGCAATTGGTAGCGTATTATTGCATAAGATTTTTTTTTATTAACTCAAAAATATGAAAATGTAGCTCAAAAAAATGTAACTTGAAAAATGTGATGATTTCGTATATTTCTCTAATCCATTGTTCCTGCTTTCTTTTCGATAATATTTTTTGCCCGAATGACCAATTTTCCAAGATATCCGTCAAAGGCAGCTAAACGCTTGGCATCATTTTTCACCCGAATTTTGTATAGATCTGAAATAAAAACTTGTATTTAGATTACATTTTCAAATAAGTGCACTCAAACATTCTCACCGATAGCCAAATCGATTTCCGGTGTCTTATTTTCGCTTTTCAAATCTACTGCAGCCAATTTCTGTGTGCCGAGAATATCACACAGCAAAATTTTAACAAATTTCTGGTCATAAAAATCACCATCAGTCCGGTCAACTTGCAAATCATTATAAAATTCGAGCAGCGCATAAATGTGATGTTTCAATGTCACGTTTGCGTAAGGGAAATGACGAGTTTTTTCGATTTCCTATGAATGAAAAGTAAATATTTGGTATTACTAACTTAAATATGCAAGAATAATCTTTAATTAAACTCACATTAACTTCAACGAACATGTTGGCGGTCACCAAATCAATTTCTTGATTTTCAGTTTTGACTATACGTCGTGGGCGAAATGCCAAATGGTCATATTCAATTTCAATCATTTCTTCCGGATCTTCATCGCTGTCGTATGCGATTACATCGCGAAGCACTTCATGCTCATCATCGCTCACATTGATTGTCAAATCAGGTTCATTCGGGAAGACGATTTCTTCCTTGATTGAACCACTTGCATGTTTGCTGTCAAGTCCGATCGAAGCCAATTGCAAACAACCAGCATTTGTCGCACCAGTTAATGGTCCAATCTCTTCTGTTGCTACATTAGAGCCAATTTCTTCGTCAACATTTGTATCGGTTTCATCAGTTGAAGGGCTGTTGTAATTGCCACTGTCTTCTGCCGAGTCAGATGGATCGTTATTGTCGATGGTTGGTGCAGCACTGAATGTATTGGCCTCGTCGTCGCTTGTATCATCATAAACCAATTGGTTTAGAGATACGTTATCCACCACGTCTAAATCATCATCATCGTCTTCCACAACGATAATCAATCCCGGTTCGTTTGAAAAAACAACTGGGTCCATCGGCTCTGCTTTGATTAGCTGCTGAGCATTTGTTTCATTCACTTCATTGACCTCGATTGGGCGATAAAAATGGTACCGTTCCAAGTTGTTGCTGGTAGCAATTTGCGACGAGAATCCAAAAACTCGATAGCATGTTCATAAGTATCTGCCAACAAAACAAGAAATGAATACTCGTTCGAATATTTTGAAAAAGCCTCGCCTGCGTCTTCATCGAAATGTTCCTTTACCTTAGCAGCAAAATTCGGTTCATCGTTTCGATTTTTCGAATAAAAAATGACATGATTCTTATGACTAACGCCGATATTGAGTATCTGCAACAAATCCAAGTTGCCAACCCATTTGATTGGTACGACCACTTTCTTTATAGAGTTTTTCAAAATAACTGCAGCAAACCATTTTTCAATTGAAATGACGCTGTTCATATTGAAAGATTCAATAAATCTTTGGGCCGAAAATTTTAATCACTTTTAGTAGGCAAATTTAAATTGTTTCAACAAAAATAACGCTAAAATTAATGCTTAAAAAAATCGATTCGTTGTTTGTACGTTGTACAACATTTGAGCTTTGAGAACAACTTGTGTTTGCCAAATGTCATTATTACGCGCCTATTTTAACGCCGCTAAAGAGTCAAACATTTTACGGTTCTGGAGACTTCTGTACGTTGTCTCTTTCAAGGGCTACTCAGTTTCTATTGCACGGCACTTGCAAATACCAATACGCCGAAGATTATACGCTTCTACAGACTTCGGTGCATATTACGTCTATTTAGGTGCTATTCAGTCTGTTCAGAATTTTCAATGCGTGAACAATTTTTGAAAGACATTTCAAAACGTCGGTTAGGTTTGAATATTTGACTCATATTAGTGTGAAATTTAAGAATAATATAATGAATAGAATAAATAAGAAACCCATCGAGTCATTTTTTGATTTAAGCAAAATTAAATCGGCTGTTTGTTTAGTGACTGATTGCAAATCAAAACTGCAGACACAAAAACATTCTTCACTAGTTCGACATTTCAAACAGATGCACTCATCGAAATTAAAAGAGGTGATTTTTTCAAACAAGGAGAATTGGGAGTGGTTGCGGCTTTCAACTATTTACACATGCGTAAAACATGTAACCACGTGTGGAAGACCACAATAAATGATGATTCTTTCCAAGAATTTTTGCAAGAAAGACTAGAAAAACTCAATGGCACTCCGCACGCACTGACAATGAATGTTCCGACGTTGAAAGATTTTATAAACGAATGTGCTGATAAATTGCGTGATCGAATTCGAAAGGAAATTGAAGAAAAACTAGTTTCGTTGATGTTAGATGTAGCAACCAGACTAAACCGATCCATTTTGGGCATTAGTTTGCAATTGATTTTGGATGGCAAAATCGTGATTCGTACAATTGGGATGGAACGCATAAAAACCAGACACACAGCAAGAAACTTGAGAGCGCTCGTTGAAAATGTTACAGAACGCTATGGAATGAAAAAAAAAGTACAATTTCTGTAACTCATGATAATGGAGAAAATTTGATCGTTCTCACCGAAGAAATGGATGCGTTAGTGACGGCCAATTTGATGGATGAAAGTGATGATGAGCTATTGGATCAAGATTTGTTACTTTATCCCGAAATACAAGCGGATCTTTTGAAGCGAGCTGCCGAGGAAATCAGATCGTCTTTTAAACCTGTCAATTTTTCATACACGAATTCAATTCGGTGTGGATCACATACCTATCAGCTCAGTGTTAACTATGTTCTGGATAAGGCTGAAGTCGATAGAGTAATCAAAAATACAAAAGAATTGGTGAAGGAACTTCGCAAACCCCTCTTCAGACATCAACTTGAGGCTGCAAATATTCCTGTTCCTTGTTTAGACAACCAAAACAGATGGTTTTCTAAATATAAAATGGTAAATATATATATATACATATATATATATATATATATATATATATCAATTTATATGATAAAAAATTACCTTTCAAAAAATTATAGGTGCTAATGCTGCTTAATTGTCAGGAGTTTTTCAAAAAAAATATTTGCGCTACGCTGCCTAAAGATGAAAAAATAACCAAAAATTTGGATGCTCATGATTGGGCAAATGTGGCGGAGATCGTGGAAGTTCTAGCGCATCCGTACGCAGTTATGAAGCAAATGCAATCGGAAAACTTTACTTTGTCTGATTTTTATGGAGCCTGGCTCCGGATTGAAATGAAGTTAGACCAACATTCGGCAAGTGAGTTGAATCTAGCGCAACAGTTAAAGGACTCCATGAACAATTACAAAGGCCAGCTGATGTTGATGACCCGTTAATGATTTCTGCAATATATCTTGATCCCCGCTTCACAAATACGTTGTCAAAAACGAATAAATTGATAGCTGTGTCAACTTTGGTAGAAATATGGAAAACACGGAAAGATCAACTTAAGCAAGATCAAACACAAACTGTCACTGAGGATTCGGACTTTGAAAGATTCTTAGCCAGTAAGGAAAGTGATGTTTGTCACGAAGAAAACAATGATCAGTTTTTGGACACTGATATTTTGAAAACAAAACTGCATTTGTAGGAAAAACAGCCGCGAGAACCTTTGCAAACAAATGAGAAATTTACACACTTGCAGAGATCATTTTTGCTATTCCATCGTCACAAACAACGGTGGAACGAGCCTTTTCAACATAAGCGTACATCCTCAATCCACTTCGCAACAAATTATCCGATAATATTTTACAAAACATTTTGCTTTTAAAATGTAACAAAGAACTTTTTCATGATATGATCAATGAAGAGTAATTCAAATAAATCCATCGATATTCCTGGATACAAAATCATTCGTTCTGATCGTAAATCGAAGCGCGGTGATAGAAGCAAAGGAGGTGGTGTTGCGATTTATGTTTTGAAAAATCTCAAAACGAAAGTGATTTTAAATTCATCTAAGGATAATGCCCAAATCGAAAATGTTGAATTCTTGTTTGTTGAAATTTTTACCCGAACATCAAAAATTGTTTTTGGCGTTGTTTATCGCGCACCGCGATGCAATGCTGAAAACACGCGTAAACTTTTTGATTTAATAAGTGCCACTTTCGCTCACGAACAAAACGTGTTAATAAATGGTGACTTCAATATTAATTTAATAAATAATACAAATCTAGCTTCCGTTCTAAACACAAACTTTGCTTTAAATTTTAGTTTGATCAATGATATTTGTCCCACGCATTGGTGGCCGGGAAAAATACCATCAAAGATAGATTTAATTTTTACAAACAACCTCGCGCGCGTTAAATTTTTCGGGCATTTTCCATCGGGTATTTCTTTTCATGACATGCTATTGTGCTCATACAATATCAAGACTGAAAAAGTTGATAAAAACATAGTCTTCAATGGTAGAAAATTCAAGGACATAGATGCCAACGAATTAGTTGATCGCATTGAATCGTTGAATTGGAATTTAAACCGTCATCGAAATGTCGATGATATGGTTATAACGTTGAAGGACAATATTCGAAATCTCCTTAATCACTTCGCACCTCTCAAGTCACGTCGCGTTCGTTATACTCCCAAGCATTGGTTTAATAATGACATTAAACAGGCAATGGATGAAAGAAAAACTGCATATGACAATTGTAAGAGAAACAATTCTCGTGATGCAGTTACTCATCAACGGCTACTTGACATCTATAAGGAAAAAGCCAATAGAGTCAAGTCCTTGATTAATAGTAGCAAAAAGAAGTCGACAGTTGAGAGTTTTAATAGCGCCAACTCCATTCGTTCTAAATGGAATGTTATTGAATCTCTTGGCTGTTGCAAATCTAGTAAGGATGACAGTAATGAATCTGAAATCCTTGACAACTTTAATTTGGATGATATCAATGGTTTCTTTGCTTCAATTCACTCTTCTGATGGGGCTGATTTGGGCAATTTGTCACTTCCTGCTAATATTAATTCCACTTTTTCGTTTCATGAAATAACCATTGATCAATTTCTTTCCGCGTTTAAACAAATTAAGAGTAATGCAATTGGTGACGATGACATTTCCCTTAAATTTCTTAAGCTAATTATTCCATCAATAGCCCAACACATTGTCTTCATTTTTAATTACTGTATCGCTCATAGTGTTTATCCAGCTGATTGGAATAAAATCATTATTAAACCGCTAAATAAGGTACCAGGTCCCCAGTCTATTTCAGAATACAGGCCAATCAGCATCATCTCAGTCATCCCTAAGATTTTCGCGATTCTATTGAATAGTCAAGTCACTGGCTATTTGGAATCAAACGCCATTCTTCACGAACGGCAATCTGGTTTCCGTAAGAACCATAGCTGTACCACCTCATTATTGAACATATCTGAGAGCATCAGATCGTCTTTAAATCGTAAAAAAGTAGTCATTTTTGTTTCACTTGATATCAAAAGCGCGTTTCCTTCCGTTCCCCATGATGCTCTTCTAAAAGTCTGCGAATCATACGGTTTTTCTAATAACGCGGTTGAATTAATTAAATCGATTTACAGTAATATTAAACAGAAAGTTAAAGTTGGTGACCACGAGTGAGATTTTGTTTCAATTAATAATGGAGTTCTTCAAGGTAGTAATTTTGGCCAAACTTTCTTTTCTCTCTATTTTAATGATACGCTTAATGTTCTCGAAAATATGACAGGCCATTTGTTCGCTGATGATTGTCAAGCTCTTCTCGAAGTCGATTTGAATCAAATTAATAACGGTATTGATAAAGTAAATTCGGACCTTGCTAAATTAAATGATTTTATTAAACGTCGCGGCATGAAATTAAACGGATCTAAATCTAAGATGATGATTATCGGTACTAAGCATCAAACGAGTCGGTTAAATTTTGATATGATCAATGATGTGAAAATAGGTGATGAAAAACTCGAATTTTGCAAGTCAATAAAGAACCTTGGTGTTATTTTTGACGAAAATTTTAATTTTCAAGAACATGACAAGTGTAAACTGCAAAAAGTGTATGGTGTCTTGAACCGTATACGCCATACCAAGCATTTTATACCCAATTACGTAAAACGTGATATGGCTGTAGCTCTGATTGACCCCATAATGGATTATGGCAGTGTAGTAGCATATGGTTGGGGTGCACATAACACTCAAAATCAGGTTCACCGTGATCTTGTTGCTGATAACGACAAGATTCGATACATTTACGAATTAAAACGTAATGATCATGTTACTGAATATCGTGAGCGTTTGAATGGATTGACCCCTGAGAGCAGAGTTAAACTGCAATCTGCAGTCTTGATATTCAAGCAGTTGTCAAATCGTTCTCCTGAGTATCTGAATCACATGTTTGTTCGGAACGGTGAGTCGTCGCGTTATCCAGATAACCTCCGTGTACATTTTTATCCACGTACTACATTTGACACGCGCGCCTTTAGTTTATCAGCGATTAATTTTTGGAATAGCATACCGGTGGATATTCGAAATTCTAAGTCCATTGTTGCGTTTAAAAATAACCTAAAGCATCTGTTACGTACCTCACAGTAAATGATTCAAAATATAAGCCCGCGATTTCTCGGAACATTGTTACGCAATTTCTTTTCCAATTAGTTTTAAGTTATTTCTAGTTCTTCATTTTTATTTGTCATTTTTTCTATGATGTTAACGTAATTTAACTGCAAAAATATTGACTGTATTTCCCCTAGTTCTCCTGAACTAGGCCGGTTTTGCCATGGTTTTCCGGACCAAATTTTGGTATTAAAGCTTCTCTTTTATACCATCCCATCCCTGACTGTATTCTCTTTGCAAAAGACGCACCATGGGCGGAATTTATGCCGTATTGGGTCTTAGACCAGCATGTTTTCAGCTTGCTGCGAACACGTATTGGCATAAATGTAGGCTCCGTAATAAATAAATAAATAAGAGCTAGAAAATATATGAGCACAAAATATCAACTTACCTGCAACTGTGGCATATTCTTATAAATTATTGTACAATCATCGCATTTTTCACGTTACATTTTTTTGAGCTACATTTTCATATTTTTGAGTTAATAAAAAAAATATCTTATACAATAATACGCTACCAATTGCTATTCTTGATCTGTTTATAAGTCGTTCTTTGACATTCAAACGTCAGCATACGTATAATCGCTGCGTTTGGTCACATGCGTTGCTGGGAGCGGCGCCTCAGTGGATTACGTCGCTCCGTTTAGGCAAGCGCGGCACTTGTCTGGCAACGCGCCTGGCAATTGCGATTTCATACTCTGGTGAAAAGCCGGTTGGATGCTGCTGCCATTCGATATCGCAACCAACAATTTGACAACCGATTCGAGTAAGGTTATCTTCACAGATGTATCATTGTATTGGCTGGAGAATAATCTCAAAGGCCGATGAAATAGTAGTTGTTCGCATCGTCTAGCATCCGCGGAATGGGCATGTTTCGCCGCCCAGTCACCAGATTGCAATCAGATCGAAAACGTTGAGGGATGGATAAAATATTAAGCTAACGCTCAAGCTTAAAGTACAAATACAATACCTCGAGTTGAAATTTGAATAAAACTAGTTTTTTCTTTGAACTTTGCTATATTATCCATCGTGAAACGCACTGTATGTGCAACCTAAGTTTCAATTGATTTATGTAACAGAGCAATAAGGCTCAAAATTGCTGGACTTTTTTGTCTGGAATCTTCAATTATAAGTCTAATGATTTATGATTGCTGTATTGTTTTTGATTCGTCTCAATTCGCCGTAGCAACTTCTTCTGATGCTATTACGAACCCAAAATGCATCATCAGTTTTCAAATAATAAACACCTTTTGCGTTGCGATCTGGATTTATAATGTTGATTTCGAACTGTTCGCCTCCCTTCGGATCTCTGTAAGCTATTGCTTTGCCTTTGATCGCTTCGTCTTTTATAATTATCACTTTGCGAAGTCTATCCGCATATACGTGACTACAGAAAACACCTGTAAAAGAATTACAGCCTGAAAAAATGAAAATATCATTTAAAACAACTAGGAAAGAACACAATTATGCACTTATTTAACATTTGAATGCGCGAGAATGATTTCACTGTGCAAATGTTATATTTTGTTTCTCAAACATTTATAGAAAGTAAGAGATGATAGGTACAATGGGAATCATGTCACACAACATGGCACTGGTTACCTGGTTGATTTTTTCCATCATTTACAAAAATGTCGACGTGGCTATCGGTCCTTTTACTGCTCATTCGAGATGTGTGTATAACAGTCACGAAACTCGCACAATTTTTGTTGATTCGATTTCCTTCGCTTTTGGGAAAGCCAACTTTGGGTGGATCGAATGCTATTCAAAATAATTGCAATATTATTAGATGTTTGACACATTTATAATAGCATCACCAACAGTGTGATAAGCAATAACATAAAATACCTGTGATTACACCAATCATTTGTCCGTTTGCATAATATTTTACCTTGCGACCAACTAATCCTGCGACCTGTCCTCCCAAACAGAACCCGGTGAGGGAAACATCATCTAATTTTATTCTATCGTTCAATTTAGTTGTAATTTTCAACAGGAAATCGCTTATCCAATCGGCAACAATTTTAATTCTCTTTTTTAGCGACGATGAAAAATACTTCGAAAGGACATAGGGCTGGAATTCTGGCAAGTATGCATAGCTAACGACACACGCTGCAACTTTTGATTTTTCCATGAACACTAAGAACAATTTTCGGAATTTGATAAGTTTTCGTATTCTCCAATTTCCAATAAATATTGTTTCATTTTATATTATACCTCTTGTGATTTTGAAACTCCTTCCATCTTAAATTCAGATGATATTCGAAATTATTATCATTCTTAAGCAGTTTTGAAAATTTCAACAATTCTCACCTAGTTTCCGTATGCGATCTTCGTTTCCCAGAAAATGAAGAGTTAAGCCATTATTGTCGTCCAAAATTCTTTCAAACTCTTCTCCACTGTATAGTTTATTATTTCCGATTTCGTATTCATCAAATTGCTTCTGCCTTTGAAAGAACGTTATTTCCGATTCAGTAAGTGTTGATAAAGTACATAGAAACATATTCATTGAAACCATACCATGAACGAGAAACGCAAAACATTTTGATTGGAGTTTCATTATTTCCATTACCTATAAAAATTCGAAAAACATGGCCAAAATCAAAAAAACTATTGATAAAATAAAAAAAATGTAATTTATATATTTACCAGTTGGAATAAGTTGGATGACAAAAAAACAAAAAGCCAGTACACACTTTGTAAACATTTTGAACGTTTGACTTCAAAAAAACCCCATAGATTTGGGAATGAATTGAATTATAATCGGTTTTATACCTGCTGTTTTTTTCCATAGCAGAACATTTAATTTAATCCGCATATGTTCGAGAATTTTTTCAACATGCGTCATTCTGTATCTAAGAACACTTGCTGTAATTAAAACGACTTTCTATCTAATATAAGAATATTGCATTATTCTTCTCAATATATGGCAGAATAGAAGATTTGGGATAGAATTTGTCTTAATTATATCATAGATCGTGACAACACAATGCAAATGCACAAAGAGAAAAATTATTTAACAAGGAATGGCCATCTAAAGTAGAATTGAACCCCCCTTGGTATGCAATAATCTACAGCGTTCATTCAATACAAGTAATAACAATGAAAAAAAAATAACATAAAGCCATCAAAATCGATCACCAGGATCTATAAAAATTCTCGTCATCATCGTCGTCGTCGTCGATTTGTTATCGCCCAACCGCAATAGTCCGACATCATTGACAGGCGTTTCAAAGAGGTCACTACATCACATTGATGGAATGTTTACGATGACACACGCGTTAGCACAATGCAGACCAATCCATCCAATCATGTTTCGGCAGCAACTTGAGTTTATTTAGCAATATGGAAGCAAGTGCACAAAGGGCACATCAATGTAATTTAACACTTCAAATCGAAACTAAACAGCGGGCCGAATTCAAAGTTTCAGGTGATTGCCCATTGATTCTGCCGCTGCTGCTGCTCTATTACTGCAGCTGTGCAACGAAATGTTATTCAAAATGCAAGTGCTAATGTGAATGCCAATACAACGAAGGAAGAGGCAACAAGGACGACGACGACGACGACGACGACGAAAAAGCCGCACCTGAAATCCAGGCTGCATATGATGGTGGTCATCGTTGGTAATGATACTGATCAAAAGGTATTTATGTCAACGAAATACCGTAATTTAGCCAGCGACCTTGAAAAGAGCTATGATAACAACGAAACAATGGCATAAACGTGTTGGCTCTAATGAGCGTCGTTGAAAGATACATCACCATACCGGCAAACTTGAGCGAGAGTGCCGTAAGAACCTAGAAGATTGTAACCAATATGAAGAAATGCCATCGTATGGAAGCGCTTACTATGGAGCAATGATTGAAATTTCAAATTCTAAGAACATCCCGAAATGCTAAAAATCAAAATAAACGCCAAAAAATATAACCCATTTTTTTCAATAATATTTTTTATTAAGTGAATTTGTGTGCATTAATTTGGAGCATTTCATCAGTACTAAAAACATTTTGAAAAATTATCTTCAGCATAAGAATTATCATGTGTGGTCGTGTGTGCCGCTTCGAATATACCATTGAAATATATAGCTTGTTTTGCCTTCCTTTCAATGACATTTGAAATTTCCGCTGTTTTTCATTCATCCATATTTTTATCGCTGGTCTGGGATTCCAATGTTCGAGTGTTGGCATATTGAAATGTACATACAAATTTTGGACTTCAGTTTCAATCGAAATTTGGTTTCTGCTTGCGGTTTTCATACGATTATCGGCACTGATACAGCGCTCCACATCTGACCTATGTGGCGTACATACTTGGATACGACTCCGTTGGATTTTTTGCTAAATGTTCTATGATTTCATCGACTTCACATGAATTCAACTGCTTATGGATTAGCTCGTCATATTGCAATTGTAATGCAGTTGGGTCCAAATCAATGGCAAAAGTTTCATGCACTTTACGTAAATCGGCATTTTAATTCAACTAGAGTTCGCCCCGTCGTCCAAGATTGGACGATCCAAACAAAAAGTGAAAACTCAAAGAATATAAGACATTTAAATTTATTGAAAATCAAGCAAAATGCATATTTTATTCATGAAATTCAAAATTAATGATCTCATCTTATTTTTTAATTGAAAATTATTGACAAATCAAATTGGAATCAAGGTTAATGTAAAATTCTTATTTGAAGAGATGAAAAGAGTTAATTGTCTTCTTCTGGTTTTGGATAGAGCCTGCACACACCGAAATACATTGCCATTTATTATTAAAATGCCCTATAGTAATCGGTTTTATAGCATTTCACTATAGTGGTTATATATCCTACAGGGAAATTGAATAGTATACTACAGGGAAGTTGAATAAGATATTTAAACATTTGGCTATCTCAAATTCACATTGTTTCCAATTGAAACTTTCAGGATATTATTTTTTCATGAAAAAAATGAGTCATGCAAAATTTCAAGTTATTCCGATTAGATTAAGGACTACCTCCCCTGCAAAACTTTCGATTTTCGGGGTATTTTCGAGGTCAAAACGAAAGATTTGTATGGCGACTATCTTAAGTTCACATTGTAACAGATTGAAACTTTGGGTATATAATTTTTTTAAGAAGAAAATAAGTCATACAAAATTTCAAGTCATTCCAGTAAGATTTAGGACTACCTCCCCTGCAAAATTTTCGATTTACGGGGTCTTCTCGGGTTCGAAACGAAAAATATGTAGATCGGCTATCTCTAGTTCACATTGTAAAGAATTGAAACTTTCAAGATATTTTTTTTTATGAAAAAAATTAGACATTCAAATTTTCAAGTCATTCTGAGGAGGACTACCTTACCCTACGAAATTTTCAATTTTCGGTGTCAAAATTCCAATTTCCAAACATGATCATAAAACATTATAGTCGTATCGTTTTTTCATGCAGGCATTTCAATAGTTTAGTTGTGTGCGTACGGTTGAATGTTATCCACTGGCTACACGGTATGACGAACTGTGTGTGATGCGACGAATGAAAGAATGTAACTGTGTCTATTAGGTTTTTTCCAATCTATATGAACAGGTAACAGGCGGGTCAAAAAGTCTTTGGCCTGACATACAGATGGCGACACTAATTATGATCCTTATTTTTCGATAGTACCAACCTTCAAAAGCATACTGTCAAAATTTCGTGACATTCTGTTTATAATTACTCAAGTTACAGAGATTCAAGTGACGATGCTTTTGTGTTTTCATAAAATCATGGATTCAAAGCAATTTCGTGTGTTTATTTATCATTGTTTTTTGATGGGAAAAAATACCGTTACAGCCCACGGATGGCTTGAAATGTGTTATATAGAATCTGCACCAACAAAATCAAGCGTCAAATACTGGTTCGCTGAGCTTAGACGTGGTCGTACAGACACCGATGATGCTGAACGCTCTGGTTGTCCAAATGAGGCAGTTACGGCAGAAAACGTCGAGAAAGTCGAGAAAGTCGAGAAAGTCGAGAAAATTACAATTTCGAACCGCAAAGTGAACTTGCAAGAGATAGCTGATGCCTTAAAGTTATCAAAAGGTAGTGTTTTCACCATAATATCACACGGACATTTTGGCATGAAAAAGCTGTTTTCAAAGTGGGTGCCGCTTTTCCTTAAACCAGAATTAAAACAACAACGAATCGACACTTCCGAGAGCTGTTTGGCGATGTTTACGCGTGAAAAGTCGGAATTTTTGCGTCGGTACATCACGATGGATGAAACATGGATCCATCATTACACTCCGGAGACCAGTCGCGAGTCAGCTGAGTGGAGAGCGCCCGGTGAAAGTGCACCAAAGCGTCCAAAGACGCAACAAACAGCTGGTAAGGTCATGGCCTCTGTTTTTTGGGATGCGCATGGAATTATATTCATTGACTTCTTGGAACATGGAAAAAAAATCAACAGCGACTACTATATTGATTTGTTGGTGCGTTTAAAGACCGAAATCATCAAAAAAAGGCCACATTTGGCGAAGAAAAAAGTGTTGTTTCACCAAGACAATGCAGCGTGTCACAACTAGAAAGAACCATGGAAAAAATACTTGAATTGGGCATAAAATTGTTTTCGTATCCACTGTATAGTCCAGATCTGGCCCCCAGCGATTACCACCTTTTCTCAGAACTCAAAAAGATGCTCCGAGGCAAGAGATTTCGCTCTGATGAGGAAGTGATCGCCGAAACTGAAGCGTATTTTGAAGGCCTCGACACATCGTTCTACAAAACTGGTATTGAAAAGTTACAGAAGCGTTGGAATGATTTTATCTCCGCTAAATGGAACTATGTTGATGAATTAATAAGAACTACTGCAAAAAGTTGTGTTTTTCTAAGTTAGGCCAAAGACTTTTTGACCCGCCTGTTATTTCCCCGTTTTTTGAATTATAACACCAGCCCACATTCAAAACACATAGTTTGTGCACATATAGTCGACATTCCCTTTCCATTGATGTATAACTCTCCTATATATATTTACGGTATAGTAGGTAAAAAGGGATCACAAACTTTTTTTTGTTGCCGTATTTATATATAGATTTCATGAACGGATCAATCACTTTAACAAGCTTTTCATCACTATCAAATCGTTCAGAAAGACGTTCGATGAGTGTATCAATAATGGTGCCTCTTTATTTTTTAAAATCGATCTTCTTCTGTCTCCTTCCTTCGCTATCAATCAACTCGAACTCTTTTAAGCTGATTTTGCCTTCAACTTGTTCGAAATCTTTATTCAGCGTTTCTTCCCAGCCACTAAGAAGAGGTTTTTGTTGCAAATTTAAAAGTGCATTTTTAACCGAATGAATACTCTCCATCAAAGTAACAATGGTTAAACGATCGCTTTGTATTTTCTTGTGATAGCGCGAATAAATGTTCAACAGGTTCACCAAAAATGTAGTGACATGGAGATTATCTATTTTGGACAGAAATTTCAAATAACCGCTTGCCGTATTATCACTGGATTTATTCGCATCAAAATAAAACATTAAAGATTACCAAGACCGTAATATATTGTTCAATATTGTTGAACTAAATTCAGTCCATCGTATTTGGAATAATTTGGGAAGCGAAACCAATTGCCATTTTCTTCACTGATTTTTTTTAAAGCGCACGATCTTAAACCAGATTGATGAAAATAAGACGATATAGAGCTCACTTCACTCCATAATCCACCTTTTCCCCCTGAATTCAAATTTGTCCCATCCGTAAAAATTGATGTAATATTTGTCATCACGATCAAATACAAATCTTCACCGACATTCGTTATAATGCCTTGCTTACATGCTTCAAACAAACCAACTACTCCGCGTGATGTTTGTTGACCAATTCCAAGGAAAATTAATTCTATTTCCCCGTCAGTATTTATTAATTTTAGCATGATGTAGATTTTGTCAATTGACCCATCGATTCGAATGGAAATAGCGATAGCTGTTGGATTTACATATTGCAAGTTCAATGAAGGAGAAATCGTTGGTGCGCTGATATCATCAACGTCAAACATTCGCCCCGCTTCAGCACCAACAAAACGTGATGGCCAATTGAATGCAGCATTTGTGAGTTTCTTTGCATCAACAAAAACATCGAACAAAAGTTTTTTCAAATGAAAAATCATTTCACTGTGAGCCTTTTCGAAATGAAAACCTATAGACGTTGGAGTCTTATTTGGAACATTAATTGCCATCCGACATGCCTTGTGATATTTTGATTCAAAATTTTCTTCAACGTATGCAAGTCGATACCTCATACCTGAATCAGTTGTAATTGGAGCGGGTTTTTTATTGTCACTGTTCAGTTTAACAATGTTTGGGTAGGTCATGCATGTTTTACAGCGCACACATTTTTGTTTTACTTTATTTTGTATCATATGAAATTTTTCAATACATTCAGCGTACTCTTTTTTATATATGACTTTGGTATTGACACTGCTTTCTTCAATATCATTTTGTGATTTTCTGTTCAATACTTCAACAGACTTTTCATTTTTTTCTTCATTTGATAGTTCGATATGTGCGTCAATTGTTTCGATTGAAATATGGGGCTCATTAAAATCTTCGGTGCCAATTTTGTTTTGTTTGCAACCTAATTCGATTTCAAAAGATTTACATAAGTCAAAACAAACAGTGTTTTTTTATTTCACTTTAAATCCATTAATACAAACTTACTTGCGGCAAAATAATCTTGTATTCCTTTTCTCTTACTCATTTTTATTTTTCATAACGATAAAGTATGATTATTTATTGCAATGACATTTGAAACAAACTTAAAACGAACAAACATCTGATCTGACTGTTGTCGGTCACCGTAATAAATGCCGTCTCGTGGTCTTAGATTCACATACATTAAACAAGTGAAACTGAGAGATCAAGTATCCCTTGCTTTCACAGCTCTGTTGATTTACATCATTTTCGAAAACAATACCATTTCTGTAAAAAACAGAAGCAGTGTAATACATTTCTCATATATATAAAAACAGTTATTTACTCAGTTATTTACAGTGATACGCATAAACGATTTCATTTACGCATCATTGAATGTTGCAAATCCGTTGACAAATATCGATGAATACCACCCTCCGTTACTTGTTGAATTTGAATGGCACATTCATGCCAATGTTTCAACTGACTCAAACACACCACTTTTCAACTTCCGAAGAGCTGACTATGCTCAAATGAATGATTATTTTGCAAGCGTTCATTTTGATGACTTGTTTAAAAATAAAATATTTGAAGAGAAAGTTTCATCTCTTCATATTGTGATTTCGGAAGCTATACAACGCTTTGTTCCATCATCATCATCATCATCATTCAGTATTTATAGACCGAATTGTGTACCGTTAGGTGTTCAGTCTTTTTTGTATTCCATGAATACCACCAGCATGAGAACTATTATTCGAATACATTGGTGAGGGGCTTGCAGGGCACGACTGCACCGCATTCGAATTCTCGGGCCCATTAATGGCTACTACCTTTTTTGCGGTGGTGTATTGAATATTGGAAATACCCAATAACACAACCTTAGCATTAAGGTAGTCGATTTACGTGTGTCTGTGCTAACTTAAAATCCTCTTTGTGCAAACACACGGAACCGACGGCATAAAGTGTCCTCCGTGAGACGAAAATAACTGTTTTTTATGTGTTAGATTGTCTCCCATCAATATATCACTGTTATTAGCAATGATGAAATTGATAGAAAATCAAACGGCCACTAGGAGATTCGAACCCACGTCCCCATGCTTGCAAAGCCGGCACGCTAACCACTACTCTACAGCTGGGTTTTTTAACGCTTTGTTCCATCTTACATTAAAAAGGACAACCAAAATTGCCCCTTGGTCAAATAAACGTCGTCAAGCGTTGAAAAATAAAATGAATAAGGAGTGGAAACGGTTCAAAGAAACTGGTGTAAAAGAGCCATTTGATTCAGCCCATGAGGCTTTTGAATTGTACGATTCCGAACTATATGACTCGTACACGAGCAAGATGACATCTAATCTTCGTGAAAATCCATCATCGTTCTGGAAATATGTAAACTCCAAGAAAAGCACAGACCACCAACAACAACAACAACAACAACAACAAGCATTTATAGACCATTAATGCCTTTCAGCGTCTGGTCTGTTTTACGAAACAACTTGCATCATACAACAACCTAACAATACCTTTCCACAAACCTCGATCCAGAGCCAAGTTTTGAGTTTCATCACACCATTCATATCCCCTGACATTCAAATCACATTTAACCGAATCCAGATAACGTCTACGTGGTCTACCCCTACCTCTCGGCCCATCAGCTTCGGCGAACAGAATCCGTTTCGGTAATCGCCCTTCTCCCATGCGTTTGACATGAACAAACCATCTCAGTCTGGATTTTCTTGCTTCCTCTCCTACCAAATCGACGTTTAAATCCCCCCGAATCGTCTCATTTCGGATTCTGTTTTCCCACTGATCGCGGCGCGAGATTCCCGAAACCATTCCCAACACTTTCATATCTGACACTTCCAAATCATGAATCAAATTCTCAGAATCAACCCAGCTTTCGCTACCATATAGAATAGTTGGTCTGAAGATTGACCTGTGAATCAACATCTTTGTTTTTGTATTAATTCACGTTTCTTGAAAACGTGTGATCTAAGTTGCGCTACTACTTTATTTCCATTAACCCTACGCTGTTCAAACTCTTTATTAAACTTGCCATCTTCCGAGAAAATGCAACCCAAATATTTGAATTGAGAAACTTGTTCCAACAAGTTGCCATTCAATGTGCAATGAATTGGCTTTCGAGTTTTGCCCACATGCATAACTTGAGTTTTTGTATCGCTAATGGTCATTCCGAAGTTCGTACAAGCCTCTTCCAAATCCCTGATACTATTTTGCAGCTCACCTTCAGAATTGCCAAACAGTACTAGGTCATCTGCGTAAGCCAGTGCAGAGATAATATTGCCCCCCAAAGCTACTCTACCTCTTGAATTGGATGATTTGATCAGCTTGTCCATATAAATAATGAATAGAAGAGGCGAAATTGTACAGCCCTGTCGCAGACCATTACGTACTTCAAACCATTCACTCAAATCTCCATCCACTCTTACTGCTGCTTTACTGTTTGCGTACAAACTTTGAATCGCGTTGAGAAGATAAGCATTCACACCATATTCGGCCAAGACTGACCACAACTTAGATCTGGGAATGCAGTCGTATGCTTTCTGCAAATCCACGAAACAGAAGTACAGTTCCCTATTTCTTTCAAGGAATTTCTCCATTAATTGTCTCATGCAAAAAATGTGATCCTGACAGCCGCGCATTGGGCGGAAACCCGATTGATTTTCATCCAAGAGCGATTCGACAATAGCTTCTCTTCTCCAAAATTGCACTATATACTTTACCGACAACGCTCAGCAGAGAAATTCCTCGATAGTTGTTGCAGTCTCTATTACTGCCTTTCTTATGAAGTGGCGAAATGACTGCGCCACCCCATTCTTCAGGGACAAAAGAGGAACCCCAAGCTAAATTAAAGATACGATGTAACCAGCGAACACCTACCAAACCACTGCTAATCAAATATTCATTCCGAATCTCATCCACACCCGCAGCCTTACCCCAACTCAACTTATTAATTGCACTCTGAATTTCATCCATGCTAATCTCTTCGAAACTCTCTTCATTCCCATTTCCATTCACATTCTCATTCACATTCACCAAATCGGCATTTTCTACATTCAGCAATTCATCAAAATAGTCCATCTATCGTTTCAACACATTCTTTCTGCCCATTACTATATTGCCCGACTTGTCCAAAACAGCTCCAGGAGCATGTTTCTTGCCACTATTCCTAATATTCTTTACCCTTGACCAGAATACCTTGTTCCTCTGTTGTCCGGCAACCTCTAGATCCTGACCAAATTTCACCCATTCTCACTCTTTTGCTCCTTTCACCATCATTTTCACTACACGCTTTTGTTCCCTATACGACTCCAGATTTTCATCAGTTCGGTTCTGCAACCAGCGGATCCATCTCATTCTCTTTTCCTTCACAGCAATTCTAATATCTTCATTCCACCATTCAGTCTTCTTTCTCCCATTCTTGACGACAAACATGCCACAACACTCTTTTGCTACTTCTACAATCACTTCCTTAAACACATTCCATTCATACTCAATATCAGACGCTTCGTTCACTTCGACCTGCGCAAATTTTTCTTCTAATTTTGCTAAAAACTCTCTCGCTACATTCACATCTCCCAATCTTTCCACTTTCACTCTTTTTATTGACCTCTGATAGCTTCTTACTCCACACTTGCTAATACACAATTTGCTGGCTACCAAGTAGTGATCAGAGTCTAAACCAAAACTTCTGTACACTCTCGTATTCAAAATTGTTTTGCGCAAGCTTGCTTCAACGATAACGTAATCGAGAAGAGATTTTCGATTCTGGCCAGGATTTTCCCACGAATACATGTGAATTTTCTTGTGCTTGAAAAATGAATTAGTTATAACTAAGTCTGAACTCTGGCAAAAATCGAGTAATCTCTTCCCATTTCCATTCGCGGAAGACTCTTCACCAAATTTTCCTAGCACAGCGGAGAAACTTGGATCGTTTCTACCCACTCTCGCATTGAAATCGCCTAACAGAATCACTCTTTCACTACCCTTTCTATCGACTACGTCATTCAGATCAATGTAGAAGTCATTCAAATGGTCCGAATCTGCCCCTTCGAATGGTGAGTAAACGCTCACGAATCTATAAACTTCCCCCCCAATTTTAATCGAGATCCACATTAATCTTTCATTGACGAATCTATGGCTGACTACCGAAGACTCTAAATTTTTGTGAATCAAAAACCCTACGCCCCAATTAGCTCTTCCTCTAGAAACACCCGACAAAAATACGCGATAATTCCCTAACGTATCCTCAAACTGTCCTTTAATACGGACATCACTCAAAGCTAAGACATCTAAACCGAAAACATTCGCTCTGTCAACTAATTCGAACTTCTTAGACTCAAAACCTCCTCTCAAATTCAATGTTCCAAAATTCAAAACGGTCTTCAACTGTGGAGCTCCGGTCAGGTCCCGGGGAGGGCGAGCTCCGTGGCCTCCCCTCGTCCGAGGCACATTGTTTCGATTTCGAGCTAAAATGTATTTAAGGTGAGGGGCGTGCTAAGCCACACTGCACCCGAGAAAAAAACACATCGATTCTGCCGAAAGAGACATGTGCGCGGATTTACCATGCTACCGTAATCGGAAATAGTAAAAATCTACGAAAATAAACTCGGCCAAATGTATGAAAATGGAACGAACTCACCAAAATATGTGTACACTCATCCTATATAAAAGCAGAATGGACCGAACATTTACCGTTATATTGATATAAATAGAAGAGAATATGCGCGATGAAAGTATGATATTGAATTGAAAAATACTAATAAAATAACTCGAAATTCGATTAATAACCATTTAAAATGCATGAAACGCCGTTTAAATCATAATAACGATGATTCGCGGTGCACTTTTCTTGTTTTCACGGCCGCAATTGACGAACTAACGGACACAAGCACCGAAACTAATGGATTTGTCATTTGCTCATATTTAATGCACGAAGACACTATTTATCAAAATTAAATTTATAAAAGGATGAGATCAATTTTTAATAAAGCCCAAATTATATATATTAAATTGCCAAAATATTTAAAATTGCACAATCACTTTAGCCGGTGCTTCTATTCAATGTTCGAGTTTGACATTTGCCGCGTTAACATGTGTACACTTTCCCGTACCGAAACACAATTTATGAGAAAATCCCGAAAAATAAAAAAAATTCACTTGATCTCCATTAAATCCTAAAGCAAATACGATTAAAAAACTGCTAAAAACTCAAAATAAAATTTATTAAAGCCTAAAATTTAAATTAATGCGGAAAATATGAGAACCGATTCGGCGGCAACGGAAATCTACGCTTGTCACTCTCGACGCCATCTTGCTTTTTTTTCTTGCACAGACCACCAGCCAAAAAAAATGCGCTTCCGTGACGTTACAACATCCAGTGAATCTGAACAAGCGAAGTTATTTGCTAACTTCTTTGGTAGCAACTATTCTGCTCCAGCTTCAGCAAATAGCGAGCCGTCACATCAGACTGAAAACAACTCTATTTTTCTGTTTGACCTTCACTTTGTCATGATGGAAATGACTGAAGTCGACACTAAAAAGGGTGCAGGTCCCGACGGTATACACCCATTGGTTTTAAAAGAATGCTTCGCTTCGCTGGCTGAACCATTGACCGAAATCTTCAACGAATCTTTCACACTTGGAGTTGTTCCAGATGACTGGAAACGCAGTAGCGTTTTTCCAGTATTCAAAAAGGGTGCCAGATCGGATATTGCCAACTATAGGTGCAACTCACTTTATCAACATGGATTCATGAAGGGCCGCTCAACGACTTCAAACCTAACTGAATTTGTCTATTTTGTGCAAAGTGGCCTACTTAGTGGGGCGCAAATTGATGTCTTGTATACTGACTTTTCAAAGGCCTTTGATCGTGTCGATCATAAGATTTTGATCCGCAAACTGCGTGCCTTTGGTTTGCCCAAAAACTTAGTAAATTGGCTTGAATCGTACTCAATCGGCCGTGTGCAATTTGTGAAATTTGCCTCAAGCGTCTCAAACGACTTCAGCGCAACATCAGGAGTACCCCAGGGCAGCCATCTGGGCCCTACGCTATTTTAACATTTCATTAACGATATTGCTGGGTATTTGCCACTCGATGTAAAAATTCTTCTGCTTGCCGACGATGTTAAAATTGTTAAAATCATTAGGTCACCACTGGATGCTGATCTACTTCAATTAACAATTTATGGATTGAAGCGTTGGTGCGACTCAAACAGTCTTGATCTCAACCTTGACAAATGTGCTGTGTTATCGATTCAAAAGGGCCGTAATCAACTACTCATAAATTACACCTACAGAGACCATACATTCAAACGAGTGACTGAACACAAGGACTTGGGCGTCCTGATCAACAATAGATTAACATTTGCAAAACACATCGACATGATTACTTCGAAAGCAACTGCTGCTCTTTGTTTTGTCAAACGATTCTGTCATGATATCACCAATATCAGCACACTAAAATCGCTTTACTCTGCATTAGTTCAATCACATTTGGATTATTGTAGTGCTGTGTGGCTCCCATTTTACGATGTACACAAGAAAAAAATCGAGTCTATCCAAAAGCAGTTTACCATGTTCGCCCGCAGGGAATATCCATCGGTGCAAAAGAATTACAAAATTACACCATATGAACAACGTCTCACTGATCTCAACATGACCAGCCTGCGACGCAGGCGATTAAATTCATCGCTTATTCTACTCTACGACATTACAAATGGCTTAGCAAATTGCCCAACAGTTCGTGAAAATGTCTCTTTTAATCATGAACGTACTCTGAGACATACGGATTTTATAAAAATCACCGACAAAACCATGAAATTGGCTTTGGAGGCACCAATTGTTCAAATGTGTAAAATGGCAAACATGATACCTGACACTTTCACTTCTGCGTCATCGAGATCGGAGCTCATATCATTCATCCGAAATACAGCGGACGATAAATTTGGATCGTTTGGTACCCCCTACTAAGCCTGGGTACATAAGCAACTTTCTATCCAGGTATACTTATTTTTGTACATGTTCTCGACTGGGAACAAATTGATACTACACCACTGATTCGAGATCTCTATTACATGTTGCATTCTGACTTGGGTAAAAATTATCGAGACCCGACCTGGAAATGATCCCTGACTGTCACTGCTTGGACCAAAAAAGGAGCAAACAACACAAATAAATCTGACGGACACCAAAAAGATTGACGAGCGCTCAATATTTATTTGAGTCTTACTTGAGCTGTGATATCTTATATACAAATCATGACTTTATTACACCGAATTATAACTAACTTAATGATATAAAATGTTGTGATACACATTGTTTTCTACACTTCTATGGTGTATAAGTAGCTATTGAAAAGATGGGTTTTTTAACGAGGTCCTTGGGACACTCATTTTTGCCCCAAAACTGTACAAATTCAGCCAGTTCTTGGCGGTGTTAATAATAATAATAATAAAATGACTACGCTATGCTATTGCCACAACATATACAATAATAATACATTGAATATATACATTTATTCGAAAAATTTTACTATAATAAACGTAATTTGGAGCAAAGTTTGTTAAAATACTTTACATCCCGATTTGAGTTTAGAGCAGCATTTTGTTATTAAGAGGATTCCGAATCGGGTAGAGGATCCCGAAATTTCAATCCCTGCTATGGAGTTTACCTTAAGTATCTATTGGATGTGCTGGAAGAATCGTGTCAGGTGAGTTGGTGTTGAATAAAACGCTGTGATTGGAATATGCGTTTGTACTAGGATGCGGTCAAGATAAGGAGAAGGAATTTTATTAGGTTCATCATTGATTCAAAAGTGGCAAGTGTCACCTTTGACATTTGGCATAAGTAATGCGATTTTATTTCTTATTCAATCTTTTTCAATGAATAAGATTGTAATGAGGAATATTTATTCCAATCTTATAAGAATTGATAAATTCATTTGGAAGTCGGTTTTAGTAGATCCTCAAGATCGATCAGAACTGCTCCCAGTACTGAAAGTGGGATTTAGTGGATTTTCAGAATGGACCAGACCTATTTCCGGAGGCAGTCTGATTAATCTTGAGAATCCACTTAAAGCCACTTAAGGGTGAATTATGAATTTATTAATAATAAGAACAATTTAAATTATATACACAATCATCGTAACAAAAGCAATATTTTCAGTATGCTTGAGAAAGAGTAAGAAAAGTTGAATGAAAAAGCCGGAAAACGTCAGTTCATACAAACACATATCTTCAAATTCATGTATTATTTTGTTATTCATTGGTAGTAATCGGAATATACAATAGATTTTTGCAAGAACAAATATTGATCATAAAAATCGATGCAAATGACTTTAATCGGCTCGGTGCAACTATATTGGCAGCGCTGCTTACACCTTACGTTTCTCAAACCAAATTAAACATATTCGAACACGATCCGAATCGATCCGTATGCATTGGAGCAAATTTTATGAATTTTAAATTAAAAATGGTTCGAATTAACGTTTTCATCAAGCAAACGATGCTTTGTATGTTCTCCTATGTAGAGGGGTGCTGAATGCCGTTGGACCGCGCCATCTCTACCTAAACGATTGTAATAAATGCTTCAACATTTCACTAATTGTCTGTATTGTAATGTTGTGACGTGGATATGGAATGTGAGGTTGTGAGTGAACTGTCAACGTCAATGTGGTGAATATGAAGACCACATGGAAACCACGTGGATTGTGAGACGGATATCGTTCTCTTTTACTACAGACGCCAATCCGTGCACACGTAATATAATTCTGCTATTCAATAAAATAAAATAATTTAATAAATCCAATCATCGGCTTTTAATCATTACAAATCTGGATGAGGGATTCATCAAAAACAGTTTTAGTGCATAAATAAATAAAAAAAAAATTCCGATCGACAAAGAAAATTAATTTTGCAGCGGCATATATATAGAACAGTGGAAATGGCGCACACTTTTAGACGCGAAGAAATTATTAAAGTTTTGCGTGATAATGGTGTACAATTTGAAGAAGATGCGACCATAGTTCAATTACGACCACTTTATAACGAGACCATTGCAAATTTGGCAGCGGGTGTACAAATTCCGAATCAGATGAATACACAGCAAAGTGACCTAGTGCAAAGTGAAGAACAGCAGCCATCGCAAAGTGAACAAAAGCGATCAGTGCAAATTGTACAACAGCGGCCATTGCAAAGTGAATTACAGCGGTCAGTACAAAGTGAACAACATCGGCCAGTGCTTGTTGAACAAAAACAGTTGCAAAACCAAATTATGCCGGATGAACAGATGGAAATTGAGCGACAAATTTCGATGTTACAAAAACGCCGTGAATTATTAGAATTGCAACGTGAAGTCATGCAATTGGAAAACAACCGTTATGGACGCTTTGATTTTCGTGCTTTCGAATCAATGGTTAACCCTTTTACGGGGGATGATATGTATGACATTGAAAAGTGGTTCATTGACTTAGAAAATGCATTTATGGCATTTCAGTGCACAGATCGTGACAAATTGATTGCAGCAAGAGGCCTTATACAGGGAACAGCAAAAGTGTTTCTTCGTACGATCAGAATTGCTACATATGATGAATTCAAAGTGGAATTAACTACGGAATTCAAGCATTCATTTTCAACAAACGAAGTATTCCAACAGCTGCAAGAGAGAAAGAAGAGACCGGATGAATCATTGAAACATTATGTGTCAATTATGGTGGAAATTGCGAATCATGCACCAGCACTACCACAGCAAGAAGTTGTCGATGCAATCATTGCGGGATTGCAGGATAAGTCAATGAACGTGAAATTTTTATACGGCGCAAGAACTATTCCGGAATTAAAGGACAGCCTAAAGCGTTATGAAAGATTGTGTCGGGTCCAAAATACAGAAACCAGTGCAAATCTGATGTCAAAAAGTGCAATTCCGAAAAATAATCCAGGGGTACGTCAATCAGTCACAGTAGCCAGTGGAAAACCAGCGGGCAGTGCCAATGCCAATGCCAGTGCCAGTGCCAGTACGAGCGATAGCGATATGTCTTCAGTGCTTTTAAGCTATAACTTTGTTATAACTGCTTCAAATGGGGTCATTATCAGAGTTCCTGTTTGCTGCCAAAACGACCAGTGGGCGCTTGTTCTGTGTGCAATGAAACGGGCCATATGAAACAGCAGTATCCAAAACGAATGGTAACGAATGCAAGTTGGAAATCAATCGTCAAGCCGGCAGCCAGCAGAAACCAGTTCAACAACAGTTGTCAGTGCAGCCGAAGAAAAACTGGGATGACGAAATAGAAATACGGAAGTTGGCAAAGAAGTTGGCCGAAATAAACAAAGTAAGTATAGCCTTTTACGAACAAAATAAGTGCATTGAACCAAAATTTAAATTTCGATCTGGTTTATTTGATTCTGGTAGTCCGGTTAGTTTCATATGTGAATCGTGGGTGCCTAGTTTTATGCTAAGTGGAAAATTGTCAAACACTCCGTACAGTGGAATGGGCAAGGCAAAATTGAGTACGTATGGACGTGTAGATTGCCATTTTTTATTTGAAGAACATAATTTAATTCATAATTTTATTGTTTTGCCAGATGAACAAGCATCTGTCCCAATGATTGTCGGACGTGACCTATTAAGAAAAATGGGAATCCACTTATGCCAAACCCCAAAAATTAAATATAATAATAAACAGTTGTTAGATATAAGAAACTTGAATAAAGGCAGCCCACTAAAGAACTCAGATATCAATGCACTTAAGTTGTTCAATTTATTTAAGACTCCAGTAGTCATTAGAAAACCGATTCCAACCACAGATGAGGTAATTAAGACAAATGATAATGTAAGTAATGAACAGAAGAAGTCAGAAATTAATTTAAATAGAGTATATAAACAGAGGATAGCTAATGCTGATTCAAAATATGAGGTTTTAAGTGTAAGAGAGGAAAAAGATGTAATAAATTATGATGAAGTAATCGTATTGGTAGGCACAACTGAGACAGATGTTGATAAGAATTTGATTGATACGGGAAACATGAGCGAAAAAGATGCGAGTGCTTTGAGATCTATTATCATTGAAAATTATTCGGCGCTGCCCAAACAAAAAATGGTGTTTGATGATTATTGCATGAAAATTAGTGTTACAGATGATCAACCAGTGTACAGTAATCCGCGTAGATTATCACATAAGGAAAAGGCAGAAGTTCAGAAAACAATTGATGAATTATTGGCTCAGGGAATCATTAGAACGAGTAGCTCTCCTTATGCGTCACCCATTGTGCTTGTAAGGAAAAAGAATGGTGAATTGAGAATGTGTGTTGACTACCGTGCATTAATTAAATTAACTATAAGGGATCGGTATCCTTTGCCCCTTATTGAAGATTGCCTGGATTATTTAAGAAGCAAGAGATTCTTTAGCACGTTGGATTTGAAACAGGGGTTCCATCAGGTACCAATGCACCCAAAGTCTGTACCATTGACAGCGTTTGTAACACCAATGGGCCAATATGAGTATCTGTATATGCCGTTTGGATTGACCAATGCACCTCCAGTGTTCCAGAGATTCATTAATAGGGTATTGAAACCATTGATAGAAAAATTGTTGTGTATTTGGACGACATTATTGTAGCTACAAAGACTATGGAAGAGCATAAAGAAATCTTGGCTGAATTGTTGAAATTATTGTCAGCAGCTAATTTGGAGTTAAATCTCAAAAAATGTAGGTTTGCATATGATGAATTGGATTATTTGGGGTATTGCGTAAATGAACACGGTATTCGGCCAAATCGGGCACATTTGGAAGCAATTACAGAGTACCCAGTGCCTACAAATACCCGTGAAGTACAGCATTGTATGGGCCTGTTTTCATATTTCAGACGTTTTGTTAAAGATTTCTCGTCAATTGCAAGTCCTTTAAATCGTTTAACAAGGAAAGATTCTAAGTTTGTATGGAGTGATGAATGCATGTCAGCTTTTTTATTATTGCGAAACGCGTTGGTGGCGGCCCCTGTGTTGGCTATATTTGATCCAAACCGTGAGACAGAGTTGCATACAGACGCAAGTGCACGTGGATATGGTGCAGTATTACTACAAAGGCACATGATAAGTTTCATCCAGTTGCATATTTTTCAAAAACAACAACAGATGTAGAGTCCCGATATCATAGCTTTGAGTTGGAAACATTGGTAATTGTGAATGCGCTAGATAGATTTAGAACATTTTTGGATGGAATGTCATTTACAGTGGTAACGGATTGTAACTCATTGGCTCAAGCAATACAGAAAAAGAAAATTAACCCCAGAATTGCTCGTTGGACATTAGATTTTATGAATTTCGATTTTGAAGTGAAACACAGAAAGGGGGAACAGATGGTTCACGTGGATGCTTTGAGTCGCCCACCAAAATTGCCTATGATTGAGAGTATATGTGTGTGTCAAAATGTGTGTACAATTGAAGAGAATGAAGTTGATATAAATATACAAATTACACAATCGCGCGATCCAAAAATAGAACAGTTGAAACAAAAGTTAGAAGAGTCAGAGGTCCCTGGCTATGTATTGGAAAATGGTTTGGTTTTTCGTGTCAGTGAAAGGGGTCAACAGTTGTATGTGCCAGATGAATTGGAAGAGAATGTGATGCGGCTAGTGCATGAGAAATATGGACATTTGGGTATTGATAAATGTGCAAATCAGATCCAAAAACATTATTGGTTTCCGTTGATGCGTGAGAAACTGAATAAATTCATTAAGAACTGTTTAAAGTGTATTTATTATTCGACGCCACCGAGAAGTAATCAGCAGAATTTATACAGTATTCCAAAGAAATCAATCCCGTTTGATACGCTACACATCGATCATTTTGGTCCCTTGGAAACAGTAAAGTCTAAACATAGGCATGTGTTTGTGGTAGTTGATGCTTTCACGAAATTTACGAAGTTGTATGCTACAAATACTGGTGCAAAGGAGTCAATTTGTGCGTTGAAGCGATATTTCACGGATTACAGTAGACCTAGAAGGATTGTTAGTGATCGGGGCACATGTTTTAAGGGAAATGAATTTGATTACTTTTGTGAAGAAATGGGTATTGTTCATGTGAAAAATGCAGTAGCAACTCCTAGGGCAAATGGTCAGGTTGAGAGAGTGAACCGTGTTTTGAAAGCTTCATTGGCTAAGATGACTGAGCCCATAAATCATGATAATTGGAAAAGTAAACTAACAGAGGTTGAGTTTGCCATCAATAATACTGTGCATTGTACTACAAAACAGACACCTAGTATAATGTTGTTTGGTGTGGAACAGCGTGGAGGAATTGTCGATGAATTAACGGAGTACCTGCAAGAAAAGTATTCAGATGAGATTGTAAATTTAGAGGAAATTAGAACGCAAGCAGAACAAGCGATACATAAGTCTCAGTTGTACAACCAGAGGTATTTTGAACAGCACCATAAACCAGCTAAAAAATTTAAAATGGGAGATTTAGTGGTTATTAAAAATGTAGATACAACAATCGGTAAAAATAAAAAATTAATTCCAAAATATAAGGGTCCATATGTAGTTCGTAAGCAATTAGGTCATGATCGTTATGTTGTAACAGATGTAGAGAACTATCAAGTAACACAGATGCCTTATAATGGTGTGGTTGACTCAACTAGAATGAAAATGTGGTTGGAACCGAAACAGGGAGTTAACACAGAGGACTCAGAGGGCTATATAAATTACGAATTTTTAGATGACAATAATTATACAGACAATGAATTTATTGAAGAACCCATAGAATAATCATGTGTAAGACAATCGAGGGCGATTGTTAACTGGGTCGGTCGAAGTTGTAATGTTGTGACGTGGATATGGAATGTGAGGTTGTGAGTGAACTGTCAACGTCAATGTGGTGAATATGAAGACCACATGGAAACCACGTGGATTGTGAGACGGATATCGTTCTCTTTTACTACAGACGCCAATCCGTGCACACGTAATATAATTCTGCTATTCAATAAAATAAAATAATTTAATAAATCCAATCATCGGCTTTTAATCATTACAGTATATTAATGTTTATGCTGATTTATGTTCATTTTAAAAGGTATTGAATAATTCAGATATACAAATGTTTACAGCAAATAAAAAATATTTAATTAGCCATATTTTATGTTTTTAGAAATAGAACAGTTGTGAATCTTCAATCAAAAGCTTCTCGCCAGACATATTGTAAACATTCTCCTTCCCCTTCATCAAACAATGGGGAATGACAGCAAAGATCGGGCTAATCCAAATACATTCTTGTTGGATCTGCTTGTTATATATAACATGCATGTTGAAATTTGTGATTACAAATTGATGTTTTACACCACTTTCCGCTGAATTCTCAAGCAATTACCTGCTATTCCAAAGTTAAGTTTCGTTTGAATTGGATGTTTTTTTATTTTTACACTGGAAATGTGACCGATAGTGTTCGTAAGAAAACACACATTTAATAATAGTACGTGTGAACTGGAAGAGAATAAGAAGAAGAGAACGAGCAAGCGAGCGAACGAAATAAAAAATAAGAAAAAGTGCTTTGTAGTTGTAAGTGTAGAAAGATGTTCTTCTGGTCGATTTTTGTTAAAAGTATGGAAAAACCATGGAACTTACATCTACAGACACACATACACGCAAGCACAAGCAAGCACGTGAGAGGGTACGAAAGAGAGAAAATGATGCGCTTATTTTTGATGATGCGCGTATGGTACACTTATTTTTCTTTTCATATTAAAACCTCAATCCATCCGATCTTCGTCTGCATCCGCATACACCGATCAATGTCTGTGTGTAATCTACTACAGCGCGAATAGATCCTATTTTTTCTCTATTCTCTTTTTCGTTCATCAGCTAGTTTTCTTATATTGGATTATGCTTCCACTCCATTTGCAGCGCGTATTCTTGTTTAGGACGTGTTTCTTCTACGCTCCATTCGTAGTAGCCTTTTTCCAAATACCGTACGGCGATTTGCACGTATACATATAATGTGGCGATATGTACCACATAAATGCGTTTAGAGGAAAACACGACAAAATGATGCTCAAAAGTAAATAATTCATTCATCCAAAAACACACACACACACACACACATGGAAGAAATCTGCCAGCAAAAGGGGATAAAACGATTGAGCAGAATTCGTGAGTCAAATCAATTTTTTAATGTGCTCGAACACCATATTTCGGCCCAACGAAAGCAAATTGACAAATGACAGCCTTGAAAAATGATGAATGATGAATGAAAGTGGCGACAGAAAATGAGAGAGAAAATTAAAACGCAATTTTCATTCCAATCAATGCATCAAAGCTCAGCACAGCTTTTCATCGACACGACCCGTCACTCGGTAAATACAAATTGAACGGTGTGTGACAGACACTTGTGCATGAATCCAAACAACGGGGAAAAATCTGTAGCCGATAGTAGAAATCGGTAAAGAAAAAAAAGAAAATAAAGACATTTTTAAAAATGAATAAGCCTTGGTCGGTCGGTGATGGTATGCGTACATGTTCAACACATTCGTTCTGCATACTAGTGCTCTAACATTTGTCAACACTTGCCCATCGCTCAACACACATCGCCCGTGGCTCATCCACATTTGGGCGAATCCTGACACATACACACACGATAAGGCGCTCGCACAAGCTCTCTGTCGCTTACACGCACACGCAACATGCGCGCATCCAAATGCACACCAACACTTTGAAAGAAAAAAATTGTCTCTCGCGCTTAAGACCGATACGGAGTATAACACATATACTCAGTCGAATTCACATCTCTATATTTATAGCCACCGCGAAAATCCACTCTAGAAAATCAGTCATGTCAAACTTTCATCAGGTGCAGCTAAATAGATATAGCAATGACTTTTCATCGTTTGCTGTGGTGTGTTTAGTGTAATTTGACATTTTATCGCGGAAATGTGACGGTATGGCATGTGTTTTTGTTCAGTCTAGATCGGTTTGTCGGTCGAACCAATCGCAATTATTCCTCTGTGTGTGCATCAGAGCAATTTCGCTCTCTCCGTGAATAATTCGACGATAGTTCGAATTTGACGTTGATAATGAAAAATGCCAAGGTGAATTCTATTTTATTTCCAAGTGTGTGTGCGTGCGTTTTGAGTGAGTGAGTGAACTCTTGTCGAATCCGTATGTGATGGTATTCGTCACTGTATGCGTCGCTCGTTCGTTCGTTCGTTCGCTTGCTTGCTCCATTTTTTGTGCGCTGTAGAGCTAAAAAAAATTATACAATTGTGAGCTTTGATTAACTCTGACTGTCAGCTGTCAAATAGAAATAGGGCTTTGCTTATGTGTTGGTAACGTTTATGTGCGTACGTGTTTCGGGCTTTGCCTATGTATTAGTAAAAATAGGGCTTTACATTGGTATTAGTGTCTGTTTGTATATTTGCCTTCGGGCTTTGCTTATGTATTGGTAGTCACATGATGACATAAGACTTTGTTAATCATTTTTCTTGTGCGAATTTTCGTTGCGTTCACACGTAATAAAATAAAAGTAAGAAATTAAATAGTAAATAATCCGTTTTATTCATTTGAAACACATATCACTTTTTTTTCTATGGCGAAAATGGAAAACTCGTGTGTAAAGTGCCAACTATCAGTGCCAACTATAAAAATTATCGAATACATCGACCATGGACCATGGACCATCCATACCGAATTCAAAGATTGGCTTTTTGAACGATATGAACCAAATCAACTATTATGTCTCAATTGTTTTGTTGAGTTATCAAAAGAATTCAAATCAATTGAACATTCACCTCCCCCAACTCAACAGTTACCACCAATTGAAGAACAGGTACATATAAGAATATATTGAAATATATTGAAAATGCAAGCAAATTTTTCTGAATCAGTTGAAAAATTTAATTCTATAGGGGGATGTATCACCTATGTATATTGTCGCTTCATCCAGATGAAGATTTATTGGCAATGTTAGGTTCGATAGAATCACATAATTCGCCAAATAACCGCACTCCAAGCTCACGAAATTCTTCTAATTCATCAAGTTCGCAAAATGAACTCAGTCCACGAAATTCATCAGGAGGTTCACAGCGCAATTCGACTGAATCATCTGAAATATCGATTTCGAGGCGTGTTCCGAATATTACACCAAGCCCAGGGCGTTCAGTTGATACAAACCAGCACTCATCTGATACATCAAGCCCACTTTGTTGTCGAAACTTTGATTAAATAAAATAGAAATGAAAAAAAATAAATGGTCTTACGTACGTAAAACTAACTTTTCCGCACATTTCCCGAAATTGTTCGGGCTTATGCGTTTTTCATTTGTTGCTATTCATTTGCATTGGATTTATGTTTATTTCCTATCGAATCATCATGCAAATTTGAGAATAAATCACAGAAAATTTCAAGTCATTACGATGAGATCGGATTTCAAGTCATTACACATCATATAATTTAAATTTAAATTTTAATAAAAAAAAAACGAATAAACATCTCAGCTTCTAATTTTTACTTCAACGAACGTTCGTTGGTTTTGAATTGGTTACAACAATTACGAATAAGTTCACTCTGATATGAACTTTCAATTCATGCCAACGATAGATATGGTTCCACATATATGTTATGTATAACTTTCGTTAAAAAGTTAATGAGCATTCAAATTTATGAAAAAATCACAAATTAGAAAAACACAAGCGGACGATGCTTTGTATCTTCTCCTTTGTAAAGGGGTAGTGAATGTCGTTGGACCGCGCCATCTTTACCTAAACGATTGTACTAAACGCTTCAACATTTCACACCTTCCCCGCCTTCCCCTTCTTCAAACAGCGAGTTTGACAGGCTCCCCATCTTTGCTATCATTGTTTTGAAGAAGGGGAAAAAGTGTTTACCATCCATAGACGAATGGTACAGAGGGCGCTGCGGTCAAGCTAAGTGTCAAAATTCAATTCTGCATCGTCCGCTTGGAAAAACACAAATACCTAATGGCAAAATTTGAATTTTGACCACGAATATTGAAAATTTTGTAGGGGAGGGAGTCTTAAACCTCATCAGAATGACTTGAAATTTTGCGTGACTTATTTATTTCATAAAAAAAAATATCCTGAAAGTTTCAATAGGATAAAATGTGAACTTAAGATATTCGCCATACAAATTTTTCGTTTCGACCACGAAAAGACTCCGAAAATCGAAAATTTTGCTGGGGAGGTAGTCCTCAATCTAATCGGAATGACTTAAAATTTTGCATGACTTATTTTTTTTGAAAAAAAATAATATTCTGAAAGTTTCATTATGATATAATGCTAACTAGACATTGTCCCCATACAAATTTTTCATAATTATATTGAAAAACAGCCCATTTTTTAATTCGACGTCACTAGAGCTACCCGAAAAAATTATCTGATTGAGCTGAAAATTAATTGGCTTCTATTCCTTATGAAGATCAAAGCGTGTGTAAATTTTTGATAAATTCTAAAATCAATTTTTTGAGTTATCGTGTTAACAAATTTTTGCGTACAACGTACGTCAACCGTGCGGTTGACGCAAGAGTTGGCCCAGAATCCGCGTTTTCCTTCTACTCATGCAACAAACGAAAAAATGGCAAAGAAATAAACCAAAATTAAAGAACCAAAAGAGAAGTATCGTAATCCACAAAAAGTAAAGCTGTACAGCAACAGCAAAAGACGAGCAGAAGACAGAAGATGAGAAAAGAGCGGTAATTAAAAAAAATTACCAAAAATGGCATAAAATACACAAAGGTACTAATTTCACAGTACAACAAAAATCAACTTTTTTGAAAGTCCAGAGATCTCATAATGCGATCTGTAAAGTAAAAGATGACCAATGTACCACAACCAAATGAATTTGTTGAAAATTGATACTTTTTTCGGAAAATTTGTATGGGAGGTACTCGAAAAACACAAGATATCATTATGAAACTTTGCTTAACTTATTTTTATCCCAAAAAATGGATCGTGGCAAAATTTCATTACGATCTGATGCTTTTTTCGTATAGTTGTAGTGTAAACCTATATATTTTTTTAATACAAAATTGGTAAAATTCAAAATTGAATATCTCAGTTCAATGACCTAACTTTGGCCTCGGACTAGGCGCATTTTTCTTGTTTTGACGTCTACTTTACAGATCGCATTATGAGATCTCTGGACTTTTTTTACTGTTGTACTGTGTTTTAAATATAATTGTTTAGTTGCCTTAACTGTGAATCATCCCCAAACCATATTCTTATGGCTCCATTTCAATGGATTGGTAAGGTGCATCGATCGTATCTATGAAGACACAAGGATCAGCGCAGTGAAACGATGCTTATTCGAAAAGACTTATTCGAATCAAAAGAAGACTTTTGTCTGCAGACAATGGGATCGAGACAGCAACGCATCCTGTAACATGGTCTGCAAAGCGATGTGTTTACGCTATGGCGTCAATATGCATAGACACTTCAGTAGCAGTCATCATAATAGCCATTAAGAATATAGTATAGGATTTACAACCGATAGACGACTTGTTATTCATTTTTATAAATAACAATTAGTGAATGGTTGTATTAGCTACATGATGTATGTATTAACACTTTAAATGCAAAATTATTCGTTTTGGTCAATCATTTATCTATTATTTATTTAGTTTTTATACACACTGAAAGGAACAAATATAGCGATTTATTTGCAAATACATTTGTTAAAAAAACAACAATCTTGCCAATTCCTTGGTTATACTGTGAAATCTTCTGATTTAAATGTTACGGATTAATCTTCATTTTTGTTTGGGATACTGTTAAAAACTTCTTGACCTCTAAAAATTATAAAGGTTTATATGAAAGTTTTATTATAATACTAAATAATACAAACAAATACATATATCTTACCGCTCTTTCAATGCAGCAACTTTATCTTTTCCCTCATAAATATCTTTTAATAGACCTACTCCGCTTTTTGCGAATCCAGCAACAGTTTGGAAATATTCAATAGCACTAATTGATGAAAATTGTAATTCATATTATTTGAAATCTCATAATTGGTTTTATGTACTAATAAATTCTATAGAGAATTATAATGCTTTTTTCTTTTTCTGAGAAACACGCCTATCTGAATCTCGTTTAGAAATGGAATTCTGTATTGATTTCACTTCATTGACATTCAACGACATCTTTGAATTGGGCAAATTAGTTATCTTGAGAAACTGAAACCAGTAGAACTATGAATCTTGATTTCTGATCGAAGCTTATAAAGCAAGGAGGGTGATGCGTGTAGCAGATATTGACTTTTCTTTTTCCTAGATTTATGAATTCAGATGAACAACAATGAATGATCAGAAATATAGTTTAGCGTTTTGTATCTGTTTTGTGAAGTAATTCAAAAGATAACCGTTAGGAAAAGCAGCAGAATGAATGTCAAATTTGAAGTTAAATCCATCGGCGAGAATTAAAAAATCAACATTCTGTGTTTTTCAAATCAATAATAATTTTTCTACGAATAGCACAGAAAAGATGAAACTGATTATGCCAATTAAAAGTTGATGGGAACTTGTTTCCAAATTTTTAATGAAAACATTCAATTTACGCGACCAACAATCTCACGGCGAAAATTTGCCCATCGCTAAATTCAGACCAGTTATTTTGTTCAATATCCATGACATTCTTATACTATGCTATTATGAATTTGATAGATCGCATTACAAACCATTTATAACCAGCTTGCGCGGCAACATTGGCGGCCTCAGATGCGTCATGGGTTTCTCTATAATGTTCTGCTCCTTGCGCAGCACTAAAAAACAGAAACAAACTTTTAGAAATTTGGCAACTTTTTTGGATTATTTTTGAATGTTTTGATTACGCTTTTGTAAGTGCGACGACCAGAGTTGCCGGAATTGCACCCATAGTAATAGTAACAGCAACGTTTGCACCGGTTATTGCTGTATTTGCTACTGCACCATTAGGGTTGTTTAGAAGTTCATTCATCAAATGACCGCCTCTGTAAGATTATACAAATTATTATTAGGCAATATCATCAACATACAGATGGCAGGCACATATTTACATATCATTCAGTAAGAATGGACGTGAGACTATTAAAATCTTAAAAATGAATCATTGAAATGAATCAAAAATTGACATTTCATTTAAATGAAAGACCAGAATTTTTAACAAACTGTTTCATTTGCGATGTTTTCCGCAAAATAATAATGATTCTCGATTTTCATTATCATGAATTTGTATTTGTTAAACTTCTTTATATTCTATTCAAATTCCATTATTTTTCCATTTTTATCTCTCATGTATGATAATAATACAATATTATAAATATTTCTTACCGTCTCATAATTGGCTCCTTTACATCCTTTGTATCAAGCATTTCGTTTAGAAGATTAGAGGTAGATATGAATAATGCCATGGCGCTGATGGATGATTTTGAATCAGTGATAAATAATACAAGCCACAATTGAAGTTATACCTTTGTCCAGCAGCTTGCGCAGCAATTTTGGATGCTTCAACTATGTCCCCCGTTTCTTGATATTTCGTGAGTCCCTTGTCGGTACTACATCACGGAAGAAATACAATTCAGAATAATCTAATGTTCATTGCACTTGCTAAATGTTAATTACGCTGTTCCGACCCCCAATGTAACTGCTTTTTTAACTAGACCGAGGTAAGGAAACTTGCTCAATAGGTAAGTAGCTCCAGTGACTGCGACTTGATTCGTTTGCCGGTCTGCTCTCGTTAAAACGCCGAGTAAAGCACAACAGAGTGCCGCAAAGATTATAAAGTATTTCATTTTTGTGATTCAACATGAAAATAATAAAACCGTTTCTCTCTTATATACACTGCTCTTGATCGAGAAAATTTGTATTCGATTTTAAAGAATTCGGAATCAAATTAAAATAAGGAAAAAAAGAATTTGAATTTGCAATTTTAATAACTTGAAAAACACATTTTTCTTGTTGTCAACAAAATTTTGTTGAAAACAAGAGTGACACGTATGTGTTTACTATGAATTTAAATTATCTGAATTTGGTCATATATTAATTTTATATCTGCAAGTAAAAGTTATTTGGTGGCCATACTTCGGTGTGTTGTTTGATATATTATATACTGAGGGTGAATGAAAATCTTGACCATGAAAATTGCATTTGAATTCGAATTTGAATTTATTTAATCAAACAGATTTCTCCTAAAGGTTACAGTGAATTTCATAAAACAATATGTACATATTAACAACATGAGTGTGAAAGTCTATCAACGCGTGAGCCGAAAACGATATCGTTATGCCTAACGCATTCGGAACGAGCCTCTAACCCTCTTCAGCTGACCACTCAACTCAAATAACCTTAACAATTGCTTAAACTCTAATGAAATAAAACAACATTTTGAGATCACAAAGTTTTTAAGTATTCGTAGGCTAGCTTCCTAATTTGATTTCAGCTCAGATTAAAATCGATGCAATTGATTATATTTACGGGACATTCTAACAATAGGTTGATGAAGACCATAATTTGTCCTCTGGAAATCAACATAAATGGCGTTGTGTTGAAGACGAACATTAATTCTTGTATTGAAATCTACCAACTTCAAAAGCTGGGGGACATCAATTTCACCAGAGAGCAACTTAGCAAAGAAGGTTACATTACCAACGATTCGTCTTGTAGCCAACAGTGGCAAATTCAATAATTGGAGTCTGTCCCTATACGACGGCAATACATAATTGACTCCGCGAAGTGCAAAAATTAAAATTTTTCTTTGAATCGACTCCAAGCGCTTCACGTGAATTTCATATGACGGTGCCCATACCACTGACGCACATTCAATTGTCAAGCGAAAAATTGCACAGAGCAATGTTTTGACAGTGTATGGGTCTTTGAAATCACTAGCACAGTGTTTAATGAATCCGAGAAGCGCTAAGCCCCTCGCAATTAAAATGTCAATGTGTTCACTGAATGATAAATTCGGATCAAAAACGACACCCAAATCTTTCACTTTTCTCGGACGTTCCAAAACGCTGTCATTTATGGAGTAATCGAAGACCATCGAACTCTTCTTCTTGCTAAATGTGAAAGCCGTGCATTTACTCTCATTCAGAAGCAAGTTATTATCATTACACCACTCGGACAAGGCAGCTAAATCTTTTTGCAGTAAAATGCAGTCACGAACACAAGAAATTGCCTTGAAAATCTTCAAATGATCCGCATATGCAAGGAATAGGCAATGTTTAAAAACCGAGCCAATGTCACATGTGAAGAGAATGAACAACAGCGGGCCCGAATGGCTACCAGCCGGAACACCAGAAGCTGCCAAAAAACTATACGAATGCACGCTATCAATAACAACTCGTTGCCATCCATCAGACAAATACGATCTAATCCAATTCACCCACGCAGGTGGGAAACCCAAACGTGACAATTTAATACATAAAGTGAAATGATTTACTTTGTCGAATGCTTTCGTAAAGTCTGTATAGATCACATCGACCTACTTTCCACTAATCAAATTTCGCAACACGAATGTGGAAAATTCTACAAGATTTGTGGTAGTCGATCTCTTTTTCACAAAGCCATGTTGTTCAGGTGGTATTAATGATTTTGTATGGAGCGACACGTGATCACAAACAATTGCCTCAAAAATCTTTGGTATAAATGACAGTTTTGAAATACATCGATAATTCGACACATCGTTTTTCATTCAACAACAACAACAACAACAACAACAACAAGCATTTATAGACCATTAATGCCTTTCAGCGTCTGGTCTGTTTTACGAAACAACTTGCATCATACACCCCTAACAATACCTTTCCACAAACCTCGATCCAGAGCCAAGTTTTGAGTTTCATCACACCATTCATATCCCCTGACATTCAAATCACATTTAACCGAATCCAGATAACGTCTACGTGGTCTACCCCTACCTCTCGGCCCATCAGCTTCGGCGAACAGAATCCGTTTCGGTAATCGCCCTTCTCCCATGCGTTTGACATGAACAAACCATCTCAGTCTGGATTTTCTTGCTTCCTCTCCTACCAAACCGACGTTTAAATCCCCCCGAATCGTCTCATTTCGGATTCTGTTTTCCCACTGATCGCGGCGCGAGATTCCCGAAACCATTCTCAACACTTTCATATCAGACACTTCCAAATCATGAATTAAATTCTCAGAATCAACCCAGCTCTCGCTACCATATAGAATAGTTGGTCTGAAGATTGACCCGTGAATCAACATCTTTGTTTCTGTACTCAATTCATGTTTATTGAAAACGTGTGATCTAAGTTGCGCTACTACTTTATTTCCATTAACCCTACGCTGTTCAAACTCTTTATTAAACTTGCCATCTTCCGAGAAGATGCAACCCAAATATTTGAATTGGGAAACTTGCTCCAACAAGTTGCCATTCAATGTGCAATGAATTGGCTTTCGAGTTTTGCCCACATGCATAACTTGAGTTTTTGTGCCGCTAATGGTCATTCCGAAGTTCGTACAAGCCTCTTCCAAATCTTTGATACTATTTTGCAGCTCCAGTTCAGAATTGCCAAACAGTACCAGATCATCTGCGTAAGCGAGTGCAGAGATAATATTGCCCCCCAAAGCTACTCTACCCCTTAAATTGGCTGATTTGATCAGCTTGTCCATATAAATAATGAATAGAAGAGGCGAAATTGTACAGCCCTGTCGCAGACCATTACGTACTTCAAACCATTCACTCAAATCTCCATCCACTCTTACTGCTGCTTTACTGTTTGCGTACAAACTTTGAATCGCGTTGAGAAGATAAGCATTCACACCATATTCGGCCAAGACTGACCACAACTTAGATCTCGGAATGCAGCCGTATGCTTTCTGCAAGTCCGCGAAACAGAAGTACAGTTCCCTATTTCTTTCAAGGAATTTCTCCATTAATTGTCTCATGCAAAAAATGTGATCCTGACAGCCGCGCATTGGGCGGAAACCCGATTGATTTTCATCCAAGAGCGATTCGACAATAGCGTCTCTTCTCCAAAATTGCACTATATACTTTACCGACAACGCTCAGCAGAGAAATTCCTCGATAGTTGTTGCAGTCTCTATTACTGCCTTTCTTATGAAGTGGCGAAATGACTGCGCCACCCCATTCTTCAGGGACAAAAGAGGAACCCCAAGCTAAATTAAAGATACGATGTAACCAGCGAACACCTACCAAACCACTGCTAATCAAATATTCATTCCGAATCTCATCCACACCCGCAGCCTTACCCCAACTCAACTTATTAATTGCACTCTGAATTTCATCCATGCTAATCTCTTCGAAACTCTCTTCATTCCCATTTCCATTCACATTCTCATTCACATTCACCAAATCGGCATTTTCTACATTCAGCAATTCATCAAAATAGTCCATCTATCGTTTCAACACATTCTTTCTGCCCATTACTATATTGCCCGACTTGTCCAAAACAGCTCCAGGAGCATGTTTCTTGCCACTATTCCTAATATTCTTTACCCTTGACCAGAATACCTTGTTCCTCTGTTGTCCGGCAACCTCTAGATCCTGACCAAATTTCACCCATTCTCACTCTTTTGCTCCTTTCACCATCATTTTCACTACACGCTTTTGTTCCCTATACGACTCCAGATTTTCATCAGTTCGGTTCTGCAACCAGCGGATCCATCTCATTCTCTTTTCCTTCACAGCAATTCTAATATCTTCATTCCACCATTCAGTCTTCTTTCTCCCATTCTTGACGACAAACATGCCACAACACTCTTTTGCTACTTCTACAATCACTTCCTTAAACACATTCCATTCATACTCAATATCAGACGCTTCGTTCACTTCGACCTGCGCAAATTTTTCTTCTAATTTTGCTAAAAACTCTCTCGCTACATTCACATCTCCCAATCTTTCCACTTTCACTCTTTTTATTGACCTCTGATAGCTTCTTACTCCACACTTGCTAATACACAATTTGCTGGCTACCAAGTAGTGATCAGAGTCTAAACCAAAACTTCTGTACACTCTCGTATTCAAAATTGTTTTGCGCAAGCTTGCTTCAACGATAACGTAATCGAGAAGAGATTTTCGATTCTGGCCAGGATTTTCCAACGAATACATGTGAATTTTCTTGTGCTTGAAAAATGAATTAGTCATAACTAAGTCTGAACTCTGGCAAAAATCGAGTAAGCTCTTCCCGTTTCCATTCGCGGAAGACTCTTCACCAAATTTTCCTAGCACAGCGGAGAAACTTGGATCGTTTCTACCCACTCTCGCATTGAAATCGCTTAACAGAATCACTCTTTCACTACCCTTTCTATCGACTACGTCATTCAGATCAATGTAGAAGTCATTCAAATGGTCCGAATCTGCCCCTTCGAATGGTGAGTAAACGCTCACGAATCTATAAAATTCCCCCCCAATTTTAATCGAGATCCACATTAATCTTTCATTGACGAATCTATGGCTGACTACCGAAGACTCTAAATTTTTGTGAATCAAAAAACCTACGCCCCAATTAGCTCTTCCTCTAGAAACACCCGACAAAAATACGCGATAATTCCCTAACGTATCCTCAAACTGTCCTTTAATACGGACATCACTCAAAGCTAAGATATCTAAACCGAAAACATTTGCTCTGTCAACTAATTCGAACTTCTTAGACTCGAAACCTCCTCTCAAATTCAAAGTTCCAAAATTCAAAACGGTCTTCAACTGTGGAGCTCCGGTCAGGTCCCGGGGAGGGCGAGCTCCGTGGCCTCCCCTCGTCCGAGGCACATTGTTTCGATTTCGAGCTAAAATGTATTTAAGGTGAGGGGCGTGCTAAGCCACACTGCACCCGAGAAAAAAACACATCGATTCTGCCGAAAGAGACATGTGCGCGGATTTACCATGCTACCGTAATCGGAAATAGTAAAAATCTACGAAAATAAACTCGGCCAAATGTATGAAAATGGAACGAACTCACCAAAATATGTGTACACTCATCCTATATAAAAGCAGAATGGACCGAACATTTACCGTTATATTGATATAAATAGAAGAGAATATGCGCATTGAAAGTATGATATTGAATTGAAAAATACTAATAAAATAACTCGAAATTCGATTAATATCCATTAAAATGCATGAAACGCCGTTTAAATCATAATAACGATGATTCGCGGTGCAATTTTCTTGTTTTCACGGCCGCAATTGACGAACTAACGGACACAAGCACCGAAACTAATGGATTTGTCATTTGCTCATATTTAATGCACGAAGACACTATTTATCAAAATTAAATTTATAAAAGGATGAGATCAATTTTTAATAAAGCCCAAATTATATATATTAAATTGCCAAAATATTTAAAATTACACAATCACTTTAGCCGGTGCTTCTATTCAATGTTCGAGTTTGACATTTGCCGCGTTAACATGTGTACACTTTCCCGTACCGAAACACAATTTATGAGAAAATCCCGAAAAATAAAATAAATTCACTTGATCTCCATTATATCCTAAAGCAAATACGATTAAAAAACTGCTAAAAAACTAAAAATAAAATTTATTAAAGCCTAAAATTTAAATTAATGCGGAAAATATGAGAACCGATTCGGCGGCAACGAAAATCTACGTCTGTCACTCTCGACGCCATTTTGCCTTTTTTCTTTTTTTTTCGTTTTTCATTCCCTCTTTGAAAATCCGGTGAACATTTGACAGTTTCCACGCCACAGGAAAAACTGAACCACTCAACGACTCATTAAAAATAATTTGCGATGGCTCTGCCAAAGAAATTGCACACTCGCGAATGAAAATTGACGGTAGTCCGGGCCACGATCCAAAGTACTGGCCAATTTGCAAAATCTGTTACTGATCTCCGACGCATCAATAATAATAAATGGTCTTACGTACGTAAAACTAACTTTTCCGCACATTTCCCGAAATTGTTCGGGCTTACGCATTTTTCATTGATTGCTACTCATTTGTATTGGATTTATGTTTATTTCTTATCGAATCATCATGCAATTTTGAGAATAATTCACAGAAAATTTCAAGTCATTACGATGAGATAGAATTTCGAGTCATTACGCATCATGTGATTTCAATTTAAATTTTAATATAAAAACAAATAAACATCTCAGTTCCTAATTTTTACTTCAACGTTCTCTATTTTTGAATTGGTAATAACAATTACGAATTAGTTAACTCTGATGTGAACTTTCAATTCATGCCGACGATAGATATGGTTCTACATTTATGTTATGTATAACAGTATAACTTTTGGTAACAGTATGAGCATTCAAACTGATGAAAAAACACAGATTAGAAAATCACAAATACTTCATCCAATTTAATGATTTGAATATTGACCCCAAAAATCCGAAATTTTGCAGGGGAGGTAAATTTTGAATGACTTATTTTTTCATATAAAAATAATATCCTGTAAGTTTCAATAGGATACAAGGTGAACTTAACATATTCGCCAGACAAATTTTCAGTTTTGACCTCGAAAAGACCGCGAAAATCGAAAATTTTACAGGAGAGGTAGTCCTAAATCTAATCGGAATGACTTGAAATTTTGCATGACTCATTTTTTTCAAAAAAAATAATATTCTGAAAGTTTCATTATGATACAATGCGAACTAGACATAGTCCCCATACAAATTTTTCTTAATCATATTGAAAAACAGCCCATTTTTTGATTCCACTCCACTAGACCTATCCGAAAAAATTATCCGATTAGGCTGAAAATTAATATGTTTCTATTCCTAATAAAGTTGAATGCGTGTGTAAATTTGTTGAGTTATCGTGTTAACAAATTTTTGCGTACAACGGACAACGTACCACAAACGGACAAAAAAGCAATCGTTTTTTCTAGGTTCAAAACGCATAGAAAACTTATTCCGAGCGTTTTGAATTTTTTGGACCGATCGCAATACTTTTACCACACACAGTGGTGTGTGCGGAAAAGTAAAAAGCAGTGGCACCGTCACGTCATGCTCATTCAAATCATAATGAGAAGACACATAAGCATTCGAACTAGGGGCATAAACGATACTGAAAAATTCAGCAAACCATTTAGCGATATCCAAGGTATCAGATGATTTTTTGTCACCATAATTCATGGTTGAAGGCATGCCATTGAAATTGCGTTTTTCATTTACATATTTGCGGTCGATATACGCTCTATGTGCATCATTAGAAACTTTTTTGGCTAGCCAACGAACATTCGAGAAAATTTCATAATAATATTTAGAGCGTCCGGATGCCATTTAATCGGCATGAGCCATTTTGATTTTTAAGCAAATTGAAAACAGCTCGAGACATCCAGGGGGGATGAGATGAATTGGTCTTTGTATGTGAAACTATCCCGTTTAGAAATATAATAACTGACTGGCTTTGACATTTTTTTCGGGATGTAATCAATATAGTCAAATCGAATAATTTGGGACCAAATAATAAAATTTGATGAAATATGCATAATATAGTGGACTGAATTTAGACTATAGTTTCTTATAGTTAATTTTTTGGGTAGCTTAAGTTGGCTGTAAGCAAATAAAATATTTTGGAATTGATTGAAATTAAAATAAAAATTTTGTTATTTTGTCTCGGATTAGCAGGCTGGCTACTTAGCCAGAAAATGTTCACACGATATTTAATCAGGGTCATTGATAAATTTGAACAAAGCATTCGCATCGCTCAACACAATGCAAATGTACAAAGAGAAAAATTATTTATCTATCAAGGGACACAGCAAATATATTTGGCTTATTTCTACCAAAAATATGTCCCTTCAATTTTGACGTTCAAAGTATGCTAATTTTCAGATTGAAAATATGTTTTATGCAAAAAAGTTTTTTTTTTCATTTATAGATGTAAAGTTGAATTGAATTCGAAAAATAAAAGTCGTTCAAACTTTGCACTTTGTTTACGTAGCCAAATCGAGTCGTGTGTGCTTGAATTGGTTTGTGGAGACAAAGGACATTCTTTTGGGTTAGAAACCCGCGGATAAATGAATAAATAGCCTTCGATTGAATGAGGTACCAAGTCGACTCGATCGATTTAGAAAGAGCAGCACGACAGTTATTTGGTACGCAACTGCGCGTTGTTAGCTGTGCCAAAAGTAATGAAGATCGAAATTATCAAAAGTGCACACGAATACGACCATTTTGGTAGGTACCGAAAGGGTGGAAGAATACATCGATAATGTGATTGAAACAATTCAAATTGTCATCGACAACTGCAGATATATGAAGATATAAATGTATCCTTTGCGTTTTAACCGAGCGCAAACGGGAAAAAGCTGATGAATTTCTAGACGCCATTGACTAAGAAAATAAATCGTTGGAAGAAAATAAATCGTTAGACACATACCATACCGACCATTTGGGTCCAATTGTTGCGACTCGGAAGATGTATAAACACTTTGTCTTTATAATATCTTACATATTTGAGTGAAAAATTCATTTAAAGAAGCAAAAGTACTTAAAAAGGAAATGAAGTGTCTTTTTAAGGCAGTCATTATTTTCAAAAAACATTTGGAACTTGTGAGTGACCCATGTTTCCCGAAGCACGAATTGCATGAAATATATAAAAAAAGAAAGCATTGAGTATTTTTTTTCTTAAATTTCGGTTGGTGTTGTGATTTACAACAAAAGTTTATGAGTTTCTGTTGGTGTTGTGTGCCATAATTTAATTATTATCCGGGTCGTTTTACATGTGGCTCATTCGCATTCAAACGATGCATTCGCGTACCAAATTGATTTTAATGTCTTCTATTACATAGCGCTCAAACGTATTTTTCATGGTCATCTGAAATCATCGTCACCTGAAATCACCATCACCGAATAGTCTCTAATGAGAAGCAAAATATAATGCATATTTAATTCCATTTTAATTCCATTATTACTTTTCCGCACACACCACTTTGTGTGGTAAAAGTATTGCGATCGGTTCAAAAAATTCAAAACGCTCGGAATAAGTTTTCTATGCGTTTTGAACCAAGAAAAGACGATTGCAACCATTCCCGGAGCAATTTTTTGTCCGTGTGTGGTACCTTGTCCGTTGTCCGTTGTACGTTGTCCATTGTACGCAAAAATTTGTTAACACGATTACTTAGAAAATTGATTTTAGAATTGATCAAAAATTTACACACACATTGGTCTTCATTAGAAATAGAAACCTATTAATTTTCAGCCCGATCGGATAATTTTTCCGGGTAGCTCTAGTGGAGTGAAATCAAAAAATGGGCTGTTTTTCAATATATTCGCATTGTATCATTATGAAACTTTCAGAATTTTTAAGAAAAAAATGAGTCATGCAAAATTCGGAGTCTTTTCAATGTCAAATCTGAAAATTTGTATGGCGAATATGGCAAACCGAACCTTGTCCTACGGAACTAACTCATACGTACGTGGCGTTCGTATGAGTTAATTCCGAATTTGTTCTTGTAGTAGTTAATTCGCTTGTGAAACAAGCAAAGCTGTCGGAATTATTTCGCAGTGAAGCGAACCAGTTCATAGGAATTATGAGATAGTGTGATTTAATGTCTCGCATGACTTAGTTCGTTTATTCTGAACTATTTCCTACACATGTGTTAGTGTGAGTGAATGAAGTGTCCAATGGAAAAAAAAGGAGTCATTTAATTCCTCCTTAAATGACGCACTCCATGGGATACTTCGTTCTCTTAGACGAATTTTGGCCATTAAATGATTTCGATGAATTTCTTTTTTGGTGTTTTGCACAAGGTGAACCATGTTTGGAAGAATCGACTGTATTTTTTCAACGATTTTTTCACCTGGTCGTACGACTTATTTAAAAGGTCGTCGAAACCATCATCAAAAGGGTCATCTTTATTACCACTTTTTTCGATTTGACTCAGGCATGAGTCGTATGATTTCAATAATGCGTCATCGTCATCAGACAAAAAAAAAATTTCTTCAATTTGAGTAGGCTTGGATTCACAATTTTTAACTTCGGTTGCAACGCCACTGTCACTATCGCTATCACTTTCAAATAATGTAGCAACTGTGCCGACACTTATTCTCTTTTTCCTCATCATTTAGAAAAATTAATTGAATTGAAACTGAATGATAACTGAGAGTGCATGCAATGGACTTATCTACGTTTGAGAACTGAATGATGAGAAAAGTTGTAATCCCTCTGTAATAAACCTTCATAGAGCAAGGCACGCATATGTGGTTTCAAGCTTGAGTGAAAAAAATCAAAACAAACACATATGATTTGTGACGACATAATACGAACTAATTCCTGCATGACTTAGTTCGGTGCGTTTTTTAAATGATGGATATGACTTTATTCGAAAAAAAAAACGAATAAATTCTTATGACTTAGTTCGTTCTGTCAATGGAATTGGTTCGTCGAATACTTAAATATTCATAAGACTTAATACGCCGGAATTATTACATACCGCCGAGTTTACCTAAAGTATCTATTGGATGTGCTGGAAGAATCGTGTCAGGTGAGTTAGTGTTGAATAAAACGCTGTGATTGGAATATGCGTTTGTACTAGGCTGCGGTCAAGATAAGGAGAAGGAATTTTATTAGATTCATCATTGATTCAAAAGTGGCAAGTGTCACCTTTGACATTTGGCATAAGTAATGCGATTTTATTTCTTATTCAATCTCATGCAGTGAACAAGATTGTAATGAGGAATATTTATTCCAATCTTATAAGAATTGATAGATTCATTTGGAAGTCGGTTTTAGTGGATTTCCAGGATTGACCAGACCTTTTTCTGGAGGCAGTCTGATCAATCTTGAGAATCCACTTAAACCTACTTCCAGATGAATCTATTAATAATAAGATTGGAATAAGAATATTCACTGAATAAGATTGAATGAGAAATAATTATTCCTGCAGAAAAAATAATAAGTAATAAGTTTTATTATTATTTGGTCTTATTTGTTCCGGCTTTATCTAACAGTTAGTGATAGAGTGGAGAGAATAATTTGAGGCAATTAGTTACTTCGATGACTATTAATTCGCGCGTGTGCTTGATTCAGTTTCGACAAATATAAGAGAACTACAGCTCGAGTGTTCTTGTTACGCAACAAACAAAAGCGCTCCTTCTTGAGCTGTTGATAAACTGATCTGTCCCAAAGATTTATTTGACACATTTAACGTTGTCACAAATTTGTGTGTCTGTGTAATGGTACGGCTGCCAACATAGCCACACATAATCAGGCAATCAACAATTCGTAACAATTTAAATTGTACAGACAATCATCGTAACAATAGCAATATTTTCAGTATGCTTGAGGAAGAGTAAGAAAAATTGAGGGAAAAAGCCGGAAAACGTCAGTTCATACAAACACATATCTTCAAATTCATGTATTATTTTGGTATTCATTGGTACTAATCGGAATATCCAATGACTTTAATGATCCGAATCGATCCGGATGGATTGAAGCACATTTTATGAATTTTAAATTTAAAATGATTGGAATTAACACAAATTGGTTACTAAAATTATTGAACAAATAAAGAATGATGTGTTTAACATAACTTCAAACAAAAGACTTTGTGACACTTAGTAAAAGTGAGATAGATATGTTTATTGAGAACGAATGAAGTATATTGGAGTGAAGTTATGTTAATCACATTGTATTTCGAACATTTAATATTTTGAGAGCCAAATTCAAAAAAAAAAAATTGCTACTCAATATTTCAAAATTCATTATTATTCAATTTTGTTGCATTTTTAGCGTAGTTGGAAAATCTACACGGTTTTTGAAAAAAAAAATGTTTTCTAGGTAAAATATGTATAATCTACTTTTTCTACACTACATTTTGTAGATTATTCAAAAACCTATTAAATCAAATTTACACTGCGGTTTTAAACGATCTAAAACACGTCTGTAGTTGTTTAAAGTACATGAGTATTGAACCCACTCATTTTACCCATGCAAAGGAGGAGGAGGATGAGGAAAATAAGAAGAAGAATTGGTGCCGACGCAATTTCAATGCAAATATTATACACAGTCGTCATGAACGTGATTCAGCGCGTTTATTTACTGCCAACAAAGGAAAGTTTGCTGTCTTATTCCAAAAGAAGTCACCAAAATAATTCCGTTTTTCGCAAGTCAACAAGGCCACAAGGAATTCGGCGACATTGCAACCACATTCTTGAATATCCCGGCATCTACAGCGCAGCTTGAGCGACTGTTCTCGAATTGGGCCAACGTTCGGATATTCGCAACCGACTTTCAACTGAAACATCCAAGAAATTGCCGAATATATATTTCACTTTGCGAGCAAACGATGACCCGATTGACGAAAGTTATAATGATAAAGATGGAGAAGTCAATGAATGAAATTTGCTCCTATTCAAAAGATTCATTATGTCAAATTTCCAAAAAAAGTACAATCATTATCCATTCTCAATAAAAATTATCAGAGAAATCTTACATATTTTCTAATTTTTTTCACTTTTTCATGATTCTTATAATTTTTTTTAATAAAAAAAATCTATTAATAGTCTACAAATGATGTAGATAAGAGGAAAAAAAAATTAATTTACATTGCAATGATCTACATTTACAAAATGTAGATTATGTATCAAAATAATTTTAAGCGATTTTATAGATAGCTTGAATTCGCGAATACAAACTTATTGTGACAAACTGCCATGATTGATTCACTGAGTTGTGTGGCACGGCCAAGAGAGGCGTATCTTTGCTTTTGTTCATAAAATCTATACACAAAATCATATATAAGACTCGGCCTGTGAAGAGAACCCAGAAATTGCATGCGGTAGCCAGAAAAATCATGCAACAAACGAAAAAAGTGCCAGGAAATCAACCAAATTCAAAGAACTGTAAGAGAAGTATCGTTACATTACTCCAGTTATGTATAACACAATAATACTCCATACTGGAATAACACTGTATTGGTGTTGTTCCGATTTGGTGTGATAGTATTTATTTATTTATTCACCGTCTGATCACAGACTGAATTTGATCTCATTACAATTCATTTTACATATTTCACAATCATTGAACACTAACCGAATCGAATGTGCAGTCACCAGCCTTATCGACTTCGGAGCGACAGACACCGATTGTGTTCAATGAAATTCAACAAAACATTTTTATTATTTTCAATGAATTTGCACATTATGTCTAATTATCAAATATTAAATATTAAATTGTTCGAGTTGATAACATTTTGTCTAAAAATTTGTCTCGATGAGGATTCGTAAAATTGTTCTATAACTAAATTAAAATTTCTACATGGAACACAGAAGGGCTGGCTGTGGGCATAGTCCGATGGGAAAACTCTTAATCTAATCAGTTCAGTATTAATTAAACTTCTTTGGTTTATAAACATTGTCTCATTTGACGTTTGTTTTGACAGGTCGGTGAAAAAACTGCGCTCTGATAAATTTGTGATTTTTACTTTATTAAATCGGTTTTTTATAGTTAAAATATTGATACTTTTATATTTTTCTGCTCATTAAGCTCGCATACATTGAATGTTGCACGAATCGGATATTAATTCTAAGTTTTCTTTTGATTTCTTTCAATTTTCATTTCATGTCATCTGAGTGTGCGGGGTGGAGTTCGCATCGTGCAAATTTACTGTATCGACGACGAATCTAATGCCCAATCGGATTGACGAATTGAAGAATATTGGTGAGAATTATCAATATCATTGCAATCCGAGCCGGGAACTATTAAATTTGCTTTCTTCATTCGATATTTTACGCGGTAAATCAAAGTTTGTTCGTGTTCTTTACTGCAAAGTGTTGGTAAAAAAAGTCGCCGGTGACTCAAACAAGTGCGTGCTCATTTTTTTGTCGGAATTTTATGGTGACATTAACATTGTAAAAGAATCGTTCATTAAAAATACAATAGTTTGCCTTATTAAATTCACGGATTTCAATAATTACATTCAATTCGAAAATTTCGTGTTGCCACATAGCCTCACTTTGCTAAATCGAGTCGGAAACAAATCGCGAGTTAAATCTTCGATTAATTTTGCTTCGCTAATCGATATCAAAGTCAAAAATGAATGCGAGTCAAGTGTTGCTTGCTCACTCGAGCAAAATTTGTGCATTTTCGATTCTTCATATGAACCACTTGGACATATTACTCCGGTTGCTGACGTGTTGGTGCATCATGCGCCTATCATTAGGCAGCCTGTGGTCTCTGCTCGTGATTGTATGCTGAATTTGGATGCTATTCTTGCGAGTGTGAATGTTTCACTGAACCTCGATGATGTACATTTAATAAAACGCAGTAAATGTCCGAAAAAATTAAAATCAGTGAATGTTTTTAATCAATTCAAGGGTGACTTCAACTTTGTAAGTGTCCATGCGCAAGGCTTACTTGATGCTTGTCATCTTGATGAATTGAAGGCACTTTTGAATGACAATTCTAATATTAATTTGATCGCGGTTTCTGAGACATGGCTTCGCCATTCAAATACAAATAAATCCATCGATGTTCACGGTTACAAACTCATTCGTTCTGATCGTAAATCGAAGTCTGGTGATCGAAAGGGTGGTGGCGTTGCGATTTATGTTTTGAAGAATCTCAAAACTAAAGTGATTTTAAATTCGTCTAAAGATAATGCTCAAATCGAAAATGTGGAATTCTCTTTTGTTGAAATTTTTACTCGTAATTCTAAAATTGTTTTTGGTGTTGTTTACCGTGCACCGCGATGCAATGCCAAAAACACGCGCAAACTCTTTGAATTAATTTACGCAACTTTTGTACACGAACAAAACGTGATCATCTGTGGCGATTTCAATATTAATTTTATAAATAAATTGAATCTAGCTCCCTTTCTAAATACAAACTTCGCGTTAAATTTTGATTTAGTTAACGACATTTGCCCTACGCATTGGTGGCCAGGAAAAATGCCGTCTAAGATTGATTTAATTTTCACGAATTACCCCGCGCGCGTCAAATTTTTCGGGCATTTTCCATCGGGAATCTCATTTCATGATCTGCTATTGTGCTCATACAATATCAGGACTGATAAAATTGATAAAAATATTATCATCAGTGGTCGTAATTACAGGGATCTCAATGCAAACGAGTTGGATGGTGGCATTGAGACCTTGGATTGGAATCTTGAGCGTCATCAAAATGTTGATGATATTGTCTCAGCATTGAATGATAATATTCTAAATCTACTTGATCGCTTCGCCCCTATCAAATCGCGTCGCGTTCGACATGCTCTCAAGCACTGGTTTAATAATGACATTAAACAGGCCTTGGATGAAAGAAAAGCTGCTTATGAGAGTTGCAAAAAAAGCAACTCCCATGATGTAGCTACTCATCAACAGTTACTTGACATTCATAAGGAAAAATCCAGGAGGGTCAAGTCGCCGATTAACATTAGCAAAAAGAAGTCAACGGTCGAGAGTTTCATTAACGCCGACTCTGTTCGTTCGAAATGGAGTGTTATTGAATCGCTTGGCTGTTGCAAATCTAGTAAGGATGATAGTAATGATTCTGAAATCCTAGACAACTTCAATCTGGATGACATCAATGATTTTTTCGCTTCAATTCATACCTCTGACGAGGCAGATCTGGGCAATTTATCTCTTCCAACCAATATCAATTCCACTTTTTCGTTTAACGAAATAACCATTGAGCAATTTAATTTTGCCTTTGCGCACATCAAGAGCAATGCTGTCGGTGCCGACGGTATTCCACTTAAATTTCTTAAATTGATCATTCCCTCAATCACTCACCATATTGTTTTCGTTTTAAATTTTTGAATTTCAAATAACGTTTATTCAGCCGATTGGATTAAAATCATAATTAAACCTCTCAATAAAGTCCCAAGTCCCCAGCTCATTTCTGAATACCGACCAATCAGCATTATCTCAGTCATCCCTAAGATTTTCGCTATTCTCTTGAATAGTCAGATCACTGACTATCTGGAATCAAATGCTATTCTTCACGAACGGCAATCTGGTTCCCGAAGAAATCATAGTTGTACCACCTCACTTTTGAACATATCAGAGAGTATCAGATCTTCGTTAAATCGTAAAAAAATTAGTAATTTTTGTAAAAAATTAGTAATGATGCACTTTTGAAAGTTTGTGAGTCGTACGGTTTTTCTAACAGCGCTCTCGCATTAATCAAATCAATTTATAGTAATATAAGTCAAAAAGTTAAAGTCGGTGAAGTAAAGAGTCTGTTTTTGTTCCAATTAATAATGGAGTTCTTCAAGGTAGTCATTTCGGCCAAACTTTCTTTTCCTTATATTTCAATGATACTCTCAACGTGCTCGAACATATGACTGGCCATTTGTTCGCGGATGACGCTCAAGCACTCCTAGAAGTCGATTTCGATCAGAATAATAATGGCATTGATAAATTGAACTCCGATCTTGCAAAATTAAATGATTTTATAAAACGACGCGGTATGAAGTTGAACGGATCCAAATCTAAAGTAATGATTATCGGTTCTAAGCATCAAACGGGTCGGTTGAATTTCGATATGATCAATGACGTGAAAATAGGTGATGAAAAACTCGAATTTTGCAAGTCAATAAAGAACCTTGGTGTGATTTTTGACGCAAACTTTAATTTTCAAGAGCATGACAAGTGTAAATTGCAAAAGGTGTATGGCGTCCTAAATCGCATACGTCACTCGAAAAATTTTATACACAATTATATCAAACGTGATATGGCAATCGCGTTAATTGATCCAATCATGGACTGTGGTGATGTCATAACGTATGGCTGGGGTGCTCATAGCACTCAAAACCAAGTCCATCGTGATCTTGTAGCTGATAATGACAAAATCAGATACATTTTCGGATTGAAGCGTAATGACCATGTCACTGAATACCGGCAGCGTCTAAATGAATTGACTCCAGAGAGTAGGGCAAAGTTGCAATCAGCAGTCTTGATATTTAAACAGCTGTCAAAGCAGTCTCCTGTATACTTGAATTACATGTTTGTTCGTAACGGTGAAACGTCGCGATACTCTGATAACCTCCGCGTTAACTTTAATCCACGTACCGCCTTTGACGATCGCGCCTTTAGTTACTCCGCAATTAAATTCTGGAATAACATACCGGTTGAAATTAGAAAATGCGAATCGTTGACTTTGTTTAAATTAAATCTTAAGCATTATTTACGCGCCGAACAATATATGCTCTATTAAATTTATTCGATCGTGAATACTCGGAGCAATGTGATGATATTTTCTCAACCAATTAGATTAAAGTTTTCATCACCATCATCATTGTCATCATCATCATTCATCATCATCATCATCATTCACATTCTTTTGCTTATCTTTTTGCTTTCGCTTTCTCATAATAATGTTTACGTAAATTTCATTTTAAAATTTTATTGTATTGTATTTCCTCTGTCTCTCCAAAGACAGGCCGGTTTTGCCATGGTTTTCCGGACCCAATTTGATAGAAGAGCTTCTCTCTAATATCACCCCACCCCTGACTGTATTCTTTTTTTTCAAGACGTACCATGGGCGGAATTTATGTCGTATTGGGTCTCTGACCAGCATGTTCACAGTTCGCTGTGAACGCATATTGACATAAATTTAGGCTTCGTAATAAATAAATAAATAAATAAATATTAAATTGCTGTCGAGTATATACAATTTTATCTCTAAGTGAATTTGATACAATTTTACCCAATAAAATATCATTAATTAAAAATATTGAAGCGTTAATACGCCGCCTCAAAAGCGATTGAATATTTAAAACATCACATCTAAAATGATACGGTGGCAATACAAAATTTTCGTCTCTTTGATAAATATATCTTAATGCCCATACAACAAAATCCTTCTGAATTGATTCAATCCCATCTGAACGTATTCTGTGATATGGCTGCCAAACTATACTAGCATACTCAAGTTTTGACCTAACTAGTGCACAATACAACATTTTCGCTGTGTCGATTGTAAATTTATTCTTTAGTGTTCGTTTGATGAAGCCCATTGCTCCATGTGCACTGGCAGTGATCGCATCAATGTGACTGATAAATGTTAGCCTTGTGTCGAATATCACGCCTAAATCTCTGTGTGGATTTATTGTCTTCCATCATCGATCGTGTATTCGTATTTCGAGACGTTTGCACCTCTCGCAAAAGATATGACAAAGCATTTTCGCAGCTTCAGATACAGCTGATTTCTCACACATCACTCATGTAACTGGTCAATTGCATTTTGAAAAATAGCAGCATCAATGGGAGATGAAATTTTTCGTATAAGTTTCAAGTCATCTGCAAATAACAAAACAAGAGCCTTGGACACTGTTTCAACAATGTCGTTAATAAAAACAATAAAGTGACATGGTCCCAAGATACTTCCCGCTGGTACTCCTGACGATACTGTGAAAGTTCTTGACTTCCTTTCATCAATTCCAACAAACTGTGTCCGTGATGTCAAATATGCGTGCATACAATCAAATATCGCTGAGATAATACTCATCGCTGAGATAGCATCTGGATGAGTGCGCGATTCATGTTCATGCATGTGTTTCGTTGTACGCTGAAACGTTCAACCGCATTGTTCGTCGCGGTAACGTGGATTGCGTTTCAGTGGTCAGCGACACACAAATACAAACATACATCGCGCGCTCATTGAAAGGTTGGTATATTCTACTTAAACAGAGATTGAGAATACGCAACGAAAGGAGAGAAACAAAAAGAAAAGAATGAAAAGGAAAAGATGAAATAGAAGAAAAAAATAACGAAAAAAATGTCCACAGCAAATATTTTTGTTTTTTCATTTTGTAATATCGGAAAAAATATAATATTTTTATGCTTTGTTTGTCCATTTAAATATTTAAGGCTTGAAATTGTTATTGCGAATTCCGCTGATTGCACCATTTAAAAGTTGATCGAATGAGTTCATACGTAATCCGTCGCCACCAATACGGTGCTCAAACAAATCTGAAAATGAAATGAGACGCAAATGATGCCATTATAAAGTTGTATTCCATAAAATTTCAAATTGCAATATTGTTATAAAAAATCAGTTTTACCTTTTATGAGGTCAAGAATGCCATTTTCAATGCTGTCGTTTTCTTTGATTTTTTTCACAGTACAAAAAACAATCAAAATTGCTTTCAGAAAAACAGAATCAAACTGTGCGGCTTGTTTTTTTGTGTTCATGTTCAGCGGACCAGTGACGGCATAAGAAGCAAGCCACATTTCTTCAAATTTGTTGTCCTTTTTCATCAAGAATGCACGGTCACCATTGAGCTGCAAATTAAAATACATTGATTTAATTTCAATATGAAATTGAATCTTGAAAAGTACAAATGCATACATTTTGTTTGAAGGGTGTGTTGCCGCAAAGACCGTCATTACGTTTGAGTTCATATGTTGGTGTGTAAGCAAATGCTTGTAATTTTTGGCCAGGGATATGAATATATTCCACATCTTCGTCAATGACAACTTTTTCACCAACATTCGAAGCAATTTGTACCGATGCAGCCTCATCCAATTTAGTGACATCAATGTCCTTATTATTATTATATTTTTCTGTCGATGATTCATGATTTGTATTAAAACGATTGTTTGGCTCAATGCCTACCTCAACATTTTCATTTTGAACAGGAATTTCGATCATTCCTGTGACAGAATTGCGAGTACTTTCAAACTGAATAGCACCAGAAAATGATAAATTCAATCCTGAAAAATAGGAATTATTTTGTGATGATTCATTTCCTTCTTCGCGTTCACTCACAGCTAGAGGGTCGACTTCATTTGTTACGGTATTATTGTTGTCGGCACCGTAATCTAGTAGGCCTTGAAAGGCAGCAAGATCGTCACCATCCACTGTAATTGCGACCATTGGCTTCACTTCATTCTGCGATGAGCTATTCAAAGTACCACTGATTTCATCATTGTCAATTTTACTTCCTTCGTCTGGTTCATTTTGCATGATATCGTCATTAGTTACTCTTGCATTTTGGTGTGTCGAGACATTTTCAATATCATTTCCATCGTCTGCGTTTGCAATATCGGCGGTTTCAGCAACGACATCTTCTTCACCATGTTGGACTGGTGTAATTGATGGAATGGGTTGTTCAATGTTCATTCACACGTGCATCATTATAGATTGCTGGCAATTGTGGTCGCAAACGTTGAACATGCTCTAATGCATTTTAGAATGAGTCTGTTTCATTTGAAAAAACACATTTATTGAATTGTGTCGAAGGAGAAATCATGCGGCAATGTTTTACAATTAATTAGGCAAAATACGTACCTTCGAATTTAATCATTCGTCCAACAAAGCATGTTTCTGCCAAATCATTTGGTAATGGATAAATATTTGTGACTGGGAGATCAAAATTAGGCAAATATTGATCAATTTGTTCGTTCCGTTTCAACTTTTGAAATATGTCAATAGAAAATTATATCAGCCGGTTTTGATTGCTGTTTACACCACGGTTTTCCAATGCACGTTCGGATAAATCGAAAATAAATTCTTCTGGTACCACTGTTAGACGATTTGCGTCTCGCAAATATACGATCACAAGCATTTTCAACTTTTTATTTAAAAAATTTAAATCGAATAAGAATTGAAGGTTCGAATTTCAAAAAAAATGTATGCTTTTGCATGAAAATGACCATTAAACGTTTGAATTAGATGGATGAGCGAACACAATGAATGTAATGAAGTGTCTGTCTTCAGCAAGTAAGTGATTGATTTTTGGCTTTATAGGTCCATAAAGACAAAATCGAAGGGTCAAGTGTACTTCTATTTCAAGTTTACTTTTCTCTCATGCAGAAGTATTTGATGTGTCGTTTCACATGTACTATTCTTCTCTTTCACACAAACGTATCGAAGCTTATTATACGGTTAGTGTCAATGCGTTTAGCGTTTTTTGTATGTATATGTTTTGTCACTATGTCGATTGAATGCATCTATGTATATGTGTATAACCGCAGGAAAATTCAAATTTTAACCAGAACAACAATCGCAGTAACCAATTCAAGACACATTTACTTGAAAGAAATGGCAACGAAAAATTATACAAAAATAAATTTAACAGACATCGCGAAGAAATATTTCGTGTTAAAGGAAATAAAAAAAATTGCAATGTGTGCCAAAGAGATATAAATGGATCCAAACGAAGTAATTTGGTGTCGCATCTCAAAAGCCACAAAGAAGTGTATTCAAAAATGTGCTCAACTGAAGCATTGATTGAAGAAAAGAGACTTAAATTAATTTTAGACTGCGTTGAATTGGTGACCGTAAACGGAAGAACATTCAGCCATCTAATTGACTCCGGAATATTATCAATGCTGAAAACAACGATGGATGAATTAAAACTAGCTGGTAGAGCAGTCAATTTAACCGATCCTAATTTGACTGAAATCAAAGAAAGCATAAAGAAAACTGCAAAGAATGTAAAAGAAAAAATTTGCGAAGAGCTTAAAAATAGTGGATGGCGTACATAAAATTCGTTGCATTGGAACGAAAGAATTAAAAGATTCACACACTGGTGAATACCTTGCTAGAGTATTAAATGAGTTACTCAATGAATATGGTGTTTTGCGTTCACAATTGAAAGCGACCGATAATGGTGCAAACATCCTGAAAATGATACGCGATTTAGCTGCGCACATGAATATATCTGGCAATTTGATTCATGTACAATCACAATCACAGGCGCAATTGGAAAGCGATGAAAATATGGAAACATGTGACGTCGAGATAGAAAACTATCTTCAAACCGTTCCAGACATTAAAGATGAAGAAGCGTTAAATCAATTATTCGAAGAAACTGAAAATGATACCGAAAATGTTACACTAGAGACGAATGTGAATTTGCTCAATGCAATGGTGACAGATTTACAACGCCAAAATCGCGATTCTGTATGGGATATTACATCGATTCATTGTGCTGCACATACTGTTCAGCTTTGCATAGCAGTCGGATTGCAAAAATTACAAAAATCAATGCGAAATGTAATAACACTTTGTCGTGTTATGGCTAAAACCATGCGTTTGAAATCAACAAGTTATGAATTAAAGGCCGCTAATATTCAATTTAAAGTTCCACATCTTGACGTTGAGACTCGTTGGAGCTCTTTGTATATTATGGTAAGAATCTTATATAAATATTTTTTCCGCTTTAATTTGAATTGTCTGCCGATTATTACAATTGAATTAAAATTCTTGTTTGTTTACAGTTATTGGATGTTTATGAAAGCAAACATGTGATCGAACATTTGGCCGAGAAAAATATCAAACCATTTCAAATGATTTTGAATAAATGGAAACCACTCAAGGAATTAGTATATGTGCTCAAAATTACTTATGATGCTACAGTCGCTTTGCAAAGCCAAAAGATTACTTTGTCTGACACATTTGGCATTTGGACTAAGATGCGAATTTACTTAGAAGCATGTGCAGAAAAAAGCAGTTATAAAACAAAATTATCACAACATTTGTTAGCTGCACTTAAAGAAAAATATGCTATTATTTTTGATAATCCACAAATGGAATGTTGTTTGTTCTTGGACCCACGATTTCGAAACCACATTTTACAAAATCGTGATGCAACCGAACGTGCGAAAGATAGTTTGGTACTTCTTTGGACAAGACTCATTCTTCTGAAGCAAGAAAATAAAACAACAGATGAATCGAATACGTCAAGTGATATCAATTTTTCCTTTATTGAACAATTCGAGTTGAACAAATTAATGAATTCACACTCTGTAAACTTGCCATAACAACTCTCACACATTGGTATTGATGACGCACTCGAATTATTCCAACCTGATGTTTTACCAGCTGAAAAATCAGTATTAGACTATTGGAAAAAGCAAAAAACCTCAAAATTGTATGATTTGGCAATGGCTGTTCAATTCCTCCAACTCAAGTACATATAAGGAGGGATTTTTCAAGTTTAGGTCATATTTTTTCTGAAAGACGCTATCAGTTATCGGAGGAATTACTGACGGCTATCATGTTAATTCACTTGAATAAGGAAATTTTTTATATTCTAAAGAAAAAACAGCTGAGCAATTTTAAATTAACATTAAATGAATAGAGTTTTTGTCATTATTATTTGATTTGCAACACAATAAAACAATTTTCGATTCATTCTTCTTTTTTTCGATCCTTCAAGTTCTTCTTCCGTTTTATTTTAGTGTAACATTCAATTAGTTTGATTTGCATGTACTGCGTAAATACAAAATAAAAAAAACAAAAATATTTGCTGTGGAAATTTTTTTCGTTATTTTTTTCTTCTATTTCATCTTTTCCTTTTCATTCTTTTCTTTTTGTTTCTCTCCTTTCGTTGCGTATTCTCAATCTCTGTTTAAGTAGAATATACCAACCTTTCAATGAGCGCGCGATGTATGTTTGTATTTGTGTGTCGCTGACCACTGGAACGCAATCCACGTTACCGCGACGAACAATGCGGTCGAACGTTTCAGCGTACAACGAAACACATGCATGAACATGAATCGCGCACTCATCCAGATGCTATCTCAGCGATGAGTATTATCTCAGCGATATTTGATTGTATGATCCAAAGTGCACAAGCTTTTGCAGCATTTTCCTGTGATTTACACGATCGAATGCTTTTCCGAAATCAGTGTACAGCACATCAGTTTGACATTTTTCGATCGTCGAATCCATCGCGTAATTTACCATTTGCAGCAAATTTAGTTGAGGTCGACCGATTCTTCACGAATCCATGTTGGTTATGGACGATTTTTCCATTTACGAATGAGTCGATTTTGCTATGCATCACAATTTCGAAGATTTTGGCTATCGTCGGTATAATCACCACTGGCCGTCGTTGCATTGCTCTTTTTGCCAGATTTGAATATTGGCACTATTCTTGAAGTTTTCAATGCTGCCGGTGCGTGTCCTTGCTGCAACGATTTATCAAAGAGCACCGTTAGTGGCTTTGTTAATGAGTGTGAACAATTTTTCAGTAGTTTTGATGAAATCCCATCAGGTCCTGCCCCCTTGTTCACATTAATCGATAGTAATGCTTTGGACACATCGACTTCGCTGATATTAATGTCAAAAGAATGCACTCATCAAGCAACTCATCTAAATCTATATAACCGCTTTGAGTGTATTGATTTTTGGAGAAATCAGCAATAATTCCGCTTTTGATGTGTCTGTCTTCGCAGTTTCATTGTTGTGCTCAACAATAGCCGGAATATTACTTCGTTTTCTTCGATCATTCACAAAACGCCAAAAATGTTTTGGGTTTGATCGAATTTGAGATTGTATGCGGCTGATGAACGACTCGAATAATCTGTGATGGCATTGTATTCGTCGAAGTTGCCAGTTTCCCTTGCCCGTTTGTATGCTTTTCTTCTGACATTTTTCATGTGTTTCAATGATTTTGTATACCACGGTGGATCAGAGCTATTTACACGGTGATCTTCGGCACAAATGTATTGATCGCCTCGTGTAGAACATTACCAAAAATTGGAATGCATTCTCGAGGTCATTTATTCGATTGATTCCTGCCAAAATATCATTGGCAGAGAAAAATGCATTGATCGCATCGAAATCGGCCGAGTTGTATGCATACATTTCCGAAGATAGCATAGTTTCGGGCTCGTTTCCATCGATTGTGATTTCGATTTCAATTGCCTTGTGCCAAATGTCAGATTTAACCAATGGCCTTGATTCAATCAACGACATTTTGTAGAAATTGTTTGTGAACACGAGATCCAAAACATTCCCGGCTAGATTAACGATATTTAACAACTGGTGGAAACCACAGTCGTACATTGTGTCAAACACAGCAATGCCACCCTCAGACGACACATTCGTTGGCTTAAAACTAGTTATATATTGCTCATATATCTATCGTTGAGAAGTAAAAGAACGTAAGTTTGTTCGCCTTTGTTGCGATAAAAGAAAGTATGTTTCAGTTCAACTAAAAATTGTTAAAAGAATGTATGTTTTTTAGTCAATTCGTCTGGTGATAAAGGAATGTACGTTCTTAGCCAAGTAATTTGAAATAAAGGAATGTATGTTTTTTGTTAGTTATTTTGCGTAAAAAGAAAGTATGTCCATTTATTCTGGTTTCACTAAAAGAAGAGTAAGTTTTATAGCATTTGTCGTTTTCAAAAAGAACGTATGTCACGAGAATTAGTGTATTTATTTAACTTTTCTCGAGCGTTTGTATCAGGGTTGCAGAACTGTAAGCATAGCTAAATCTCCGCGGCAAAATACAAAGCATTCAAGCCAATGCTCACGCACAAATGCCATTGATTTATGTATCGATATCGGTGCGAAGTGACGCGGCGCACATGAATTACAGCATACACAATCATATTCAATCAGAACAGGATTCAAATGAGATCGTCAAAGCATTTCATTCAAAAGAATTTTTCAACTAAAGCAAAAAAAATTATTAATAATAAGAATAAAAACAATGGGTAATTTTTACATTCACAATATTCATTTCACATCGATCGAAAAAAAATTCAAATGTCCTGAATATTTTACATTGAAGAACTCTCTTTGATTTGTTTCGATTTCTTTCGTTTGGTTCTGTTGGTGCCACTACAGTATTTGTGTCAACTACACAAATACAAACTCAATCGCAACCAAGTACCGTGTGAATTGTGTCGCCGCGCATATATATAAATTAGATCACCCGAAAAGTACTTTTGTGTTGGTGTGTCCACTGTCAAGTGTACATACAAAGAGGTATGCTGAAATTAGCAGTCGCAATTGTGTAATTTGTTTACACAATGCATGCGTAAATAATAACAAATCATATCATCGACAAGAAATTAAATGCATTTAAAAATTCGGCGTATTAGATTTGCATTGACAAATTTTTTTTTCTTAAATTAAAAATGAAATTTATTTGTTTTCGGGTGATCTAATTTATATTTATGCGCGGCGACACAATTCACACGGTACTTGGTTGCTTCAAAATTTCGATCTTTATTATGGAAAAATGGTTAAAAATTGATTATTCAAAGTATTGTCCATCGCTAGCCACAACTTTTTCCCATCTTTCTGGCAAATTACGGATTCCGCGTCGAAAGGAATCTGTGCTTTTTTCGGCTATCCATGAATCGACCCATTTTTTGCATTCCTCGTAAGAATGGAAATGCTGTTCAGCCAGGCCATGTGTCATTGATCGGAAGAGGTGGTAATCGGAAGGGGCAATGTCTGGGCTATACGGCGGGTGGGGTGGGACTTCCCATCGAAGCGTTTCCAAGTAGGTTTTAACGACCTGAGCAACATGTGGCCGAGCGTTGTCATGTTGCAAAATAACTGTATCGTGTCTTGCGACCGTTTCCGACCGTTTTTCCTTCAGTGCTCGGCTCAAACGCATCAATTGAGTTCGGTACAATGCTCCTGTGATGGTTTCGTTTGGTTTCAACAACTCATAATAGATCACGCCGAGCTGATCCCACCAAATACACAGCATTAGCTTCGAGCCATGAATGTTCGGCTTTGGCGTCGATGTTGATGCGTGGCCGGGGTAACCATACGATTTTTTTCGCTTCGGATTATCGTAATGAATCCACTTTTCATCACCAGTCACAATACGATGCAAAAAACCCTTCCGTTTTTGCCTTTGAAGCAGCTGTTCACAAGTGAAAAAACGGCGTTCGATGTCTCTCGGCTTCAATTCGTATGGCACCCAATTTCCTTGCTTTTGAACCATTCCCATGGCTTTTAAACGATAGGAGATGGATTGTTGTGTCACTCCCAATGATTTTGCAAGTTTTTCTTGCGTTTGACACGAGTCTTCATCGAGTAATGCTTCCAACTCCTCGTCTTCAAACTTTTTCACTTGGCCTGGACGCTCTTTGTCTTCCACATCAAAATCACCACTTTTGAACCGCGCAAACCACTCCTGGCACGTTCTAATCGACGGAGCATATTCTGGATATGCTTCGCATAACAAACGATGACTCTCGGAAGCATTTTTCTTCAGATTAAACCAATAAAGTAAAACTTCCCGCAAATGCTGTTTTGTAGGCACGTAGCTCGACATTTTCAACGCAATAATAAACTTGTGTATTCAACTGAATGATAAGTTTGACAGATCGTTTTCAATGTATTTTTTTATCCTCTTTAAGATACAATAGCTGTCAAAGTCAAAATAATGACATCTATGATAGATATGAAGTTAGTAACGAATGCGCGGTTTTCAATCTGTACTCCCAATACGTTCTTTTACACATTTTTAAAGCCAAAAAGTGACGTACGTTCTTTTACGTCTCAACGATAGATATTCGCTTGTGTGTACAGCAACAGAAAATACAACAACAGAAAAAACAACAACTGAAAAAGACGAGCAGAAGACAGAAGATGAGAAAAGAGCGGTAAATAAAAATATTACGAAAAATGGCATAAAATACACAAAGGTACTAATTATAAATATAATTGTTTAGTTGCCTTTACTGTGAATCGGCCCCAAGCCATATTCTTATGGCTCCATTTCAATGGATTGGTAAGGTGCATCGATCGTATCTATGAAGGCACAAGGATCAGCGCAGTGAAACGATGCTTATTCGAAAAGACTTATTCGAATCAAAAGAAGACTTTTGTCTGCAGACAATGGGATCGAGACAGCAACGCATCCTGTAACATGGTCTGCAAAGCGATGTGTTTACGCTATGGCGTCAATATGCATAGACACTTCAGTAGCAGTCATCATAATAGCCATTAAGAATATAGTATAGGATTTACAACCGATAGACGACTTGTTATTCATTTCTATAAATAACAATTAGTGAATGGTTGTATTAGCTACATGATGTATGTATAAACACTTTAAATGCAAAATTATTCGTTTTGGTCAATCATTTATCTATTATTTATTTAGTTTTTATACACACTGAAAGGAACAAATATAGCGATTTATTTGCAAATACATTTGTTTAAAAAACAACAATCTTGCCAATGCCTTGGTTATACTGTGAAATCTTCTGATTTAAATGTTACGGATTAATCTTCATTTTTGTTTGGGATACTGTTAAAAGCTTCTTGACCTCTAAAAATTATAAAGGTTTATATGAAAGTTTTATTATAATAGTAAATAATACAAACAAATACATATATCTTACCGCTCTTTCAATGCAGCAACTTTATCTTTTCCCTCATAAATATCTTTTAATAGACCTACTCCGCTTTTTGCGAATCCAGCAACAGTTTGGAAATATTCAATAGCACTAATTGATGAAAATTGTAATTCATATTATTTGAAATCTCATAATTGGTTTTATGTACTAATAAATTCTATAGAGAATTATAATGCTTTTTTCTTTTTCTGAGAAACACGCCTATCTGAATCTCGTTTAGAAATGGAATTCTGTATTGATTTCACTTCATTGACATTCAACGACATCTTTGAATTGGGCAAATTAGTTATCTTGAGAAACTGAAACCAGTAGAACTATGAATCTTGATTTCTGATCGAAGCTTATAAAGCAAGGAGGGTGATGCGTGTAGCAGATATTGACTTTTCTTTTTCCTAGATTTATGAATTCAGATGAACAACAATGAATGATCAGAAATATAGTTTAGCGTTTTGTATCTGTTTTGTGAAGTAATTCAAAAGATAACCGTTAGGAAAAGCAGCAGAATGAATGTCAAATTTGAAGATAAATCCATCGGCGAGAATTAAAAAATCAACATTCTGTGTTTTTCAAATCAATAATAATTTTTCTACGAATAGCACAGAAAAGATGAAACTGATTGTGCCAATTAAAAGTTGATGGGAACTTGTTTCCAAATTTTTAATGAAAACATTCAATTTACGCGACCAACAATCTCACGGCGAAAATTTGCTCCTCGCCAAATTCGGTTATTATGCTATTATGAATTTGATAGATCGCATTACAAACCATTTATAACCAGCTTGCGCGGCAACATTGGCGGCCTCAGATGCGTCATGGGTTTCTCTATAATGTTCTGCTCCTTGCGCAGCACTAAAAAACAGAAACAAACTTTTAGAAATTTGGCAACTTTTTTGGATTATTTTTGAATGTTTTGATTACGCTTTTGTAAGTGCGACGACCAGAGTTGCCGGAATTGCACCCATAGTAATAGTTACAGCAACGTTTGCACCGGTTATTGCTGTATTTGCTACTGCACCATTAGGGTTGTTTAGAAGTTCATTCATCAAATGACCGCCTCTGTAAGATTATACAAATTATTATTAGGCAATATCATCAACATACAGATGGCAGGCACATATTTACATATCATTCAGTAAGAATGGACATGAGACTATTAAAATCTTAAAAATGAATCATTGAAATGAATCAAAAATTGACATTTCATTTAAATGAAAGACCAGAATTTTTAACAAACTGTTTCATTTGCGATGTTTTCCGCAAAATAATAATGATTCTCGATTTTCATTATCATGAATTTGTATTTGTTAAACTTCTTTATATTCTATTCAAATTCCATTATTTTTCCATTTTTATCTCTCATGTATGATAATAATACAATATTATAAATATTTCTTACCGTCTCATAATTGGCTCCTTTACATCCTTTGTATCAATTATTTCTTTTACAAGATTAGAGGTAGATTTGAATAATGCCATGGCGCTGATGGATGATTTTGAATCAGTGATAAATAATACAAGCCACAATTGAAGTTATACCTTTGTCCAGCAGCTTGCGCAGCAATTTTGGATGCTTCAACTATGTCCCCCGTTTCTTGATATTTCGTGAGTCCCTTGTCGGTACTACATTACGGTAGGAATAAAATTCAGAATAATCCAATGTTCATTGCACTTGCTAAATGTTAATTACGCTGTTCCGACCCCCAATGTAACTGCTTTTTTAACTAGACCGAGGTAAGGAAACTTGCTCAATAGGTAAGTAGCTCCAGTGACTGCGACTTGATTCGTTTGCCGGTCTGCTCTCGTTAAAACGCCGAGTAAAGCACAACAGAGTGCCGCAAAGATTATAAAGTATTTCATTTTTGTAATTCAACATGAAAATAATAATACCGTTTCTCTCTTATATACACTGCTCTTGATCGAGAAAATTTGTATTCGATTTTAAAGAATTCGGAATCAAATTAAAATAAGGAAGAAAAGAATTTGAATTTGCAATTTTAATAACCTGAAAAACACATTTATTTTGTTGTCAACAAAATTTTGTTGAAAACAAGAGTGACACGTATGTGTTTACTATGAATTTAAATTATCTGAATTTGGTCATATATTAATTTTATATCTGCAAGTAAAAGTTATTTGGTGGTCATACTTCGGTGTGTTGTTTGATATATTATATACTGAGGGTGAATGAAAATCTTGACCATGAAATTTGTATGTGAAACTATCCCGTTTAGAAATATAATAACTGACTGGCTTTGACATTTTTTTCGGGATGTAATCAATATAGTCAAATCGAATAATTTGGGACCCATTTTGGGAAATATGCATTATATAATGGACTGAATTTAGACTATAGTTTCTTATAGTAAATATTTTGGGTAGCTTAAGTTGGCTGTAAGCAAATAAAATATTTTGGAATTGATTGAAATTAAAATCAAAATATTGCGTTTTTGTCTCGGGATAGCAGGCTGGCTAATAAGCCAGAACATATTCACACGATATATAATCAGAGTCATTGATAAATTTGAACAAAGGAGTCGCATCGCTCATAAAGCTTCATGGAGGAGCTTGTTGTAGTTACATGTTAGAAAAACCAAATCATTTATTTATACCACATGATTTACATATGTGTCTATGACTTAATTAGGCGCAAGCATGGTCTGCGTTCTATCCCTCTTTCCAAAACGCTCAACATTCAGCAGAAGTATTCAAAACTTATATTTTTTTAAAGGAAAAAAAACGTCTTTTAAACAGATATTTATTTAAATATATTTTGGAAATAAGTTTGATATCTAATCAATAGTATTTCAAAGTAGTCAATTTAAATAAATGTTTCTAGCATTTCAATTTCTTTCATTAAGGAATTAAGGCATTTTGTAGAAATTGTTTCAAAACAGAAATAGAAAATTATATGAACTATACTTAAATAAAAATATGCCTTTTTTCAGAATAAATTAATAATGTTTATTAATGCTTAATTATTTGGGATGATCTACAATATTTGTTTATATATCAATTTTAAAGATTATTTTGTCAATGTGTAAATGTCAAAAATATCGGGTTGATTCGAGCTAAAAACATATTTTTGTTGGATTTGGTTTGGTTTCTCGGCAATCGAATTTGGTTTGGACTGCAGAATTTTTGGTACACGTACGTTTGTATTCGTTCGTTGAATACTATAATGATGAATTAAAGGTTGATTTTGCAAAAATATTTCATGGTTTGCGTTCAAATTTTTATCATTTCTGAAGAAGTTTTCGAATATAAATCATATTATATTGATTTTTTTGAATATAGAATGTCGCTATTTGAACTTTTCAAGTTATTCAATTTTACGCGAATTTGATATTTCCGGATGGAAATGATAAAACTGTTCCACGGAATCAATATGTCCATTATAGACCAATGGTGTGATAAGAAACTGAACTCTTTTATATTCAAACATGTAAGGTTATTTATTTTACGCAAGACGAATTCTCTAATCAAATTCTATTAAAACGAATATTCATGAACAACAGATGTAACAATGAATTGCTTGAAAGTCTTTTGTTCCATATAGCTGATTTAAAAATGATACGATGCAATATGCATTAAACATGTACAACGAATTATATTTACTTACGGCCAAATTTATCCGTTACTATTTTATCAACATTTCATTCGATCACGTACGCATAGTTGTCTATAATTTTGTTTCCAACTACAAAATTTTCTGACAATCTTCTTCTTTCAAATAAAGGAAAAATATGTATGGATATTTAGAATAAGAGTTGTTCTTAAGGACTGGAAAAAGTCTCTCTTCGAATCGAAGCCGATATTGTTACATCTAACTTCTGAGCGAAGGATGAAGAGAAACAACAAATAATTAAAAATAATAACAATAATAATGAACAATTTTTGAAAAAGTTATAATCGACACCCCGAAAATAAAAATACAATCAGAAACCATAAAATCAACAGTTTTAACCCTCCACTCGGACACGATATTGCCATTCTTGTGTCAAATGTCAAAATTAAATATAGATTCTGATATTAATCTGAACAAAATAGATGAATATATAATAGGAGACAACAATAATTACCTAATATCAACAAAAAATTATTCTACACTTCGAATAAATGAATGCCTCAGAATGAATGTCGGGCTGTCACCTTGAATGCTTGTAGAAATTTTAAATACTCCATTTTATGTGCTAAAAAACTTTTATTTTCGATAAATCATTCAAAATGAGACATTTCGGATTTTAAACAATGCACGGGACTAGCAGTTGAGTTCTTCAAAATGAACATCAAATGTTGGAATAAACAAATAAATAAGAAAGAGACGCGAGAATAATTGTATCTGTGCAAGTGAATGTGAAGTTTTTATGGTCAACGCGATTATTGTGCTGCTGTTTACGAAGTGGTAGTTGTTGTAGTGGTTGTCGTCGTAGTTGTCGTTGTCGTTGTTGATGTTGTTGTTGATGTCGTTGTCGTTGTAGTCGACGACGTCGTAGTAGTACTAGCAGTGGTTGTTGTGGTTGTTGGTTCCGCGGTTGTTGTTGATTCTGCGGTGGTCGTTGATGTAGTCGTTGATTGTGTAGTTGTTGATTGTGTGGATGCTAGCATTGTGTAGAATGAACATGTATTAGTCGGACATGTAACACACAAATATGAACACTATTAGACTATTACCTGTTGTTGCTGGTGTACCTGGTGATCTCGTAGAGCTACCAGACCTCGGTGTGGAGCTTCTCGATGGAGTTGTGGTACGTCCAGGTGGTAAAGTAGTACTTCGCGAGCCAGCGCCTGAACCTGAGCCGGAACCATCGACAACTACTACTATTGGACCAGTAGTCTAAGAAAGCAGTTAAATTATAATCATTACGTTGATTAAACAATTGCTTGCGAGATGTAAATTGAGACCGTCGAATTCTATCACTTTCTAAAGTGGTTTACTATATCAATACGCAGCTGCTTTTTGTTTTTATGCCACATTATGAAGTGCTACCACAACGGAAAATTGTGCAAATCGGCGGCTGGTATACAATTTTTGCATATGCAGATGAGGCTATCGATTCAAATATGTATTGGGAAGTGGCAATTTGAAGCCTCATCTATGCTTATCTTATATCTATTTTATAAATACTTACATTGCATCGGCTGCACTTCTTCTTCTTCTTTGTTTTGCATTGTTGGCACTTATTCTTTCTGCATTTGTTGCACTTCTTCTTGCATTTGTTGCATCTATTTTTGCATTTGTTGCACATATTCTTTTTGCAAGATTTGCACGAGCTCTTGGAACTAGTCTCACTTATTTTAATTTGCAAGTCCTTTTGTCTAAATTTACCCCCACCGCTCCTCTTAGCTTTTTTGAATGCACTTCCCTTCCTTCGACTAACACTACTGCTGCCTAATGAGCCCGTAAATGTTATAATCGTAATGAAAAATGTATTTATCTTGAGATTCAGAATAAAAACAATATATTTAATTGAACGATGATCTTCAAAATACCCCACTTACCTCCACCCATTACACCTTTTCCTTTGGACATTTTAGCACTAGCGAGCGCATCAGCAAAAGCGACAGGATCCGGAAACGGAACCGGCCCAGCTTCTGCTTCTGCAATGGCATTTGGATCCGCAATAGGTTCCGGTTCCGGTTCAGCTATCGGCTCACAATTAATGAGCTTTAGAAATGTAAAAATATGAAAATGTGAAAAGAAGTAATTGACCAAATCACCATAAATTTACAAAATTGAATATTCGTAATTACTTACTGCGAAAGAAATTGCAAAAAGTAAAATGAAAATTTTCGACAACATTTTGATTTTAATTCAACTTGTTATCTTGGAAAATTGAAGTGGAATGGTTTAAAGTTTTTCGAAGCGCTCTTTTATATCAAAAATGCCGGTCGTGACAATTATTTTCAAGTCCAATTTTCGAAAGTCAATATTTATACAAATGCAAATCAAAATATTTTCTTGATTCTATCAGTGATTGGGAGACAAAAACTATTACCTACATTATATCTATTGCCTTTGAAAAGCAATACACTGATACAAATATTAAGCACAATGCGCGGATTTTTTCTTGAATACCACGAATAAAATTTATAAATTTTACAAAGTTAGTTTTGGCACCATCGTGCATTCAACGAATGTTTCATAAATTTCACGAATGGTTAAATAAATATGGAGCTCATAAACAAATTGTGAACAATCCCAAGATGGCCATTTTTATATTTATTGAATGAGAATATATGGGATTTCGAAAAATAAATTGAATTATTTATCCATTGCAAAAAATCACAAATCAAAGAAAATATCCAATGAAAGTGGAGATGCTACCCACCTAGAAACATTAGCTGTAGGTTTTAAAGCTAAGAAATTACCCGTTCATTCTACGGAGTAGATTTGTAATAGTACGAATATAAGAACCTGTTGACTTAATGCCAATAAATCGATAATTTATTATACAGAAATAATTCATTAATTTATCAAAACAGGATTCGATTACAGCTAAAGCAATGGCGTGCAATGCGGAAATTCTTCGAATAACTCACGAAAATTCGTTAAAAAGGTACATGTGTTGCGAATCTGTTTTCTTGTTATCTACGAATTATTCATGATGAGAAACTAATCGTTCGTGTATTTCATTTTGAAGCAGAAAAATAAACGAGTTTTATCGACAATTTTATTGAATCTTCTATATTTTAACTACAGCTTATCTTCAGAGTCAATATCATTGAAAAATACAGTCTTGGTCCCATCTGAGTTACATTTTGGTGAAATCGTTTTAGGACCAATAATCTGCTAACACCAAAGAAAAATTCGAGCAATGAAAATCGGTCAAACTCTATTTTTTGTTTGTCACGTGTATTCCAAATCGAATTTGGCTTTTGTATATTTACATTGAACATTTATAGTTTCATATCTCAAACGACCATTGAACATTTAAGTAAATTAGAAATGTTTAATCATATAATCAAAAACTAGCACAAAACTAAATAAAATAAACAAGAGCCCCTTGTTTATCTTTTTTAATGTCCAGATGATAAATCTATATTACTCCAAAGTTATTTATTTATCATAAGAATAAATAAAAAACCACGAATAAACATTCAAAAACATATGCCAGTGATTTGGTCAATCTATGCCATGTCATTTGACTATTTCCAAAAGCATGGAATAGATTTGCATGCGGTACAGAATTCTGCGTGTGAACAAATATACATTTATTTTGTAGTTTGCATTTGTGTGAATATAGCTATTGTGTCCAGAGCTGAACTTGAAAAGAATTAGACGACCGGCATTTTTGATATAAAAGAGCGCTTCGAAAAACTTTAAATCATTCCACTTCAATTTTCCAAGACAACAAATTGAATTAAAATCAAAATGTTGTCGAAAATTTTCATTTTACTTTTTGCAATTTCTTTCGCAGTAAGTAATTGCGAATATTCAATTTTGTAAATGTATGGTGATTTGGTCAATTACTTCTTTTCACATTTTCATATTTTTACATTTCTAAAGCTCATTAATTGTGAGCCGATAGCTGAACCGGAACCGGAACCTATTGCGGATCCAAATGCCATTGCAGAAGCAGAAGCTGGGCCGGTTCCGTTTCCGGATCCTGTCGCTTTTGCTGATGCGCTCGCTAGTGCTAAAATGTCCAAAGGAAAAGGCTCAATGGCCAAAGGAAGAGGCTCAATGGGTGGGGGTAAGTGAAACATTTTCTTTTAAAGCAGTATTTCTTCTGTTCTAAATTTTAAAATCAGATCCAAACTAGCCGTACTCTGGGTTTGCTATGCTTGTAGCGACTACTGAAAGCATTAGCTGCTCAGTTCTGGCTAGCCAGTTAGCCAGCCGTTGGCAATGTGTTTCTTATGGGAGCCATAACGGAATCGTTTTACATGGATTGAGTTGTTCATGAGGAATACATTACCAGTCATATCTAACCAGTTGGCTACTGTCAACAGCCGCTATCAGCTCAGCAAAACGAGAGGTCTGATATTAGTTCTGTGAAACTAATCTTACACATATTCCAATGACACAATGTATAGGTTTATCAAGCAGCAGTGGTACTATAAGAAGGAAAACGATTATATCAAAAAAAGTAAAGAAAAGTAAAGTTAAATCGCAAAAAAAATCTTGTAAATCTTGTAAAAATAAGAAATGCAACAAATGCAAGAAGAAGTGCAACAAATGCAGAAAGAATAAGTGCCAACAATGCAAAACAAAGAAGAAGAAGAAGTGCAGCCGATGCAATGTAAGTATTTATAAAATAGATATAAGATAAGCATAGATGAGGCTTCAAATTGCCACTTCCCAATACATATTTGAATCGATAGCCTCATCTGCATATGCAAAAATTGTATACCAGCCGCCGATTTGCACAATTTTCCGTTGTGGTAGCACTTCATAATGTGGCATAAAAACAAAAAGCAGCTGCGTATTGATATAGTAAACCACTTTAGAAAGTGATAGAATTCGACGGTCTCAATTTACATCTCGCAAGCAATTGTTTAATCAACGTAATGATTATAATTTAACTGCTTTCTTAGACTACTGGTCCAATAGTAGTAGTTGTCGATGGTTCCGGCTCAGGTTCAGGCGCTGGCTCGCGAAGTACTACTTTACCACCTGGACGTACCACAACTCCATCGAGAAGCTCCACACCGAGGTCTGGTAGCTCTACGAGATCACCAGGTACACCAGCAACAACAGGTAATAGTCTAATAGTGTTCATATTTGTGTGTTACATGTCCGACTAATACATGTTCATTCTACACAATGCTAGCATCCACACAATCAACAACTACACAATCAACGACTACATCAACGACCACCGCAGAATCAACAACAACCGCGGAACCAACAACCACAACAACCACTGCTAGTACTACTACGACGTCGTCGACTACAACGACAACGACATCAACAACAACATCAACAACGACAACGACAACTACGACGACAACCACTACAACAACTACCACTTCGTAAACAGCAGCACAATAATCGCGTTGACCATAAAAACTTCACATTCACTTGCACAGATACAATTATTCTCGCGTCTCTTTCTTATTTATTTGTTTATTCCAACATTTGATGTTCATTTTGAAGAACTCAGCTGCTAGTCCCGTGCATTGTTTAAAATCCGAAATATCTCATTTTTAATGATTTATTGAAAATAAAAGTTTTTTAGCATTTAAAATAGAAAATTTTACTTAGTAATTAAGAACTTTTACAGAAATTCTCATGATGAAAATTGTGGATAAATCAAACATTTTTAAAAACATGGCTCGAGATATACAGTTGATAAATTAAGTTTCACGTCGAAGGCTACTGAATATCATCAAATGTACACAGAGAAATCATTAGTACTTTTCCGAATTTCTATAGAATTATGCTGTATTTAAGTATCGATGAAAGTACAGGGTGTTCCATTTAAGAACTTCATTGCTCAAAAGTTCGACTGTTATGTTGGCTGTGTGGCTTGTTGCGCCATCCAAATGTCGTCTATATCATACTCTTCAACTTTTGGGAACAAAAATTCGTTGAGCATGGCACGGTAACGCTCGCCATTGACTATAACTGCGGCTCCTTGTTCATTTTCAAGAAAAATGGCCCAATGATGTCGCCGGACCAAAACCAACACCAAACCGTAACTCTTTGTGGGTGCATTGGCTTCTAAATGGTGACGTGTGGATTTTCCAACCCCCAGATGCGACAATGTTGCTTATTGACATAGCCTCCGAGGAGAAAATGGGCTTCATCCGAAAAGACGATTTTTCATAATTTTTTCTTTTTTTTTGAAGTAAGTTTTCAATATTTCCCAATTTTCTTCAAGCGTATATCGACTCATTTCGTTAACCGTAGATATTTTACCGGCTTTCTGTCAATATACGACTGACATTTAATGGTGCACACTCGAAATAACCGCTAGTTCAAAATGAAGCCGCCAGATAGAACACCCTGTACAAGGGATGCTGCGACTTAAACTCAAACATAATTGTAAATAATTTAGGGTCGGCAGCGAATAGATCGTGTCTTTATACGAACGAATATTACATTCGAAAGATTCGAACGAAGAAAATTTGGTCATCAATTTTCTGACATCCTGAGCTGCTCTGTTCTACAGAGAAGCTGCTTGGAATAAAACAGCCAGAAGTGTTACGGATCCTTTCAATGGCGGAATTGAAATTTTCTGTTTTGGAATTTCACTGAAAAATGTATCACGATCGTCATCGATGATAAGAACAATAGGACAAAACAATTATTTCTAAAAAAACTTGAGAGAAAATCGATTCTCGATCAAAAATTACCAAGGGGACCGTGCTATTCAAGACATTTTAATCATATCTATTCTCCAGCGCAATCTATTGGGCAGTAGTATTGATGTGATTTTCAATCGTTTCAATGACTCATTTATTTTTATTATTTGTGTCAACAAAAATTTTGTTCGTCAAATAAAATGGCGCGGTCAATTGACATTCTTTCGAATAGCTCTCCAATCCCATACAAGCACGGTCCGCTTGAAAATTACCACATTTTTGGCAAGTAATTGAGAGTTTGAACAATGCGATATTTTCAACGAATCGCGATTACATTAGTTTCGAGACTAAAGTTCAGTGTTGCCGATATTGATGTTGACGAATATACAAAATTGAAATTATATATCCATTTTCCTTCTACATAACAACACATTACGTTATTTTGTCGACAATACATGTTTTCAACATAATGAGACATTTCAAATGAAAAATTATTCATGAGCATTATATATTTCGCATTCGGTCATTTTAAACTTTAAGGACATCACATTTAAGTGAATGAGTTAATACATTGCTATGAGAGAATTTTCTATTTCAGTAACTTTGTATCATAAAATATCAATAAAAGTCAGCAATTTTATCAAATATTCCATCCAAAATCATCCATCAAAATATTAAAATATCATGTTAGCAATCTCAAAATGATGGTGTTTTACGACTTCTACTTGACAAAAATAAAATATGGAGACATTTGTATAGCCTTATAGAAAACCTCGTGATGCGTTAGAGTTTCTCTAAGTTTAATTTTCAGAAATAATGGAGTGCATGCCGTTCAACATCGAACGACTTATATTTTAAGTATCACTTGCATAATTCGTGTTTCGATAGTATATCAAACGATCAATCTAGTCCGAAGGCTAGAATAGCTGGGAGGCCGTGTTGGACACATTGCGTAAAAATCTTTTTTACTTTTTCAAAATTCAATATTTTTCATAAGCCGTATGATCAATCTGAACTCGTTTGCTCGGTCACCGATTCAAGACTTTGCTCAGAAGTTTGTCGGAGTTTTGGCGGTCGAGCGCCGAAAATGGGATAAACTGGTGCATACTGATTTTTTGTTTCATCACTTGTATTACCCAAGTTCAAGTAGTCATCAATCAAAGCTTCATATTTGAATGGAACTACACAAAATAAGAAATGAATCAATTGCATCAACTTCGTCTTCATTTTCATAATGAGAATAATGATAGCGATATAAACATTGAACATACCGATGTGATTACATTCGATCGAATCTTCAAAATGCACACAGCGATACGTACTATACAGAGGCACTGTTCCAATTACTATCGGTAGTTTGATCAATGGCTTCAATATATTTCCACTAAAATTGCCGTAAACCTAGAAAAATGCATATAAAAACGGTAGTTTCAGTAGTGTGATAAAAGAAAGTGAAAAAAGCTATGAAATTTCATTGATAGAATCAAATGGCTAGAATCTTTACAAAGTTAGTTAAAGTATTCACTTCTTTAAATGTGATAACAAACGATAAGATAAGTGGAAGACAATAAATTTTATTGTTTCGCGATAAATAAGCGCATCTAATCTATTTTTAGTCTTTCACAACACAATGTTTGCATCAAATTAAATTACCTTCAGCTCGTAGGAAATGTGTAGAATGTTGCTCGATGTGACGTCGGTAGCCGGTACTGGCGGCACGACAATTTGTGGTATGTGAACGACGCACGTGTTGGCTGGACAACCACCTATGAACGTTGACGCTAATTGTGATTTCTGCTTCTTGCTTTGCTTACGAACCGTATCGGAATAAACAAATACCTTTGACAATAATAAACAAAACACACCAATAAAAAAATTAGTCACTGTTTGAAAATGTGATAAGCACAAGCAATACATCAAGAATACATACTTTGTTCAGCTCCACCTTGAACTCCGAAATATTTTTGTTGCTTTTATTATTCACATCGATTTGCAGTTTTATGATTTGACCTGGTGCATAGCCTGATGTCGGAATGGCTGCAGTAATTGACACATTATTCAATGTCATCGTTAAAAGTCGAAAGAATTTCACACATTGCTGCTTCATAGTGGGGTTCTGCCATAATATTTACAACTGTTTTATCCGCCAAATGACGATAGATTACACAATTTGTGGATAGTGGCTTACTTACTTGGAAAAGCGGTGATGCATTTAAATTATACGGTTTGATCACCGTGAATGCAATCGTTCGTGTCTGCACCGGCTGATCTGGTCGAATTATATTTACACTGGCCAAATAACGAATAAATCCATATTTTCCCTCACAAGCTGTTGGCAAATTGTCTGGCAAATCAGTTTCAAAAGGATATGTGTAAACGCCCGTCGGAATTGTCGATACTCCTGTTGAAAAATAATAAATTACAGCAAATTAAAAAAGAACGACGTAGAACTCAATCGGGCCAATTGAATATAGTAAAAATAATAAAACTGCAATGTTTTTCAGTTGATGATTTATTTCTTTCCAATCTTTACTTGCGCAAAGTGATTTTTTTAATGAACAATGTGCACGCTGCACGCGCTTTAAGAGCTCTTTTTTACCAAGAGTGTTCAAATTTTTCTCAGATTTGTGCACGAGATAAAATTCTTTGGAAACTGTAAAAAAAAGATGTGTATATTTTAGATATAAATTTAAATAGATGCATCGTGTCCATTAACGTACCAACCATTTAAGATCTTTACGTCCACATGATGTGCTGAGCTGAACTCATTTTGTGCATTTCAATAATTCATACATAAAAAAAAGTTCTTCAAAAAAATCAATATCTCAATTGATCACAAATCTAACAATTTCAAACATGAATTTTCTTTCCTGAAAAACTTATTTATCTTTTCAAATGTCTTATTTACATTCCGAACAATTTTGATGCTAACCTTTTGTTGATTCGGAAATTTTGATTTCAGATTTCAAATAAATTTCCTCGGAATGAAAAAATTTTCGTTGTTTAGTCCATTCACACTTTCCGATGCCGAGAATTTGAATGACAATATCTACACACAAAAAAGAGAAAACAAATCATTATCGTTTGAATTTAGTGGGTACTTTGCAATTTGTGTATACTTTTAATTTTTTGCTTTTCATAAAATGTCAATATAACATTTCCTGATAATTTTTGTCCACTATGATAGACGCCATTGCAATGACCATTTGGATTTAAATACATTTCACAGATTGTATGCTTCATTTTGGCACTTGACTTATTCGCATTTGCTTCCACTTCTGACAATCACTTGCACTGAAATGATCAAGCGAAGTGAACACGACGAGCTTTTCCGTCAGAACTGGTAGAAAAAGGGCAACTGATAAGATAACCGCGAGGAGCCGTATCATTTGAATGTGATGAAAGGCGAATAAGCGTATAAGTCGGCGATATTAAATTGAAGAGACCAAGGGTCGGACGTTTCGCTTCAAATGGAGGAAAGAACAAACACATAGTGGATGATTGAACTTTTTTGCTCACGTTGTCCTTAGGAATGAACTATTAAATTAGCGATATAATTATATATAGAATATGTGTAAACATTGCTGAAAAAATCTAATCGAGTGAAATGAAATTTACGGTACCACCAATGCAATTACGAAAGGTAACCTAAGAATTTCACGGTTTTTATGATAGAATATCCATAAAATCTTATCTTTTTCAGCGGTAGAAAAGGATAACACTTTCAGATGTAATAATATAAATCTTCGAATCAACATACATGCCGTTGATAAAATAGATCTCAGAGCTGTTTTATTCCGAATATGATAATTAATTTACTTAGATGAGCATTTTATTCGTTGATTAGCTCTGGATTAGTATTTGAATAACGGAAACATGCATGACCAGTTGATTGGGCACAATATGGGCTAATTATCGAGAAAACCTGAAACTAAAATATACCAATTTATGAACTGTCATATTGTAATTGAAGAAAGAAATGTTGTTTATGGATAAAGAAAATAATTAAATAAAATTGATTGAAGTCTTTAAGTCTTTTTTTATGAAGTTGATTCAACTCAATTACGCTACATATATATTTCTCTTTTGAAAAAAATTAACTAGCAGTCATTTTGCTTTTATCAAAATCAAACTATTATGGCTGACTATTTAAATATTTTCTATGGAAAATAATCACTTTCGATCACTTCCAGGCCAGTGAAACGCCATACAAAATCAATGGTACACGTAGTAGACTACGCTATGTAGTTTGAATAGCGTAGTCAGTACACGTAGTCAAATCGCTTCACCGCCTTGATTACTTCATTGCCAGTCGATTGGATTGCGGCTGTATCTTAAGTTGATTTTAGTCGTATTTTTTGTTCGAAATGATCATATTAAGGAAGGAATAGTCAATCAAAAACTACCAGTGACTGACTTTGTTTCACAAGGGTCTTTTCTTGTTGTTGTTGGTTTTTGCTGAGATAATTCATGCTCATTCCGCGCTAGCTTCGAGAAGGAGAGCGAGAGCAAGAAAGAGAGGGAGAATGATTGCCGCTATCAGTTGTTGTTCATCAATTCTTGTGTTTGTTGCTTTGTAACGTTACTCCAAAATGATTGCAAACGGCGTCTCAACTTGCACACTTCTCTAAATGTAAAAAAAATCAAGAATCTAATGTTTGATAATGGTTTTATAAATGTTTTTTGAAACAGAAGATGTCTTTAAGAGTTTTAATGAAGACCTTACAGTATATAGCAGGTTTTACGATGTCTTATAAAGGTCTTATATTTATCGGCAGATAACAAGTAATTTTAAGGCTGAACTCAGAGAGAATTTAATTCATGATCTTTATCATTATTAATTCTAATTTTTTTTTCAGCAACAATGAAAAAAAGGAGTGTTTGTGTTTTATGGGTTAACAAAACAATCACTGATTCGAATGTGGCTAACATTTATTCAGCATCCAATTCACTAAATTTCAAGAAAAAAATCACGTAATGATACTATTCAACAACAAAATCTCTTGGTGCTTCACTTTTTACTTTTCCGCACACACCACTGTGTGTGGTAAAAGTATTGCGATGGGTCCAAAAATTCAAAACGCCCGGAATGAGTTTTCTATGCGTTCTGAACCTAAAACAAACGATTGCAACCATTCCCGGAGAAATTTTTATGGAGATTATATCTAGTTCGCATTGTATCATAATGAAACTTTCAGAATAATATTTTTATAAAAAAATGAGTCATGTAAATTTTCAAGTCATTCCGATGAGATTTAGGACTACCTCTCTGCAGAATTTTCGATTTTCGGGGTCAACATTCAAATTTTGTCATTAAATTGGATGAAGTATTAGTGTTTTCCTAATCTGTGTTTTTTTCTTCAATTTGAATGCTCATTAACTTTTTAACGAAATTTATACCTAAAATAAATGTAGAACCATATCTATCGTGCATGAATTGGAAGTTCAGATCAGAGTGAACTTATTCGTAATTGTTATTACCAATCCAAAAGCAGCGAACTTTTGTTGAAGTGAAAATAAGAAACTGAGATGTTTATTTGTGTTTTTTATTAAAATTAAAATTTAAATTACATGATGTGTAATGACTTGAAATTCGATCTCATCGTAATGACTTGAAATTTTCTGTGATTTATTCTCAAAGTTGCATGATGATTGGATAAGAAATAAACATAAATCAAATACAAATGCGTAGCAATCAATGAAAAACCCGTAAACCCAAACAGTTTTGAGAAATGTGCGGAAAAGTTAGTTTTACGTACGTAAGACCATATATTCCACATTCGCTTTGTTCCAATTTGAACATTTATTCGTCGTTTGTAAATCACCTATAATAAATATATACCATATACTATATGTATGGTACATACATATTAAATATAACTGGTTTAATCGATTTATATTCGTCCGTTTTGTTTGTTTGCGTGCACCACAATCTTTATGAGCGAAACATTGAATGCAGTTCACCCTTGATGCGATAAATGTCAGCGAATTTGACCACATCTTCGTCATCATTTTTTCTAAAGAAAGAGAATTTAGATGCGGATTAAAGTAGAATTGACAGCCTCGGAAGGAAAGCATATCCTATAAATTGGCTGAAGAAACCGCTAATACAAAAATATTATACAAGAGACACTAACGAAAAATCGTCGAGAGTAAAAGCCAAACAAAAAAACACTCAGCGTGTAAGCCAAACAAACCTACTTGTTTGGTTTTCACTCTTAGCATTTGAGTATTATCGTCGAAAGACAATATTTTGTATTAGCGTTTTCTTCAGCAAATTTATAGGATATGCTTTCTTTCCGAGGCTGTCAATTACAATTCTATCGGTGAGATGGAAAGGAGATTATGTTTTTGGCTAGTTCTGTTTGTCAAACAAGAGAGCAAGTTTCTGCACGAATAACTAAACTGTTGAAGGAGAGTAACTGTTTCAAACAAAGCCGAATGATAAAAAAAATTATATAATGCGTTTACTAAATTTAGAAACAAGAGAGTACATATTTGAAATGTATGTTTTTTACCTTTAACATACATACATTCTTGTTTTGGCTCAATGTCTAACAAATTCTCTCTCTCTTCTCCATCTCACTGATAGAAATGTATTATTTCTGAAAACAGAGAGTGTTTTAACTGTTAAATGTTGTTCTTTATTCGTTGTACAATGTACACATTTGTATATCTAATCTGAATTATTTAATGATTTTCAAAATTGAAAAATTCATAATAAATATATAAATTCTAAAAATTATTTATTGACTGGTGGTGCTTATTTGGTATTCATCACCACTTACTTATAGATTTGAATGAATCCTACTACTGATATTTTCAAATAAATCTTTGCAATTATTTTCATTGAGCAATAATATCTTTATTTTAATTATTTAAAATAGAACAGTGTAGGTTTTTTAAAATTTATTGAATTATTATAAGGCCTAGATCGACCGGAGGATGCGAGACTGAGTTTTGACATTGTTCTTACATGAGCATTATTTGAACTCTGAGCTCTCAAAAAAAATTATTTGCTCTATTGCCATTATACCTAAAAGCAGATATTTATTCGTTGTACATTCGCTCGATTTAATAATATGTATCCGTTTCCAGAATTGGTTGGTACTCAATGTTGCATACCATATAGTCATGCTACTAACTCTACATATATCTCTCTCTGTATATACAGACAGCAGTGAAAATGTGTTCTCAAGTTGGCCCTAAGACTGACGATCAACCTATTCCGACCTGAACTGGTTTTGGACTGACTCGAGCCGTCACTGACAAGCGACTTGCGATCGCGAGAAGCGAACCATTAGTTTATATGTACTGGTTTTTATGCATCTCAATTTGTCTCCTAATCATGAACGGTATATTCAATGGACTTATTGACACACAGCGGCGTAGCTGTTGTTTTTTTTTTTTGTTACCTAAAATGAGTTTTTAGTTCTAAATGTTGCTAATTTGATTTGCATACAGCCACTGCGACGTAGAAATGAACGTGAGCACGATCTTCGTCTCGTTCTCAAAACATACAATCATCGTGTGTTTGTTATGAGTATTGTTTGGTTTTTAATACTGCTCTTATTTTACAGCAATATCGAAACAGACATGATTTATCAAATCGACCGACTGTACTTATTTGCATATCTACTGAAATATTGAAGAATTTGGTTAAGTCTTATAAGAAGAGATGGCGTGCTTCATTGACATTAACCCACAGTTAACATAGGAAGGTATAGAATTAAACCACTGGTTTGTCTAGATAATGAGGTAGCAGCAGAAAATGTATTTTGCTTCGGATGACATCTGGAGATGCCGGATCCAGGTGCGTATCTGAGATGTGTGTGCAATACATTTGCGTGCGACACTGTGATGCTCAATCGCATGTCATAACAGAAAAGACCGAACGAGCGCAATACGACTGCGTACGAAACACACAAACAGATACACAGAAACACTATAAAGGGTGATTTTTTAGCTGGTTTCTTTTTGACGTTTAATTTTTTGACAGATGTCAAATTCCAACTGACGTCTGTCACAGTCAAAAATGCTCAGTATGCTTTGCAATTTCAAGATGGAAAGACTTACAAACGAGCAACGCTTGCGCCTCCAGCCACACAGCGGGTCCATCCATGGACGAACTGCGCCGTAAGTTCGGCGAACAGTTCATCTCTCGTTTCGGCCCCGTTCATTGGCCGGCCAGATCGTGCGATTTAACGCCCCTGGATTATTTTTTGTGGGGCATGAAATTATTTTCAAAAAGTAAATGGCAAGAACCAATTTATCGATTTCAATAAAGATTTGATTCACTTTTCGAAATTTTTTGCGTTTTTTTCGATTTTCAAAAAGAAACCACTTAAAAAATCACCCTTTATTTGAATTTTTCAATTTGACCAACGGTTTTTTTTTCGAAGGATTGTTTCAATATTTTCATCGGACACACCAGAATTTATTACAATTCCACTAGTGGTGTCCAATGACTAGTTGAATGCACTTTGGTTATGGCTCTCTCCCGCTTCCTCTTTGCGATCGATGCCAAATGAATTGGCTACATGGAATGTTTGATGCTGGAAATGTGCAGCATTTCTCGAGAATATTGTAAAAAGCGTGTGAAAATAATACGCTATAGCTAACTTATGACTAATTGTATGAGATAGCACAACAGTATTCGGAGGAATCGCGATTTGAAATATGAATGGGTGGGAAGAGAATGTACCTTCAGATGAGATAGGAAAAATATTGAAACTTGAAACTGTTGCAAAATAATGCACCCAAAAAAAGTTTAAAATAATTGAGAAACAAGCGTGGGAAACTTTATGTGTTCTTAACAATAATGGAATCCTTGTAAAATAAAATTCTATATTTATTCGCTGTGTATATTTTATTGCGATGTGAAAGGAATGAATGTGAACTTAGAACTAAAGGTGTAAGCGAATGACTAATTTTGCTTTCGTTTTCGTTCGCTAACAAAATCCAATTTTCGTTTTCGTTTGCGATCGTAAAATGTAAACGAAAAATCGTTTATTTTCGTTCGCTAAAAAATATTTTTTTCATTTGCGATCGCCATACACATATAACATAAGGAAATGTCATAGAATGTCATGTCATAGAAATTCAAAAACAAAAACTTTGTTCATAATTTTTTATTTGACTTAGTTATCGAACGCAAATGCAGTTAAACGATTGAATTGTTGGCTACAGCTATGAATGTTTCACATCCCCAGATGTCGTGAATGGACACGCAAATCTAGGTCTACCCAAAGCGAACAATGTTCAGGTTAGAATAACTTGCATTGTAAATTAAGGAGATTTTCAAAGAAGAATTCTGAATTACAGTGAAGCTATGATTGTGGCTATATTCAATGAAAAAATACAATATTCACTTTGATTGTCCAACACATTTTTGTTATTCACCTGTTAAATTTTTTTTGAATTAAACCCTTTTTTTTATTTTTCAGCGATTATTGATCAATTTATCGGCCACATGTTGCGGTGCCTGTTAAAAATTATTTGGAAAACGTCGGATGGGAAATTCTGCCTCACCCGCCTTATAGCCCAGACTTGGCCCCTTCCGATTACCACTTGTTTCGGTCGATGCAGAATCACCTCTCCGGAATACGGTTCACTTCAGTTGAAGGTATCAAAAAATGGCTCGATTCGTTCTTCGCTCTGAAAAATGAGCAATTCTTTTGGGATGGAATCCATAAATTGCCTGAAAGATGGGAAAAAGTCGTAGCTTCCGATGGACAATATTTTGAATGACATGTATTTTCATTTTCATACATAAATGAATGGTTTTTTGAACAAAAAAAAGCGCGTCTTTCTAGGAACACACCCAATTTTCATTTGTTTTCGTTAATTAAATAATAATATCGTTTGGATTCGATCGAAAATAAAACTAAATTTTTATTTTCGTTTGTTTTCGTTAAATTCCTAAACGAACGAACGAATTCGCGAAAATTCATCTTCGCGAATAATCGCTTACACCTTTACTACAACTTTTAGAACTAACCATGCGCACAGCGGTGCCGCTCTCAACGACCTCATTGTGAAGAACCCTGAGCATTGTGAGCTGTGTGCCTGCCTGTCCTTCTCATTAAGCTGTCGTTGGATGGCTATGTATATATAATATTTCATATTTGTGTTGTGTTGTATTGTGTTGAGTCAACGCAATTAAAAGTTTGAACTCAAACAGTAAAGCAGCAGTGAGTGTGGATGGAGGTTTGAGTGAATGGTTTGAGGAACGTAATGGTCTGCAACACGGCTGTACAATATCGCCACTTTGCGGGACAATATTATCTCTGCACTCGCTTACGCAGATGACCTGGTACTGTTTAACAATTCTGAAGGGGAGCTGCAAAATAATATCAGAGATTTGGAAGGAGCTTGTGCGAACTTCGGAACCACCATTTGCGGCACAAAGGTATGCATATGGGCAAAACTCTAAAGTCAATTCATTGCAAATTGAATGACAACTTGTTGGAACAAATTTCCCAATTGAGATATTTAAAATATAATAAAGAATGTAGCATAACTTAGATCACACGATATTAATAAACGTGAATTAAGTACAGAAACAAAGATGTTGGTTCACAGGTAAATCTTCAAACCAACTATTCTGAATGGTTGATTCTGAGAATTTGATTCATGATTTGGAAATGTCTGATATGAAAGTGTTTAGAATGGTTTCGGGAGTCTCGCGCCGCGATCAGTGGGAAAACAGAATCCGAAATGAGACCATTCGGAGGGATTTAAACGTCGATTCGGTAGGAGAGGAAGCAAAAAGTCCAGACTGAGATGGTTTGGTCATGTTCAACGCATGGGAGAAGAGCGATTACCGAAACGGATTCTGTTCGCTATGCAAACTACATAGCGTAATCTACTACATGTTTCATTGATTTTGTATGGCTGCCTTGATTTAATCAAGTTGATTTACATTAATACATTATTTCTCTTAAATAGTTCCAGTTTTAAAACTATTCTTTTCTAATCTGAAGCTAAGTTTTATTCCCAACAATTCATATATTTATAAAGCTATTTATTAACTGCGCGACACGTACTTTTGATTGATTTAATGAACCAACGAATCAATTTAATTTTGTATGATTATTCATAATCATATTTATCGATTACGATTATAATCAGTCGAATATTCGATTACCTTTGACAGAAACTACATGGTTTAAGTTCAACTTCGTAAGTTAACATATAAGAGTGAGTGAGACAGCAATCACTCCTGGCCTGCTGTCTCTCTCACACTTCTGCGTTGCAAATATGTGTGCCACTTTATAAGTAATCGAATATACGGCTGATTATAATCACAATCGAAACAATGTTTATTATGTTAATCAATAATTATGAAGAAATAAATCGATTCGAATCGTGTGATTTTATAACCAAATGTGCAAATTGATTGTATAATTTTTCAAAATCTAATTAAAATTTATCGACTGGTGATTCAACATATTAACTTTGTGTTTTAATTTAAATTGCATTTTTTTTTTGTGAAAAAAATTAGGTTTTTCCTGTTTTCCTTTAGAGTGCTCTTATTCCCTGTATATATTCAACCAGATCTTGGCGGTGCTAAATAAATATTTAAATTTATAAACAACACTGACAATATAAAAGCAGAGCAACAAAATATATTTTTTAACATTTAAGTAACATTTCGGACAGCTATCTTACTCTCACAAGTAGAGAGGCACTTCATTTAAGATATTTTCTGCTTGTTTGAGGGGAAATTTTTATATTAATTTATACAGCTTAAAACTTAACATCCAGAATTGTTTGAGAGGTAAAAATATGCCATGATAGTTAGCGTTTTAAGCCAAATCAATTTTGAATTTAACAATCATTTCTTCAAACCTTTATATTTATTTTGATAGATTTACTACATTCAGGAGCATTAACCAGAGGGTAGGAATTCGCACTACCAGAAAATACAGATAAATGCAATATGCTTTGAACGCATATGAAGCTATGAATCATTTGGAATTTATATATTGACACCGAAAAATAGAAATACATAATATAAATGAAACAATTTCATGCTCATTTTTAAATAAATATTTTTATATAAACTATTTTCTACAAAGTTAAAATAAATAAACAATTATCTATATTTAAGAAGTAGATTAAATGATTTGTATAAGTTTCGATGGATTCGTCTCATCAAATTTATTTATTCTTTTTCTGTTATTAAAAAATAACGTCAATTTGAACAAAAATCAAGGTATCAACATGAAAAATTCGACAACAGAAAAAGATTGCAACGAAAAATAGATTTTTTTTGAATATTCAGTTTTTTGGATTTTCCAGTTGTTTGATAATCTGCTTTGAGACTAACGCGGTAGCTTCGCTGGCATTTGGTATGAGAAAACGATCCAGATCGGTGATCTGCAACTCTTCACCATCGGGAATACCGTACTTGAATGTAATCAGTTCGCGATGCCGCTTTTTGGCAGTAATTTTTACAATACTTGAGAGTGGCCGTTGATTAATTACTTCAGCTGTTCCTTTTTTATCGAGATCTCGCAAAACTATTAAATGGGTATTGGTTAGAATCAGATGGCTGTCATACATTTGCCCATTCATTTGAACTTCTTGACACTTCATGGCTGCAATTACATCCGAATTTTTTGTGAAGCTTTGAATGTTAACCGTTTTTCGAACGTCATCCTCAACCTCTCCATAAGATTTATCATCATCAATCATTGTATCAACGTTGTCATCGTCAATGCTAAAAACTGGCGCCACATTTCGATACCTTTTACCATTCTTTTCATTTTTCGACACGTGCTTTTCGATAGGAACATTTGAGGTGCTGGCATTTGCGCTGTATGGATTCACAATGTAATCCATGAATTTTCCTTTCACTTCTTGCGATTTCTTCATTACACTAGATAATCTGCTAAATAGATCAATAGATGGTTGTGCCTTAATACTACTGCTCGATGTGGATGGTGCTTGATTGAGTAGTTTCGTGCTACTACTATTTGGTATTTGATTCAGTTTGCTGCAACTAGGACCGATACACATAAGACATCGCATTTGATCATGATCTTTCAGGTATTCGTTTGTGTGTTGACCGAAGTAATCGTGAATCGATGCGTAGCCACCCCTTAATACCGATACATATTGAGTGTTTTTCTGAAGAAATGAAGCAACTACCATATGCATATACTGATCTTCATCGAGACTTCCTGAGCCCATGAAACACAAATGATCTCCACCGGCATTTGACTTTGCTGCGATGGCCGTTTTCTGTGATCGAAGCAACCCGTGTACAGCCGTTTGAAATTCAACAGGTTCCTGCAACATTAAATTACTGTCCAAATGAAAGGCAGTTGGCAAGTGGCCGAAGTTATACTGCTCTGCCGGCCGACAATCAACTAAGAAGAATCTTACACCATCCACATTCGACACTGATGATGAAATATTTTCAATCAACTCGAACACGGTAACAGGTAAACATAGTACTTGTGAAATTGATCGATCCGAGCTTGTTTCCACACCGAACAATGATTTCAGGTAGCCAGTTTTGAATGAGGATGGGGTTTTAATAGCATAATATTGGGCTAGTGAGCAAAAATCCACAACGTCAGCAGCTTCCAGGGCGCATGGCATAAAACTTAAAAATTTCACAATTTCATCGGCCGTTTGGTCTTTCATCGCAAGAATCTGCTCACGACCATTGATCAACATAATTAAGGCGAGGAAAAACACTAAAAACGGATCTGTTTGTTGGAAGTACATATCCCACATGCTCAGCACAACTGGAAGTGTGCATGTCGCTGCAAATAGACTCTGAAACCATTTGATTGAATATTGATCCGGTGTGATTTTCTTTGTGTCTAACATTGAACATAATTCCGGATCATGGTACAATATAAGCAAGCGAAACAGGTGGAAAACATTTCCATTTTTCACGCAGCCTTTTGGTATGTACGTATCTCGGATCGCTTCAAACAAGTTGTATGTGTAGGAACGGCTTAATTTAAGCGATAGCACCGGCAACAATAACTCGATCCATCCATTATTCGATGCATACTGTAAGCTGCGATTTTTACAGTAAAATGTTAGAATTGATTCGAGATCAGAGACCACTGATAATCTATCCTCTTCGTCGTTACCCAATTTATCAACGAATATGCTGCAATCGTTGCGTAGTTCAGTTTGAAATGGCAGGTCAAATATTTCATTGAAAAGTGCCATTTGATCATTTTTGTATCGTACATCCAAACAAATCTGCCACACGTCCGGCCGTAGAGTTTCAGGTATCGCTTTGCCACTACAAATACTGTATATGTCGTTCACATTGCATTCGTCCAAAAGCGCTGATTCCAATTCAATCAACCTAAACGGGGTGGAACAAAGAAAACAAACATATTTTATTTGGGAAAACTAATTTATCTGTTAACTTAGTTTAAATATATTCATAACGAAACATGTGTAACGTAGACCAACGAACATATAATCTTCGAAATTATCGGAATAAGAAATTTTATATTATTTCTTATGCAGTGCGACTCAGAGCCAGCAAAAATATCAGCATGTAGATTTAATCACCGTTCAGAATCAATTGTTGATTAAGAATGAAGCAATAGAATTGTGCAATTCCAATTGCGGAGATTCCAACTTGTTTTGCGTCAACACATGAAATCTTCCACGATTTCAAACTCAATTGGATAGAATCTATTGAATATACGTACCAAGTGTTATCGTCCATAGTTTGTTGAAATTCTTCGATAACCGCATAAAAACCACAATTCCCTTTTCCACAAATTATCAATTTTATTTTTATTGAATTTTTGCTGAAAAATTAGTTGTGTCATCTGTCATCCGTCCAACGGGGCCAATATGTTTGTGTGTATGGATTTTTTTTATCTTCATTTCAAAACATTGCTCAAACGTATGCAGCGATACGTCATTTGACATTTGGAAACAAAACATATGAACACTTGATTTGCCGAATGATAGAAATTGACGATGAAATACAGTATTTAGTGGAATTTCGATAGGAATATTACATTATTGAACCCTGCACAAGATAGCATGTTCAAAAAGAAAATATTGATGAGAAAATTGATCGAAGATCCGGTTGAAGATAAAGGTGCAAAAATGTGATTTTTTTTAAAAATAAATATTTTTCAAAAAAGAGAAATAAAAAACAATAATCCATTTTTTATGAAAGAAAATTTCAATGTGCTTATTAATATGAAGTTTCTGAGTCAATGGAAGAGAAAAATGTCAACGCTGGGCGACAGCCAACTTAACGCCGATACGCTATTTTTCGCATTTCTCATGTGTTCTCGCAAGTATTCGCTCAGAAACTAACAGAGAAAGCTCTAGAATCTGCTACAACATTCAACTCTAACAGGAATTTGTATCTTGTCATTCATTCCAGTTTTAAGATTGAATTGGAGAGCATTGAAAAAAACATTGTTTAACCACAAACACGGCATAAGTTCATAGAAATTCCTGATAATTACTTTATAATCATTAGAATATTGATTAAACTGCCAGTTCAATAAACAAGGAGGAATCGAAAAAGATGGCAAAGTGGGGCGAAGGAGATCCTCGTTGGATTGTCGAAGAGCGGCCAGACGCGACGAATGTAAATAATTGGCATTGGACCGAAAAGAACGCCACGCCATGGTCTAAAGAACGTATTACGGCACTATTTAAAGATTTCCTCATAAAACATGATAGTAAAGTGAGGTGTCGCATTTCGCAAGCTGAAAAGGTGGATGGCGAAGCGACGGCAAATAACAGAAAAGGTAAATTAATCTTTTTCTACGAATGGAATGTGGTATTAACTTGGGATGGTTGCTTGGACGAGGGTCAGCCAACATACAAAGGCAAGGTAACCATACCAAACCTTTCGGAGGAAAATGATTTAGATGATATCGACATCACTATCAGCATTGATGAATCGAGCGACGAGTCAGAACGGCTGAAATCATTTATGTATAATGTAGGGAGATCGCAAATCCGTGAACAAATTGGCGTTTATTTGCGTGAATTGCGTGAGGAGTTTTCGAAAGGATTAATTTTGCCGAAAAAAGACGATCCAAAAGTTAAGCCGGATGGTGTATCGAATATAACGAGTGGTTTCAATAAAAAAGTCAATTTGATGCCGGTCAAATCGAAGGATCAAAATAGTGGCACTCCATCGGTTGGCTTCAAACTAGATGTCAAAACAATTACGCTGAGTGAAACGTTTCAGTGTCAGGCTAAAGATTTGTATGAAGTGTTAACGAAGCCGGAGCTAGTGTCGGTGTTCACGCGTTCACAAGCCAAGGTAGATGCGTCGAGCGGCGGTGAATTTGTACTGTTCGATGGCAACATCCACGGCAAGTTCGAAGAATTAATTGTAAATGAGAAGATCGTGCAATCATGGCGATACAAACAATGGCCAAATGGACACTATTCCGAAGTTACAATGAGCTTTGTGCAGAAAGTAAGTTAAAACCAACTATGCGAAGCTGATTTTGAGCGACTACGCATTTTTTAAGTGCATCTGATTATAATACAACCATTTATTTGTGAGATTTGATAATATAACGTCCGATTCGAATTTCAGGACGATCACACCGTTTTAAATCTAACACAAACTGGCGTCCCTTCAAACGAATTTGATAACACCATACGGAACTGGAAAGGATACTACTGGAATAGCATAAAGCAGGCATTCGGCTTCGGCAGCTTTCTAATGTAGTCAATTGAAAACAACGAGCAACCAGAGATAGGCTAGTGTTTCATACAAATTCAAAATTAAAGAATTGGATGACGAATAAATTATAAAAATGATCATCATTTTCTGTCCATATTTTCCTCTCTCTCCAAAAAAAACGTGTAAATTATAATAGTTTTAGCCTAATTTAGAAATCAGTTGAAAAATCATTTTTACACGTTCTCTTGTTTAATCTCCAATTGAGATGAAGCGATTTTTTTAATGCAGCGTTGTGCATATACATTTTCATTTTCGTTTTCTACCATTGAAATGAAAGAACACACAGGATATAAATGTGTCCATAGAGCCAAACAAATTGATTTAAACTGTATGCAGCAATCGATCACGTGTGCAGGAAAAAATTAATAAATTGAAGAAATACAGCTGAATTTGTCTTTGATTCTCTCTTTTATTGCCACAATAGTTTCATCATAATCCTTAAAGGGGCTGCACACGGATTAAATTCATTTCACCACCTTTGAAAAAATAATTTTTATTTATACTGATTCTAAATGGAATTTGGAAATCTGTTAAACAAAATTATCATGTTCTCGCTAAATAATTTATCGTAACAAAATAAAAAAAAAACTATTCATCATTTTCCAATGTTTTTTTTCGCTAATAATACAATAAATTATCATTTTGGCGGGTTGAACAATTAAAATTAACTGACCAATGTATAATTACAAAATTATTTTGAACAATAAATATGGATTTCAATGAAATTATAATATGCTTCGTTTGTAAGGTCATCAAATATCATTGCTAGTATAAATATATGAAGTTCTAAATGTACAATTTTATTTTATTTTGTTTCCCTATTGTAATTGCATATTTTCGTCGTGCAACCAGACATTTTGCACATCTTTGATGAGTTCATCCAGTTTGTCTAGATCTCGGCCGTTAACATGACTGTGAAGTGGAAAATAGAGGCGGCGCAGTGCTTGGATGCGGCGCAATATATAGTTTCTCTTTCGCGGATTTCGTCGCCAAGCCCGTAAGCTATCGACAATGCTATCTTCAGTCTCTCGTCGCAGCACAGCTATTGTACTTTCAATCAATTGCTTTTGCTTTTTTCTATATTTCACTACTGATGCAATAGCTTTCAAGCGATTTGGTCTATTTAAATTTGACAAAATGAAACCCAATACGTTCTGAACTGTCACCTGCATTCCTGTTGGAAATTTTCTACTCTCCAGTTTGCTATAAATATAAATCGAATGTTGTTTTAACAAAGAATAATAATAGAGCCAAATTTAATAAGCGAAAGTGATGTCCAACTACGAAAATGGAGTACCAGATTTCGTGTAGAAATGAAACATACTTCTTAAAAATGATGAATGCAGGCACAGTTTCCATTGTGTATTGCCAGGGCAAATCATTTTTATCGCTATCGATTCGACCAAACTTCAAATAATCGGCATCACTTAATATTCTTGAAATAGTTAATAAAATGCTTGAAAATATTGTACAAAATGCACATTGAGAGGATGAAAATAGCACAGCCACTGTCTGGAATGGAAATATACAGAATCGAATGGTAATTGGTTTTTTCATTTTATTGCTTTTATTTAACTTACTCGATTCGGATCCGATATAAAATTCGTGAAATTTTCTGATGAAAGTGTCGATATGACTATCGATTCCATTTTTCTGGTTGGACTTTTCTGGTCGATATTTGGATAATAGTTTTCTTCACCGTAGACATTCGCCGGAGCATAAAAATGTGAATGTTTTGCGTTGCCATCATTCCGTAGGTGTCGCACCAATTTGTTCATTGTAAAGTTGTACACGAAATCAATCAAATTCGAAGTTGTTAATTGATCTTTCAGCACATAAGATGATTCATCCTAAAAAAGAAAACCATTTGAAACACATAATCATTTCAAGAGCTTAAAGCTTATGGTTAAAATACTCGTGTAAATAAAGTGACTGACTGGCTAACTGAATATGTTGATTTTGTATGAAAACCAATCAAAGTTAGCCGACTGTTCCAAAATGAGCAACTAGACACGGTTTCAGTTAACTGCAGTTAACTATTACCGATTGATTTAATTTGAATTCGATTAAAGAGATATACTAGAGACTTGATAATATTTTCATTTAAGAGCACGCATTTTTTGAGTGACATTTTGAATTACCTGGCCATCGATTATAACTGCTGCAGTACTCTGCACAGCACTTCTCAATGAAATCCCCAGTTTTTCCGCTACTATTCCATAGTTCAAGCTATCCATTGCCAAAAATGACAGTGTTCGATTGGTTTTACATGCAAGCCCGGTAATTTTTTGAAAATTCAATTGGCTAGCATCATTTGTCTGATTGAGGAATCAAAAGAAATGTTTAGCAAAATCTGTTATAAAATGTAAGTAACATGTTTGATATGATACCTTTTCTAAAAGTGAATCTTGGAATATTTTCGGCCGCAATTTTTTAGATAAATAAATCATCTTGCAATGAATTTCCCTCCATTCTGAACAAATATTTTCGGCTGATCTGAGGTCATTTTTGGTGTCAATAATTGAAGTGGGTAAACCTTGTACAGCTAGCAATGACTTTCGATAGACTAGTTCACACGATTCAGGCAGTTTTTTACAATATTCGTCAGGACTCAGCTGACTTTTGACGGTGTCAAAGTGGGCTCTTGAAGAGTTGGAAAGTCCAACAAATGAGACTTTATTCAGTGTAGTGCATTTATTAGTTGCCGAATTTTTCCATTCCAAAATTTGTGCACACTCTTTACTTTGTACGTGATAATTTTTAATACTTATTTGGCGTTGTTCAAAAATATAGCTTCGTCCCATATCCTTCAGCCACTCATCATTTTCGCAATTGTTATATTCGTAACCGATTTGCCGGATCTGGAGTAAAATAAGTTAAAGATTATTATTGAATTAAAATATTCATCTTATTGAAAAAAAATTACCATCGCATATGCATCGCTTGGGAAATCATATAAATTCCGAGGTGTGAATAGCACAAGGACCGGCCCTTTTCTTATGAATGTATCGAATTCTTTTGATCTTGAGCCAGGTGGTGACAGCCAGTGAGTCACCTGTTGCCTATTTTGCATTATCCATTTTTGAATAAGTGACGCTCTCCACACCTCATTATCATACTCGATGGTTCGATTCCAAAGATATAGGCGTAAAGCTGGTTCTCGTTCAACACCGAACATTTTAATTGCTTCCCCGGTGACAACGGCGAACGCCACATCCCCTTGAGGGTCTTTTTCCAGCCACTTCGCTGCCGTTTGATAGAAAATATTGTAGAAAGTGTAGCTGGTTTCTATATCAACAAAGAGGGTTATCACAGCGTCGTGATTGTGTATCATTGATAACAATTCGTCTGGCCGATTTATGCGGTGTAACGGTCTCAACATCAAATATACAAATCTAGCTAATGCAGTCTCAGTCCATTGGCCATTGTACGGCACAGCGATGTTATTTTTCAAATAGGCCATAAGTACTGGCCATGACATGACCTTCTTGTATTGCTGTCGACATTCACCGTCTGGCTGCCAACAGTTGATTGCCGCAAAATCAGCCTCACGATAAAATATTCTGGAAATCGATTCTAAAACGGGTCGTGCATGTTGACTATCGGCCGACCACGGCGCATAAAACATAACGAATGATAAATCGGATAAGGCCACTTTTGATTGCACCGCACCAAGATTGCCATGCGGATAATCGCGAATGAATGAATCACTTGAGAAAAACTGACGTGGTTCAGGATATTTTTCTGCCTTAGGTAGACTAAAATAATTGTCCAAGAAAATGTTATTTATTGTGACTTTACGAATGAGAAAGAAAAAATAGATTGACAATTCGAAATCCGCCAACGAAAATGATACTTACACAGTTTGCAGTGTTTCATAGGCAGTGAAAATGAAAATGATGAGGCAAACTAGCTGCCAACCATAATAAATAGCCATACTACTTAGTTTTAATAGATACTTATCCGTTGCAATCAGTGTAGAATTCGATATTTTGTTATCCTCTTCATTTTTTGTATCGCAAGCTGCTGTATCTTTCTCCTCGATCGTAGGATCGTGGAGCGTGTGACTTGTATCGAATGAACCTGCCAAGAAAAAAAAACTCTTATTCGGCAAAATTTCTGCAAACACCTGAAGCCATACTTAATGACGTGTCTCTATATCGTGCATTGCAAACAATATGTACTTACGAAAAGCACACTTGTTTGCATGGAACGAAACAGCTGACTGAAATTGGTTTTTCATGCATTTCAATTGAGCTAAAACTAGTTATGTCCTATGATTAGTGATAGTGTTTCTAAAACATTCGTTGAAACGCTTTTATCAGAATTCATATGAACCATAAGCCCGGGCGATAGAAGCACACATGCAATGCTGATAATAATCGTAGTGAACCTAAAACTAAGGTTTATAACGTAAATTCATGCAATTCTCACCAGAACGAGTGTCATCGGTTTGCTCTTTATCATTCACAATATATTGGTTGCCATCGATTTCATTTTGACCACTCTTTTTTGAATGCGACATAAGGAATTTGTCTCAATGCAATCTCATAATTCGTTCGGGTTTGCACGTTTCGTGTATACAATGTTGTTCGTCGTTATAACACACATCAAATCACTGAATTAAATTTCTGATTGCTTTTCAGTTAACACTCTTTATGAATTAAATGATGAATGCTGCAGCGTTGTTCAATCAAAATTAGCTGCTAATCTAATATTAGTTTAGTGCAGATCAATTTTCTTTTCGATGAAAACATACAAGTTTTATATTTATTAAATTTCACTTTAATGTGACGTTGACAGTTATACGTCAACACGATTATTTCAAGGTTAAGTGTGTTTTTTGACGTTCAGCTGATTAGAAAATCATAATTATTCATTCGCTGGAACACGAATCAAACGAACAACAAACTTCGATGAAATAATTAAAAAAATATCCGATTAGTCAATTGAACTATTCCCCAAGATGAAAACAATAGAAAGTTTGTGCAGAAACTGTTTTGATAAAAAGACCAATCATTTGAATTTAATAAATTTGAAAGCACATGCACGTTATTCGATCTACTATATTGTTTATTTTAATTTATTATATTGTCATAGAAATGAAACGTTCAGATGAAAGAACAGTCTTTAGGTCTTTGTTGACTTTGAAAACATATTAAGGTAAGCATGAAAGTGAGATTTTCAAAAAGAACAAAACAAGTGAAAGAAGAACGAAGAATGCATAGAAATAAAACAAGCGTAAAAAACTTAAAGTGAAAAAATTCAAAACGTTGCGATGCATTTGCATAAATAATTCTCCTTAAATTCTAATGTCCGATCAGAAAATCTATACCAAATCTAAATAGCACTGTGCTCTTTATTGATTCTTTTTCTTCGAATTTCAAGCGAAGTTCTTAAAAGCACATTTAGCTTCATTAAAAGCAAAGAATATTCAAACTTTCAACATATCTTTATTCGAATCAGATTGAATGAAACACGCCATTTATAACATATTTATACAAATATTTAATGAATTTCATAATCTCACGTATTTGAGGCAAAAATATAGATCACATGCGAAAAAAATGGCGACGAAAAGAGTCAATATTCGATTTAATGAATTTTCCAGAAAAAAGTATGTATTTTCATAATTTCCAGCGTGAAGCATTTCGACAATCTCACCCGTGACCCAATTTTACGGGTTGAAAAAACAAATGAGGTTATAGTTTTGAACGTAATAAAAAATTATTATGATAAATTAATAATAATAAGCATTTTGAATAATACCGTTATTAGAATTGGATGCTAATAACATTATCATGTTTTTCCTAACTTATCATCATGAAATCGTAATAATGTTATCAGAGTTATATCATAATAATTATCATGATTTATCATATTAATTTATCAGGTTCAATCATGATAATTATAAAGATTTCAATCAAAATATTTATTATGGTTCGTACAACATATTTATTAGGATTTATCTTGATAATTAACGATTTAACCTGAAAAATATTAATATAAATCATGAAAATTAATAATTAATTAATATTATGATGCGATCTTTATAATTATCACGATCGAAATCGAAATACAAGCAGTTTTTCCACAAAACTCATCAGAAACACAAAGAACAGAAAATAAGAAAATATTTGGAAAAACTGCTTGTTTTTCGATTTCGATCGTAATAATTATAAAGATCGCATCATAATAATTTTCATGATTTATTTTAATAATTTTCAGGTTGAATCATAATAATTATCATGATAAATCCTAATAAATATGTTGTACGAACCATAATAATTATTTTAATTGAAATCTTAATAATTATCATGATTGAACCTGATAAATTAATATGATAAATCATGATAATTATTATAATGTAGTTCTGATAACATTATTACGATTTTATTATGATAAGTTAATAAAATCATGATAATGTTATTAGTAACCAATCCTAATAACGAAATTCATCATTATAATTATCATCATAAACAAAATTTATTACGATAGCCCAAAACGCAAAACTATAAATGAGGTGTAACGTAAATATTTTGAACACGGATTCGTTCACATTTTTGAACTCATACTTTAATTCCGGTACCCAGTTAGCATTTTTTCCCTTCCCATATCTGCGAACATTTCGGCTAAGCGACGTGATATATGTTCAAACGGCATATTCGGTGCTTGTATACGTAGTTTGAGTTCGCGAAATATATTTTCAAATGTGTGATATGTGAATGATGTTATGAATATTGCTAACGACTGCACTGGCTCCATATATTTCGACAAAGTTTTTGCAAGAGCTGCTGAATAATTTTCGTGCAACTTGTCTATGGTTAGTATTATTAGCATAGGTTTTGCAAGAACATAATCGCTCACATGCAAAGGTGTAAAAAGTGAGTGTATTCTAGTTTACCTAATATATCTTTGAAAGCCACAATGCCGACGTAGGAAATTCTGTGGCTTTCCAAAACGATATAAATTTTAGGGATCGAACTATTCCATGGATATCAGTGGGACGCTCTTTGTTACAAGAATACATATTCCTGCTTGATGATCTGCTTTAGACCACTTATTTTTGTATACGTTCGTTCCTCTGATTTAAAAATTAAAATGAAAATAAAATAAAATTACAATCAATACCTCAACTATTTTTCATCTTAATACAACTCCACTTAAATGTATGCAACCAATCATTAGACGGGAAGTTATGCTAAATTGATAAGATATTGAGTGGGAAGGGCTAAGGATCAGATAATGTAAACCGACTTTAATTTGCGAGTCGGTATTTTATGACGTAGTTACAAAACGTAAAAATGCAGGAATAGAGTCATTTGAATGTATTAGTTCATTAGATGTGCCCAAAATATAGCACATAATATATGGTGACAATGTATCCTCCGTGGTAGGTCGGTAATGCAGATTTGAATATAGGTGTTTCCAAATCTGATAGGATTTGAGATATCTTTCAATATCTGCGAAATCTGATCAGTTTGTGCAAAATGTTTATGCAAAAAGTTTATTTAAAATATTCAAGATATATGAATCGTTGAGAGGAAAGCTTACATTTTGATTAGATAGAAAATATTGAATCTTGAGACATATGAGAGAAATAATGCATCAGGGTAAAAATTTATTCGAAATAAAAGTGAAACATGATATTGCCGAAACGGTTTCAAGTTTCATTATTTTTTCTATCTAATCTTAAGGTGAGTTTTCTTCTCACCGATTCATATAGTCTTTCATATGAACTGAATCAGATCAATGTAATTAAATATTGCTTTTAATCTTATAAAAAGTGACAGATTCCCCTAAATATATACTTTTAATGCGTCATTTTCACCACTACAAAGAATAACGATTGCGCGCAAAATTATTTCCCTTTGATCGATGGGTATAATATTTTAATGGAAATGCGATAAGTTTTACTCAAATTTACTTTAAAATTTATTCCAATTTCTACTATTTCGGACTAATATTTCGAATTCAAGAAAGAAAGCAATGCGAATTTCGCGCTTTAGCGATCGTAGTGGCGCTTCTCCTTTGCAGAGCAGTATAAATAGGACGCGCACACTCTGTGCGTTTGTTCATACTGTGTTTGAATCTCGTTGCGAAAGCATTGTGAAGCGAAAAATAGAAAGAAGAAAAAATAGCTCATGCCAAGTAAACTGTTCGCAAATCGACTGGTGGAAAGGCACCACGTAAAAAGCTTGCCACCAAAGCCGCTCGTAAGAGTTCACTAGCTACCGGTGGTGTAAAGAGACCAAATCGTTACCGTCCAGGAACAGTCGCTCTTTGTGAAATCCGTCGATACCAAAAATCGACCGAAATGCTCATCCGTAAATTACCTTTCCAGCGGTTAGTTCGTGAAATTGCTCAAGACCGACTTGCATTTTCAGAGCTCTGCTGTTTTTGCTTAGCAAGAAGCTAGCGGAGCCTACTTGGTCAGTTTCCTCGAAAGCATAAACTTGTGCGCTATCTATGCCAAACGTGTGACCACCATGCCAAAGGACATCCAATTGGCTCGGCATATCCGTGGCGAACGTGCTTGAATCAATATTTCAGTACAAAAAAAAGAAAATACATCACAAAATTGAATATAAAGAATTTCTCATTTGGCGACTCATTAGCTTTATGGAGTGTAGATTTCAAGAAATAAGACAGATATTAAAAAACTTGTTTTGAGTTAAAATCTTCATTTAATATTCTATTTCGGTTTTAATCAATTCAAAAAGCAATATTTTGCGTTGCAAATTCCAGACAAATTGATTGATAACTACGCATATTTACACCGAAAATTCAAAACAAACACTTCAGAAGCAATCGAAGTACATTGTTAGGTTTTTATTCGATGTACTCGATAATGACAGGCAGATTTCGTAGTCGAAATAATGAGCTGTCAATTAAATGGTTCTAAACAAACTGTGTGCCGTGTGTAAGTTATGATTATTTTCTTCATTCGAATTGTAAATTTTTCGAAGAGTATTGGTAGTGGTGTTATGATTTAAAAGTAAACAGCAATTGAAGTTTCGAATGAGTGAATGAAAGCGATTTGCTCAAGATATTGTGAAGTGTGAAGTAAAGAGAGTGTGACGACACAATAGAAAGGTTAATTGAAGCACTCTCAATATATTTAGATTAATATTTGAAGCTGTGAATACGTGGCTAATTAAATTAAGATGCACTGTTTGAATTCGTTTCGCATTCGGATGATCATAATCATCTCGGCGATGTTTATTTTTTGGCAAGTTTTCCGAAATTGGTCGGGTGCTAACGATAACGCGGTGAGTGCTATTATATGGGCTAATTACAAAGTTATTTGTCAAGGTTCGAAATCATAATTACAGATTTGAATTTTCGATAAAACAGAATTTTACAAGGGCGGCTGGCTCGCCCGTAATGGTTATGGTTTTTTATGAATCGCTATGTCCAGATTCGAAGCATTTTATTATAAAGCAGTTAGAGCCCGCGTATACAAAAGCTACAGCGCTAATCGATTTTCAACTGGTTCCTTATGGAAAAGCAACGGTATTTTCAGCACATTTTTTTTGTTTATGCCATGGATGTTGCAACATCCAATAAAACGGATTTGATTTAATTTCAGACCAATACAAATCGTGACGGATCGTTGAGTTTTGATTGTCAACATGGACCGGTCGAGTGTGAGGCAAATATTTATCACGCCTGTACCATTGAAGCCGTACAAGATCAAATGGATCTTCTCAATATGGTAGTGTGTATGATTAGAAATAATTACAATCCAAAAGAAGCGATGATTTCATGTGCGAAAGAAAATCACATCGATTATGAAGCAATACAGAAGTGTTACGAAAGTCCGCATGGAGCTGAACTCTTGAAATTGCACGGCGAAGCAACAGCAGCACTACGTCCACAAGTTTCATTCATTCCAACCATAACATTAGACGGTTCACAAGGGAGACAGGCATCAATATTAAAAGATTTGCTTGGTGAAGTGTGTAAAATCGTTGCTGGTCATGGTCCAATGCCACCGCCATGCCTGTAGAATGCTATCGCTGAGCATATGATGAAAAGTCTTTTAATTTTAGTGACAAATCGAAAAACATCTACATCTTTGACCTAGCCGTTTAGAGCAAGTGACGAGTTGTTCATTTCATTCGTTTAATTCATGAAAACTCATTGTAGTCACATGTTCCACGTGGGCCCGCAAAAGAGAGTTTCAGATGTATATGTGTGTGTCAAAAATTGCAGCAAAATGTATAATTTCAATGAGCTACGAATTATATTTATTGTTACGATTAAAATTGTATTATCAATATGCTCTTAACAAAATTGTAACGTGATTTTGCTACAGACTTTTGACGATTTATTCCTTTAAGAATTGTGAATATCGATAATCTACCAAATATAGAAAACTTCGATATCTATTTACGGTTTTTTAGATAAGAATTGTAAATAAATAAATGCATGAGAAAAAAAAGGGCTCACGTTCAAAATTATGTTCAAGTGTGTTTTTATTGAATTGTGTATATTTTTATGATAAACTCAAGTGAAAAGATCGTTGGAAATGTTATGGTTGAAATGGAAATCAGTTATATTCAGTTTATTTGTCGCTAATTTCCATCGGAGTTTCTTTTTCTTTGTCATCCTCACTTTTGTCCGTTTCCTTATCCTTGTCTGATTCTTCCTCTTTTGTTGGTGCTATTTCACTGAAGAGATACTCATTTTGATACTCTTCCATGATTTTGCTGGACCTAGCTTCGTCCAAAAACATGCTGTACACTTTTTGAATATCGTCGACACTGATTTCCGTGGATTTGCGGCGTTTCGATACCAAATGCGCGGTTGCGATCAATTGAATGGCATATCGAAGACTATTTGTCGTTGCAATTCGTGTCAGTACAGTCAATGCATCCGAATGCATTTGGCAGTCTTCTTCTTCGCATCGAATTTTTAGAATTTCTCTGACTTCGGCTTTTGAGTACGGCACCGTGCGGATGATAATCATTCGGTCGAGCAAATCAATTGGCATACCGTGTGGACCGCGATAATTTGTTCCACGAATGCGAGTGATACCACGATTCGTAGCCATAACGACGATCGGCGCCATTTCACTTTCGAGTGCGCGGTTCAGGAAAGAAAAGCATTCAATATCGAGCATGTGTGCTTCATCAATGAATAAAACACCAGGATTTATTTCAGCTTTACCTTCTTCACGCCATTCCATGACTTTGTTATTGATTTGATCGCGAACTTCTTGCTTAATTTCACCGGTGTCACCCGAGAAAAGCGCCAGAAACCCATGTGTTCGGCTATTAATGACATCGATTTCATGTAAAGTAACGGTGTGAACGACCTCTTTTCGCTTTTGCAATTCACCTTCTGGGCACTGTACAAAACGTGTTTGTGCACCAGTCGCATCGTAGTCACGAGCACGTGCAAAACTTCGACCGAGTTTATTCACTTTTCCCGATGCTTTGTCGATCGTTATTACATCACCGGCTTGGATTTTCTCTTTCAAGAAGCATTCAATGATTTTATTACCCAAATCGTAGTTTGTTTCCATTTCAGTGGTTTTTAAGGTAACTTTGCCAACTTTTTGTCCAGTACCAGTTGCTGGCCGATCAATTTGAATTTCCACCACTTCACCTTCAATAATTTCAGTCTCTTCTTTGATACGAACGCCAATACTTTTACGGAGAGCTTGGGACAACGCTTCGGTTTTGCTCATTTCCAATGAATATACTTCTGAGCCGGACATACTTGTAAAGGGAGACTCACTGCCGATCGCCTGCAAAAATTTCCACAATTTATAATAGTTAATATATTAATTTTGTCAATCAAAAATTTGCACTGACCTTTGCCATACCGACAGCAATAGCTGTTTTGCCTGTACTTGGTTCGCCAGCAATCAAAATACATCGTCCAGCAATTTTTCCTTCACGAACCATATTTACAACAATTCCAGCGGCTCGACGGGCATCCTTTTGTCCGACCATACCCTGAGATACGGCTCTCGCATCAAGCACATCGTCCAACCCGAGCCCACGAATGTGTGAATGTGCGCCAATTCGTTCGATGCGTGTAACATCACGAATTTCGATTTTGTCTCCATCCGTCATTTTCCAGGGATTTTTTATTTGCTCACTGCAATAAAATAAAAAATATATAATATTTCGAATAATCTTTGTTTCAAATGCCTATCGAAGTTTATAGGAGTTTGAAAAATCAACAGTGAAATCACCAAAACGACGGTTGTTTATTGAATGTTGTCAGGGTCAACTGGCCGACTAACTTGATTTTGAGGTTATGTTTTCACAATAAACGCAATTTTATTGCAATGATGTAAAAATCGAGAAAAATTGTGATCTCAAGAATAGAACGAATCAAAACTTTTGACAAATATTTGATTATGCAACCGATGGAAAATTTGAAGATTATTTTGAAATATGGCTCCGGCAATTTATCTTGAATAAAGCCCAGTACATCTATCAAAGCATTTACACATTTCAATCAAACAATTTTACTAGAAAGTGATAAATACCAATCTTTTTCAATGGGAAAGGCGAATAGTTACGAATATCTACAGCCTGCGATAGTTTCGTTCACCAATATTAACCCTTTTAAAAGAAAAAAATCAGAAAAGCCAATGCGACTGCGATTAAACTGACAAGAACGCGCTTGTTTTTAGTTAGGTTACAAACAAACATTAATTCAATTGTCAAATGTGTCAATGTGATGCAGACAGCGAAGTACAGTCACCGCTGCATCTGTGTATGTGAGCGCAAACAGCGAAAGAGAGAGAGCGCGAGAGAGCATAAGCGAAACGATGCGGTGCAATATGCGGACTAGATTTTAATTTGAATTGTACGAGTAAAATGGTAATTGAACAGCATGTATTTGCGCGTATTGGTTCACTATACAATAAACAAAAGCAGAATCAAAGAGGCGAAACTGAATAGAATTCGATTTTAGTTTCGGGCCATCAGTTGTTGTTTGGTTCGCAACACAAACTGTGTTAAGTGTTGTAGGCCACTTCAAATCCGAGCGTTTCTTTTTCATTTTTATTTCGAGTTTTGCTTCGGTCTTGTTTTTGTTACTCAATCGAAACGTATTTCGTTTCATTGGCTCTTCGTATAAATCGCACTAATTTCTATATTGAGTTCATTATAACATACGGGAATGTGCAGTAGATTGTGATGCGGAATAGTTTTCGGTTTATAGAGGCACAACAAATTCAATGCAACGAAATTAATTGAATTAATGTGATGAATTTGAAAAAAAAATACACCATATTCTGTTTGTATGAGAATTTGTGTGCGATTAAAAATTAGAAAGGGAGAAATAGGGAAAAGCAAAATATGTTGGATTCGCCGAAAATCGATAAATCATGATTTGCATCGAAATCTGTTTCAACCAAGTGGATGAGTGAATGTGCGAGTGAAGTGAGCAATTGTGCGTTGCAGCAAATTCCAATCATTAGAGTAAAGGTTTTGACTTTGCCTTGGATAGGACACGCATACAAAACACATGCACAACAGTAACAGGCGTTCTCGAATGAAACGAAAAATATTATCCAATTGATCGTGCTTCGAATGTGACTAAAATTAAAACAAATTTTTCGTGTGCGTGAATAAACCATTTTGTAAAGCAACAATTCGAACAAAGAAACAACCGACGAGACAGACATTGAAAAAGAAATCACAGCTGCATCGATTCAAAGAGGGGAAAAACGTACGAAACTAGCACGATCACAAACATATAATTATATTTGAAAATAAATACATTTATGAATATAAAGTTAAATCTTGCAGTGCGAAGTTGAAACCAAAAATAAATTCAATAAATCCCAGTGAATACTGAATATTTGAATTGGTTTGTGTTGTTCATTTCCATCATTCATTTAAATTGTTTGACGCGAAACAGATCTACCAGCTTAAATTTAATACGATCCGCAGCCAAGAATACCTGCACATTCTGTAGATTGTGTTTTTGTTCGCCTCTCATTGTTCGGTGTAAGTGTGTGGGTGAAGAATTGATTCTTTGCCAAAAAAAAACTACAACAAAATTCAATTCAAACAAAAGAAACGTGTGAAATCGAAAAAAATAAAGGACAATAACACAAAATACCGCGATCATCAACAGATTTGATTGACTTTATACGACTATTGCTTTGTTTTTTTGTCTCTAACTCTCGCTACTCGAAGGGGAAAGTAAATGAGATTGCTTCCGTACTTTCAGTAGATCGATTTGTTTGAACAATCGAGTTATTTCTTACAAGCTGTCGTTTACTGTGTCGACTGCCGAAAAGAGAATCATTAGTGCTATTTAGTTCTCGTACGAAGCAAAAATTTATTCACAATGGATCCGTTGAGGTGAGTTCAACAATGAGAAATAGAAGTAAAATTATACAGGCGATATACGGTTGAAACGACGTGGAAAACGGTAGTGAATGAGCTTGAAAGTGATGTGATGAGATGAACAACTGCATCCACTGTCATGATAACAATATATTTGCAGTTAAGGGACCATAATACAAGCTCGTTATATTCGAAATCATCTGTTGCGCACACTCCGGAATGCCCGCATGTTAGTTTATTCGCTATAAATCGCAATCACTTAGCATAGAGTATGCCATTTTTTGTTCCTTTGCAACTTCGCTGGCAGAAATTGTGAAATGTTTGAATTTATATTTCTTATAGAATTCATAGAAATATATTCATAATAATAAATGTTTGTATGCATTCGTCACAATAGCAACAAATACTGTTGAAAATTTTGTTTGCATTGTAAATTATGCATTGAACAGGCGATCAGTGCGCGCGTGAGTATTGATCTTCCCGACTTTAGATGGATACTTGCCGAATAAATTCGGTTGCTCTTTGCCTCTTATTTTTTGTGGCGCGATAATATGACGCGTGTACACAGTTCCTTACCGCTCACCACATTTTTCACAATATGTTCAATGTAATAATGTTCCTAAAGTCGAAGTCATCGAAAGTCACTGTAATTTTGCGCAAACATTAAGTCATTCTCACATATAAAAAAGAAGCAATCAAATGCAAATGAAATCAGATTTTTTAGTGAACAAATTCAAAATTTATATAATGAATAGAGAACAATAGCATCAAAAGTAATGAAATAAGAAAAATGAAGGAAAAAAAGTAAAGTAAGGTATAGATCAATCATGCTTCGAGAAATTGTTGGAAAAAACATTACCAATCAAACTAATTTCTCTGTCAAGCCCAATTAATAGTTTCATTTTATTAGTCATTCAGGAGAGTCAGTGGAATGAAATTTGAAACTAGATGCAAAAGTTCTTTTCTACGCAGTGAGAAAATATATTTATTGGTGCAACAGTTCGAAACTTCAAAATAGACTTGGACTAAAGAAGGCACATGAAAGTGCATAAAAAAGCGATTATTTATAGCAAATTTCTTTATGAAAATAATTGGCTTTGATAACTTCAAGCAATGAATCAATTGTTTTTACAAACAATATTTGACCCCTATTTCATTTCTGATTTCTCACATCTGCTTTGGTTGCACAAAATAATTCTTCTGATATGGTCAAAATCAAGAAAGACTTCGTATTACAATTTCATTTATTCATTTTTATTGTGCGATTATTTTTGCTGCTACGTAATTATAGAATACAGAATCGCATGGCATAGTATTGCCTTGGTTCCAAGGGGAAATCACTCTGAAAAAGTAATTGGCAAAGTAATTTTTACTGAAAAAATAATTGTGAAATAAAAGTGACAATTACATTTTCAGAGTGATTTCCCCCTTGCTGGATTTGTTTTAAAATCATGTCGGCATTACTTTCATTTTCTATCACCATTTCTACAGCAGTATGAATGCAAAAATGAATGACTGATGTAAATATGTGATATCTTTGTGAGAAAAAGCTCGACACTCATCAATCGGATGCGATAGCCTTTGACACGGTATAGTATGGATTTGCCATCATCTCAATGCCAAACTGAATCTCATTTATATGTTATGTATCGAAATTGGAAAAAAGAAATGTGCAAAAATGTCTCTGCGGTTACGCCCAAGTATTTGTAGCTTATCAATTCAATCACTTGCCAGTAATTAGGAATGTTCTAGGAAATGTGTTTATTTCGAACAGATGAGGACGAGTGTTCTGAATAATCTACGCCAACCAAAAGAACGTGCCAAATGAATTATTTGCATATGATAATGATATTTGGTTGAAGTATCGAATTCACAAACCATATAAATTAAAATTATATAAAATGCTCGTCCAATAGATGTCTTTTGCGGATGTTGTTATTTCAATGATATTTGATGAAACTCTTTGAAGTGAATTTTAAATTAAGTTTTGTATGTAAACAGGATTTAAACAGATGGAATAGACATTCATTTGAATTGAATCGAGAGCGAATGACTGAGTAAAGGAAGAATACATGCTAAGTAGTGCGGTGTGTTCAAGTATTGAACGATTCGCTATGTCAACATAATTGAGTTCAATCAGGACGTAATGTTTTACAAACCGGTTCCGATGATTAGCTCAAATCACACCATGCATTTTCGTTTCATGTCAAATCACAATGATACTTAATTTGCTAATTTATCTGAGTGCTTGGGTAACGTATCTGCGCGTTGTTCGCGTTCAATTGCAACACTTTCTCTGTAGCAAAAATGTGAACTAGTATCGCTAGACGATGCAGCTTCCATTTCATGGTTTTTCAATGAAAAATCATGTTGATCAAATTAGATTAAATACCGAATAAACACCAATCCAAAATGTTTATTGACGTTATTTATTTCCTATCAAAATCGGCATTAATTTCATTGATGTCCCATTTCATCCCTATAAAATTCTATTATCGATGCGAAATTCGGCGAAACATAAAATCTATTTTCATTTCATCAAATTGACAGCTATCAAATTGTTATACATCAGTACAAATAGTCGGCTACAAAATATCCTAAAAAGCATAAAAATTCAAATTTACTTATTTGCACGCATCATTCAATAACTCAAACAGTTATGCTAATAGTAGCACATTTCATTATCGAAAATTGCTCGAAAAAAAATTAGTTGGCAATTGAACCAAACAATAGGGTTCTTTTGTGTGAAACAAAGCAGAATAGTCTCCGTATTCCATTTTCATGACAATAAAAATAATCATTTGTTGATTTAAGTTACTATTCAACGAAATCGTTATTTTGGTATGGTTTTTGTGATGTTGTAACGAGTCATAAGTATAAATTAATAATAAGCACGTGCTACACATAATGTATATGTTTGTGTAAAATGTAATCTAGAGCAAAAAAGGCGAAAAAAAGATTGAATAACGTGGAGATAAATGAAGAGAGCTCACCATGGCGGATATACAAAATATATCAAAAGTGTGATAGTCTCGAAATGATTACAGTCCATCATTCCATCAGCAAAACTCTTCCAGTGTTGTTCATTCCACGAAAAAAAAAACCGTTAATGATGGCGCCACTCGGTCTTAAAAAGCATTGTGTTGCTCTCCAACGCGATCTAGGTTATTGAATTTCATTGCCAAAAACATAAAAATCGATGACATCATCACATTTTTAGAACAAACTCGAAACTTTTTAGCATGGCATTTTATTTTCTTCCAATTCGAAGATGACTTTGAGCTCAAACTCTTGAACCGTCAAGGTGACTCCGTTTCGGTCAAAAAAATCATGTGACTGAGATCGGGAAATATAATTACATCCAATTTAATTGTCTATTAATTCGCGTCGAGTGTGTGCTCTTTTTTTACTATGGAAAAAAAACATACAGATTTATTTCGCAATCAGAATTACACGAGCGGCTCATGATCTTCATTTTCACGATTGAACGAGAATATTCTTTGTCCTTCACATTCCAATAAATTAATTCGATTAATTCATTCGCTCGCGATTTGATCAATGCAAACTTTTTTAGTATTAATTCGATCTAGGGGAAAATAAATTTTTTTTCAGTACAAAGATTCCCATTTATTTATAATTATTTTGCTTAATTATCGCCATTGTGCGATATTTCAATATTTCAATTTATTTTGAAGATTTGTTGACGCTGTCTTTTGAATTATTTGCAATGAAATTGACAGAAATATATGGAAATTGGAAAATAAATGGATTGATAATGTGTGAATTGTAAAGAGTTTTTCAATAAGGACATAACAGTTTTATATTTTAATACGGACGCGATCTTAAGATTTTTGCATGATCTATCAATGTCAAAACGTTAGTAAGGGTTTACTTTTTTATCATGGTGAAGCTCACGAACGTTTGAGAATTATTAAAAATTCTGAGTCAGTGGTCGCATTTTTAAGAACGCTTTTGTCTTAATTTATTAAAAATCCGATATGATTTGAATTTGTTCATTTCATTCCAAGTCATTATCTTTTAACTTTTGATAAGCCTTCCCTATGTATTCGCAAAGCATACAATTATGCGCCTAATTTGAGAAAAATACGCAAGTTTATCTTGCCCGACGGACGAGTTTGAAATGAAATTTTGATTATTTGTGAGAATCTCCCTATTTTGATTTAGATATGCTCCCACTCTTTGAATTGTTAATATATCATTATCAAAGCCACATACAATCATGAGTGTATAAAAACACTAGCAAGAAGGAAAATTTCTCCACATAAATATAAATAATGTTTTTGACAAGGCAGATGGCAAAATCGAATAAATAGGTATTGCAGAGCCAAAATATGAGCATTTATTTGAATATTTTATTGATATTTCCAAAAAATCTATTATGAAAAATGCCTAATTTTTTCTGAATTGCAAAGTAAAATTAAAAGCCGAGCTATAGACCACTAGAATTCGACCAAGAGAATCTACATCCGAATAAATTCCATCAACAAATTGTGTGCATGTGGTTAAAATTTCTAACCACTTAAAGTATATCATGAAAAGCGTTTCGTGAAGCGCATCATAGAAAATTGTTTTGATTTCTCATGCACACAAATGTGCCTGACTGCGATGTTTTAAGATCTCGTGTAAATATGAATAATTCTTATTGATACCGAATTGTGAACAGCGACGATTTAACCTCATAATTAAACATTAATGCTAAATGAGAAGTTGATAAAAACCATTTTCGAGCGGCTGCACAGCACAATGAGTGCTAGAGGAAATATTTCAAGTTCTTCATATAAACCGCATAGATTATATTAGTCGCATTCTTATCTGAAGCCCGTTCAAAAGGTACAATCAAAATAACGTGGTCTCACACGTCGAATGAAAACAATAAATCATACTTTAATTCCCTACACACGCAACTTTGCGGGGTAATAGCTTTCAATTGAATTTAATTGATCAATTGATGAGTTTGCAATATGTACTTTCTCTGATCGTCGTTTAAAATATTGTGTGTTCGACTCGTCAAACAAAATGTGTGCACGGTTGTTTCAATAAAGCACAATCAGCTGACACGAAAATATTTTTTGAAGTTTGCCAAACATTTGTAATTTGTGGAATGAAACCAACATGTTTACGGGGAACGATCTGAATGTTTGCCACCAACCGGAGGTTTAATTTTATACCTTCCTTTGTTGAGTGGTGGTGAGTGCCATTGAAGCGCTCCATCTCTTTCTATTAGACTCTACCAAACCCTTCATATTGCTTGCAATGTAATGTTCGAAATTGAGCTCGGTGCTCGAAAGGTGCGAGGTTTAACCACAATTTGTGGTGTCCAAATGTCATCATTTTGTATTCCATTGAACATTGACAAATGGTGGCAAGTTGTTGGTGAAAATAATATCCAAATAATAAACATATTAGTACAAATATATTTCAAAGAAATTCCAAACGAAATATGTACCGGTGGCTAAATGAACGAATGACATCGGATGTTTCATATTGATGCTTACGTATGCGTGCAAATGTATGCGAATGCGAGCGCATGCTTTTATTTACAAATGACTACGAATGGCTTATTGATGTACGTGCTTTTACGAATGTTATTTTAGGTATGACATATGGATCGATATTTTGTGCCGTGGAATTATCTGAAATAATGGTAAAAAAAAATATAGTGACTTTTTCAATCGTCAAAATGTGCAACATTCAAACTGGAAAGAATTTTAAATGGGACAATTCCAATTGATATCTTGAAAATTCTCAACTAATGTTCTTTTGATTATATTATGTGTCAATTCCGAAGTAATTGCCGATTTTGAAAACTATGTAAACGAAAATCGTAAAAATTTGAACCGACTGAGTTGTATACACATTGTGAATGTAAACGAAAGTGAAACAACACATTCATGTATGCATGCGAATGTCAACCGAATGCTCCGTTTGTTGTCATAAGGCGGTGTGACGAATGTCTCTAAAAAACTGCGAATGCAAGCGTACACATAGTCTGAGAGCAAATCGTCCGGATTTTTGCGAATGGAGTGCCATTCGCCGAGAGTCAAAAGCCCCTAGGAATTTCGATGTTAAAAACGAATGCAAATTGAATGGTGTTAAAATTGTAAAATCATATCAACTGCTTACAGCATCAGCAGCATATTTTCGAGTAATTTGTCCAGTGTTTATTTCTGTCAAATCAAGAACTCACACCGTAACACGTTTTATTGTCTATTTAACCTAATCACGGGCACTCGAACATATGCCGTCTCAAGCGCACGCTTAGATGAGAAAGCAAAAAATGGTTCCTCTTTTAAAAATAATACGATTTCGCTACAGAAGATATGTGAATGACAAAAAAACAATCGTATACTATGAAATCGATAGATGTGTAAACCGTACACACGGGCGGCGGTCCAAACGAAATGGCTGTGTGATTCATGTGATTTTCGCCGGTTTTTGCAAATCACTCACCACACTGAGAAATAAAATCATTCAAACTATGAAAAGAGCAAGAAAAAAAATACTTGTTGCATGCGCTTCCGTTGAAATGAAATTAAAATAAACAAATGGCCAATGAATATGTTAACGTTTTATCGTGGTGCTAGTGAAAATTATGGTGGTTCTTTGTGTAACGTCATTACGATGAGATTTAAGATTAATTAATACTACGAATCAGCCGTGTCATGTTTGCGAATGTATTGGTATTTACTACTAAATCACCAATATCACCAATAGCGAAACGTTTTCTCCGAGTATCGAGAAAGAGCAAGAGAGAAAGAGAGAGAGAGAGAGAGAGAGAGAGAGAGAGAGAAAGAGAGAGAGAGAGAGAGAGAGAGAGAGAGAGAATTGCACATTTTCCATGTAAATGGTGCTATTTGTTTCAAAAATGAATTTTATTATTATATTATAAAAGACAGCACAACATTTTTTTCTCAAATCCCTACAATCGATTTCTCAGAGTATCAAAAGAAAGAGGGGGAATTTGAAGATTTTGCTCGAGAATTGTCTTATTCGTTTCAGAAATGATTCTTATTACATGGAGCAATAAGATTCAAATTCATTTGACGCTTACTTTGAACCTTGAACTGTACACTCTTTCGGTCGAAGAACATAGCTGCCATATAAATATTTCCCAAATCGCATCGGCATGACTTGAAATGTTCTATGAATTATCGTTTTCATAAAAAAATAATATTCTGAACCCACTAGAGGGGACCCGAAGACATGACCCGATTGAGCTGAAAATCAATACGTTCCCATTCTCAATGAAGACCAATTCGTGCGTCAATTGTTGATAAATTCCAATCTAAATTTGTTGAGTTATCGAGTTAGCACATTTTTGCGTACAACGGACAACGTACCACAAACGGACGAAAAATTGCTCCGGGGATGGTTGCAATCGTTTTTTCTAGGTTCAAAACGCATTGAAAACTTATTCCGGGCGTTTTGAATTTGTTGGACCGATTAGACCAAGCATCGTTTTTGCTGTCTGCGCAGCGTCTGGGCAGCGTGGCTGCTCAGATTGCTGCTCCGAAGCGTTCGCCGCATACGAGCAACGATTTGTACGTAGGCAACACACTTGCACACATTATTGTGACGCATACGGCGTAACGCGTGTGTTGCCTTCATACAAATTGTTCCTCGCATGCGGCGAACGCTTCGAAACAGCAATCTGAGCAGCTACGCTGCCCAGACGCTGCGCATGAATATCCTCTGCGCAGACAGCAAAAAACAATGCTTAGATTAGACACTTTTACTACATACAGTGGTGTGTGCGGAAAATTAAAAAGACATTTCAACAATATTGCCCGAAAGATTTTGTGCATTATACGGGAATATATTTGGAAGCAAAAGATGATGTTGATTAAAAATACATCGTACCTGACTGGCAGCGGCTTTGAAGCGATTTAGAGGTCCGATTTCGAAGCCTTGTACTGTAGCGTAAGGTGAATGAGGCATATCAAATGGCATTCGTGCATGCTTTTATCTGTGACGCATTCAGCACGAACGAATTGCATGCATTTGAATTTGTTCGCCATTTAACCGATCGATATGTGTATATGCATGTGCTCCATGTAAACTAAGGACACGCAAAAAACACAAAGCGATACAGAAAAATATCGAAGTGTACTTTAATCTATGACAATAAAATCGTCGCATTTCCATGCAAAATAACGATTAGCCACCTGAGCAATCAATTCGGATATTTAGAGCAACAACAAAATATGTAAAAAGCACATTATAACGATGAAAAGTATTTCGATTTTGGTTCATGCATTTGATAGTAAACATCTTGAATTACATTTTCAATTGCGTCGAATTCATCGCAAATTGCGTGATGTATGAGTATGAAGATGATTTGTCAACAGTTTTTGCGGGCAAGCCATTTCATGCGAGCTAAATGGAATCCCATCGTTTGAGATGGGGTTTTCTCTCGAGCCAACATGTATTCTTGCTACGTTCCTAATCTTACGCATCATACACAATATAGAGCATTATTCACTATCCATACTTACAGCATATTGTTATTTTCATACGTTTGCTCCTGTTTGAATCGTTTCCATTCTATTACGAACAATTTTTATTTATTTTATTCATTTGATATCATCTAGAATGACACTAACCAGCAAACAATCATTTCTTTCATGTTTCATTACAGTATTGGATCAAGTGCACTTAGTTTAAACCAACGGTAAGTACAAATCAAACAGTTCACAGCCGTGAAAATCAAATGACAGCCAATTTTGCAAATGAAAAATTACTAAGAATTCAAACATTGTCATTCAGTTATTTATTTGTACGTTTGGCTAAAATTATTGTTTCATAATTCAACGCTAATATAAAATGTGAATTATCAAGTTAGCCAAAATGTGCCAAATTAATAATCTGCTCAGCCACAGTTTGCCATGACAAACACATTCAAAATATCAAATAAATTACCGAAATTCCAATCACTCAGTCACTTTATTTTCACATGGGCACTTATTTATTTGTTATTATTATTTAATCATTGAAATGTTTTCTATTAAATTTTTTTCTTGGTTCGATAATAATAATAATAATGAATGTATACATAGAAAGTTTTCCAATTACACAAATTGCTCATTTCGCAGAAATATAATAAATAATGAAATCCATTGCGATCGCGGGTTTATTTATTTTTCGCTCGCTCTTCGTTTTGAACACATTTCAATAATTAGTTGACTTTATCGGATTGTTGGAGAGCTCAAACACTTTTGCGCGATTCCAGACATAAACGACACAACATGAATCATCGTGACGAAGGAAAAATACACGCAATACTTTATCTCGGCTAAATGGTTCGCAACGCGTACATATATCTCGTTATCAACACTAATGAGTGTTGGCTGAATTAAAGCAGCTATTGATTCAAGCTTTCGATCTCATCAATCAATGAACAATTACAATCTGGAAACGTTTTTTGCAGCAATATAATTAAAATCATGACTGTTGTGTCATTCCATTGAGCAAATCTACTGATTATTTAATCGAATGCATCGGTATAATTTCAATTTGACCATTTAAGTCAGACTCTCTTTCCATTTATGGCGATGAAAATTGATTGGAACGACCTTGATGCGCAAAAAAATCGGCATGTACAAAATTTGGCATGTCGTTCGATCTTCCAAAGTGCTATTATTTTGAACTTAATAATCTCAAGAGCAATGTACTTACGCTTTTATTTTGATTCCCTAATTACATTGTGAATATTTGAAAAGGCATTTTGTCAACTTACGACATAAAATCATCGTGCTGAGATCATTGATAATAAAATATCAATAATTTATGGAGCTGGGTTTACCAAAAGTCAACTTGAAAGTTTTTAAAAAATTTGATGACGGAAGTCGTTGAAATCAATCACCATATAAAAAAAATAGTAAAAAGTAAATACAAATAAACAATTAATACGACCTTGATTCATGTTAATGTTCGCCATATCCTTCCTATACGACAAACGTTCTTAATTGCAAATAAATGTGTGTCACTTTATTTTAACATAAAGCATTTTAAACGGCCATTCGATATGTGAAATTAAATGACTTATTTTTCTTCAATGCAAAAAGGTTCGAAGAAACAGAAGAACAAAAGCCAGAAGACGCATTCCGTGAAGTGATTACCAGTTGCCGTTCACTCAGCACATACGAACCAAATAGTGTCAATAGCGCACTCCCACAGGTACATTGCATCCGTTCTTATCTCATAATCAATTTAGAATTTGTATGACAAATCGTTTGTTTTATGGTTTGGATTCAATTAGATTTTTGCTGCTGCTACTGCTGCATCGTTTCACATTGTTATTGGCATTTCATTAGCATTTTCGGCAATTTTTGTACCACAAGTGGAACATCCAAAAAATGGAACCAATGAGATAGAGCTAACGAAAGAGCAAACATCATGGATTGCGTCGGTCATTGTGCTATCAGTACCAGTTGGATGTTTAATTGCAGCCGCATTGATGGAATGGATAGGACGTTTGAACACAATCAAATTGGCTGCAATACCATGCGTCATTGGATGGGTGATGATAGCCACGGCTAATAACATGGTTCCCTTGCTAATCGGTCGCATTTTAACGGGTTTGGGCAGTGCGGTTGGCACTAGTCCAGCTATCGTTTACATTACTGAAGTGGCTCGGCCCGATTTGCGTGGATCGCTAATTTCGTCGGCACCGACCTTAGCCTCACTTGGTCAGCATCAATAATAGCACTCGATTTATTGCTTTCATTGAAACCAAATCGAATATTTAATTATGGTTTGTTCGCTTTTTTTAAAAAATTTGTAGGTATGGTTATTGCATATGCAAAGGGTGCATTCTTGCCGTGGCGCTATGTTGCATGGCTCGCTACCATTTACACTGTTATCCCTGTCATTTTCATACACATATTTGTTCCTGAGTCACCAGTTTGGCTCGTCAGCAAAGGATGCATCGAGGAGGCGGCACGTTCATTGAAATTTCTCTACAAAAACTATCCACAGCCGGATCATACGGTAAGTGTGACCACATCACTCAGCCAACTATATTTTAGGGCAATAATTTAAGTGGAAAGCCAATAAAGGAAATTGCAAATAAAAATTCTGTTCGTGCAATTTCAGACTCAGTCATTGGCCGACATGCATTTAAGCAGTTTGCAACGTGAAAAGGAAAATCGCTTCCGCAAGAATATGCCGAAAAACTTCTCAGCCACTTCATTCACACCTATGCAAAGTGAAGGTTTTCGTAGCTCCAAATGGGCCGGTTTCTTCCGACCAACTGGCTACAAGCCAATGATTGTGCTGTTCTTTTTATTCTTGATTCAACAGTTCAGTGGAATTTATATGACCTTATTTTATGCCGTCACTTATTTTCAAGTAAGCGCGCACACACGATTCGCTACTATAAATTCTAACATATCCACAAAAAAATTTAAAATGACTCAATCAGTTAGTTTAATGTCGCTCATAAAATATTTCGTTTATATATTGAACCTAGGATATTGGCGCCGATGTTGATGCCTTCGTCGTATCTATATTTGTCGGTGTGACTCGTTTTGTGATGTCTTTGTGTAATGCATATTTTTTGAAACGATTCAAAAGACGGCCATTGGTAATGGTTTCGGGCCTCGGTATGGCTGCAGTCATGTTGGTCTCAGGCACATTCACAAAGTGGATCAAAGATGGTATACTCAAATGGAAAAACTCTATGAATGATAAATCTATTTTCTCTCTATCTTGTTGATAAATTGGATTTTTCCTCGATATCATTTTAAAGGTACTTCGCAAGCCGGCTATATTCCAGTGGCTTGCCTTCTGCTGTACGTATGTTTTTCGATGGTTGGCTTGTTGACGATCCCATGGACCATGACAGCTGAACTATTTCCAATGGAAATTCGAGGTGTTGCACACTCCATTTCATACTCGATGGCAAATATTTTAATGTTTATCGCAATCCAAGTCTATCGGTGAGTCATTTAATTCATATTTTCCAATGCGTATTTGATTTTAACCAGAAATTGTTTACTCTAGGGATTTACAACTGTTTTTGGGTGGTTCTTACGCACTGCAGTATTTCTTCGCCGTTATGTCAATAATTGCGTTCTTCTTTGCGCTTCTATTTTTGCCCGAAACACACGGCAAAAAATTGTCCGAAATTGAGGACAACTTCCGAAGCAAGAGCAAACGTCCGACAAAAGCGAAAAAGCCAACAAACAATCGAAAACCAAAACAAACATTGCAGACTGTGAATGAATCAGAGAAAATGATGAACGGAGCAAATAATGTTTAATCACCCGCTACCAATATGGTCTATCACACACACACATACACACACAAGCACACACAAATCAGTGCTTAAATATATTTTATTAGAAACAAATCCTTTTTAACTATACAATTTTTGTATTAGATAGGAAATGATGGCTTTTGAACTTAACCAGTTATATTGAAATAAGATTTTAAGAAGAGATTTATTCAAAATGACAATAAGGAACTAAATGAGAACATCGACGTTGGCGCTACACAATGATAATCGAATCAAAATTTCAAATTGGACATCTTCGAAAGTGACCTTCGCCTTCAAAACAGTAAATTTGAAACGATAGCGCTGTGTAAACCTTAATTAGCAGTTTTAGCTTAAAATCCTTTTCCATCATCAATACACTAATATTCGTACTTTTATTTTATATGTGGACGCACACGAAACAAACTTGACACCTTTTATTGATGTCAATTAAAATAAGATTTTGTGTGTGTGAAAATCTCATTATTTTTAAGAGCAGCTTATCAAATCTACATTGTTCCAAGAAACAAAACAAAAACTAAAATTGTACTACTTTTCCGTTAATTTGTCTAGTTATCGATCTCAAATGGTTGATGTATCGATTTTTAGACGTTTGATTTTTTTCAAGTGTTTTTCTTTACATAATCTCTTGGCATTTACTGCGTATAATTTCGATGGTTGCGATGAATCATACAGTTTGTAAAATGTTATTATATGTTAACTGCAAACACTCGTGATACCACAAAATGAACTTTTTATTCGCTAGCGATAATTTGAATTCGGTCACGAAACATTCTGATTTCCATTGAAAACTGTTTACATACACCAATATATAATTATTGCTTACAATTAAATTAGTATAAAGAACAAAAATATGTAAAAAAAAGGAATAAAGCCACAAAAAAGATGTCAGTGTCCCTTTTGTCAAATACCTTTTTTAATATTGAGCCATTATTTCAGCATTAAACGGTTCGTGATGCGTAAATATTTGTGACCCGAAACTTTTCAACAGCTCTCAGTTTGGTCATATTTGATGCGGATATAATTTATTGGAGGGTCAATATACCTGTTGCCATGGCCACAAGCTTGAGTATGTGTAAGGTCTTGCTCGCACAATTCAACGTTGATATTGGATATGCACAAATTTGCTTGATCAAACATTTCATGCACATTTAAGTTTCGTCAAAAACAAGCAATTCTTCGTAAAGCCCCAGTCTATCCATGCGTCCGAACATCCATCAATGCACACCCATTATTCAAATTCTTCTTTCCAATATGAACAAAAGTTTTTCTTTTATTTATTTATTTATGTAATTATTTAACACCGCCAAGTTCTGGCTGAATATATGCAGGAAAAATAAATCCATATGGATTCATGAAAAAACCCGATCTTTTGAAGTTAATCAACTCATTCGAATAGGCATATTGAGCCAACATTGTTAATCTAAGCAGTTCAGCGCGAACAAATAAATTGAGTGACATCACTTTGGATGGATCAGATTCATAACAAATGGCTGGGAAATCGAGTGTGAGAAATAAAGCGAATGTACGACACTGATACTCAATCGACCTCGTTCCTGCATTCGAATTAAACGTTTAAGTATAATATCAATGCGACATTAAAACATTTTGCAGAAGATTATAATGTCACAGAACAAGTCTTTACAAATGACATAATTCAAATTCTTGAGAGAAGAGAAACGGTTGCTTGAGTTGATATAAAATGATACTCTCTCTCTGTAGCACATTCATAATTAACACTTCAAGAATACAAAAGTGTTGTGCTTTATGTCAGATTTTACTACAGACAACTCTGAATGTTTTGTACTTCATTTACACAAGAAGCATTTTTCATAAAAAAATAATATTCTGAAAGTTTCATTATGATGTAATGTGAACTACACATAGTCCTCATACAAATGTTTCTTAATTATATTGACAAACAGCCCATTTATTGATTCGACTCCACTAGAGATACCCGATAAAATTATCCGATTGGGCTGAAAATTAATAAGTTCCTATTCCTAATGAAGACCAATGTGTGTGTAAATTTTTGATCAATTCTAATCTCAATTTTTTGAGTTATCGTGTTAACAAATTTTTGCGTACAACGGACAACGTACAACGGACAACGGACAACGTACCACACACGGACAAAAAATTGCTCCGGGAATGGTTGCAGAAACAAAACCACTTTGGCTGTCTTCGCAAACAAATTCTGGCAAACATCTCTGGCCTTTTGGTCTATAGTCACGAACACTATGGGCTTCATCGCTTCGAAATGTTTTTTCGTCTGTAAATATTATTTTTTCGAAGTTCTCTTCTTTAAAAACATCCAACATAAAACGGCAATGGTTCATTCGGTCTTCTTTGTGTCGTTCTGTTAGTTTTATATGATGTGCGGCAGTATAAATACCCAAACCGGTCTCATGAATTCTTCGAAGCGCAGTTCGATATGGGACATCATAACGCTGATGCCCGAACCGCTGATGAAAATGGATTGGCTTTGACATATTTTGCTATCAAAACGTCCTGAGCATTTGTAGTGATACGGGGTCTGCCTGGACCAAACTTTCTTTGCACATTCCCATCTCGTGCGTATTGTCCAGCCACATCCGAACAGTTTTCACAGAAGTTTCAGCCATCTGTGCAATTGTTTCCAAACTTTGATGGCCTTCATTTCTTAATGAAATGATTCTACCCTTTTGGGCATCAGTGAGTTTTTTCGATTTATCAACTCGCGAGAAACAATCCATATTTATATTGATTGTGAATCAATAAACAGACAAAGGGCGAATAAGACTATTCCAAGCACATCAATCGTATGCACATCATCTAAGCGTAAAATAAATAAATGTGTTTCGTACGGTTGCTAAGAGTAAATAAACAAAATCATTACGGAACGGTCCGATTGATCTGCGTCACACAATCAGATCATTGCATTTGAACGTAAAAAAATGTATTGAAAAGCATCGGCGACTTAATGTGCGGCGAACAACCAATAGAAAGTGTGTATGAGAAATAAACACACATAGACAAAGACCCTATTATACGCTATGCGTGTTTACCGTATTAGGAACATTCTATTGTCAGGGATAATACATCAAATTGTAAGTATATTGTTAAGGTTATTGACCTCACAATTCCACCATTCTTGTTCGGGAATTTCATTCCGGGAAATAACTTTGCTCTCTCTCTCTCTCTATCTCTCTCTCTCGAAACGGAAGGATATCCGTTGCTTTTAAACGACAAAATGTTCAACTACATAATTAACATATTTACTTAACATTGGAGTTTTACCCATATATTCTTTTCCGTGCTTCCTACGATTTATCCATCAGGGAATGAATTCATTTTTTGTTCGTGTAAAAGTAAAAATGATTCACTTCCAGAGATGAACGTGCGCGGTACAAACATAGAATATTCATGCGAAAAACTAACAATATTTGCACTCTCCGTGTCCCGAATCCGAGCTTGGAAATGCCTACGTCGTGTCGCAACGCAACGCATGCAAGTAAAGTAAGAAAAAAGCACGACCCGTGTGACGCATGCTGATGTACAAGCTGTACAGATCCAACTCCGTGTAGTGCAACTGCATGACAAATGCGTGAAATTCATCCAATGAACCCAGGAAATAATTCAACGGCGGTGGGCTTCCAGTCATATACATGCGGCAGTCATGGTTCAGTACATTCATTCCCTTCATATCGTTCACATGGAAACACACAATCGCTCGCACATCTCTTTGGTAGCAGCAAATAGAAAAACTTAAAAAAAAATCTAGTGAATTGTGTCAAATTTCAAATTTGTTCCATCGAATCCATTGCACAATATATATATCATACAATATTATATTCTTTTGAAAACAAAATACTCCGATTTTTTGCCAAAGACAAGTTTTCCATATTTTTTGTATTGCGCACATAATTTCGTGCTTCATCCAAATTCGATGGAATGTTAACTTTGTAACACGAAACCGAGAGTTTGTGCAGCTTAAAGGTGAAGTATATCCATCTGTACACATAAACAAAGCGACTAATCAACGGATCACGTATTGGTGGGAGGTTTCACGATGAAATGGTGTTTAATAATCGAATTGCGTTTGTTTAGTCATTATTTTGACTAAGAGCTTTATCGGAAATTCAAAATCTCTTCGAAGAAAATTCGCATCGTTTTATTTCACCTGGAACATATTGAGTGAATGAGTGAAGTGCGCTCAAGAAAATCGCATTCAACTTGCGGACATTGTTGAGAGGTGTACTTGTGTTTCATTTCAAGTTGTGATTATTTTTAATTCGAGTGGCTCGTACATACTGTAATCGAGTTACTCTTAAGAGCAGATACAGATAAAAGTCACGAAAATCAACTGTTGAGATCTACTTTTTTAGTGTTTTTATCGAGTGTAATTCAGGATCGAGAAAAAAGGCTACGATATTGTGTCCGTGCCTATGCCTGTATGCAAACTGGATATCAAAGTGTGGTTTCTAATCGCCTTAACAACAACAACAAAACCCGTTCCAAAGTGTATTTTCCCTTTTGAATATCAAAAAGCAGCCCAAAGCACTGTTCATCTCAATAACATCTGAAAGTAGAGATTTGAAGTGACGAAGTGGGTAGATATCAAGAGCTGCTGCTTGACACACACAAAAAACCATTTATTTATATTTGTTTAGAGGTTGAAGAATCCGAAAAATATTGGATTCGAGGCGATGGGGCAAGTGCGCGAATTCGGACAATAAATCTATCGATGTGACAAGAAAAGCGAATGAAAAAGATTGATGTTGGAATAATCGTGCAAACTAACGTGACAAAATTACATGAATTGTTTTCTGATGCAAGTCATTGGAACGAACGTGATTGATTAAATGGCAGCCAGTTTATTTCCGAATCGAATATAGTCGTAGCAACTGTATGGAAGAATTAACGAATTTCATTTTAACAACGGGAAAAACATCCGAACTTCCAAAATAATATTTTGAAACGTAGACAAAGTGACTGGAGGTCATCAAAAGACAAAAAACGAAGCATATTCTCTCTTTTCGATACATAGCAACTGAATAACCAACAGGTAATTTTATGAATTCACCATAAATTACCATAATTTTGTGATGTTGGTTGTGTTCGTGTGCGATGGCGATATAATTGTTGTGAACTGGTGGTGCAAATGTGAAAAACGTTAATAAAAAAACTGAATTGAAGGGAAAAAGTTGCATGATTTTGAATGGTTTTGTACTTTCGTGTGGTTATGATTACGTGTATTTTGTCAGAAAATTATTCAATTGCGCCTAATTTTTTGTTATTTTACGTCGAACTTATTCGATTTTTCAAAGTCTAATATTCAAAATGTGTATGTTATCACATCAAAATGCACACAACAAAATATTCGATTGGAGTGCGCTACACCGAAGATAAGCCCTATCATTTTTGTGTCGCTTGTTGCTGTGGCAAAACCTCCTATTCCTTTTTTTAATTGAAGTTTTGAAGACAAAAGGACTTCGGATTTTCACCCGCGCATTACATTGGGGAATTATGATGAAAGCGCCAAGAAAGCTGCGATAAAAGCACCGAATGAAAAACCATCTATACTGAATAGTATATTTATATTTCATGCCGTCGTCAGTATATAAAATTCTTTATAATTTCTCATTTGACTATATGCTGGGTTGAACTCGCTACATCAAACTGTTTCCATCGTTTGAATATTCATTTTTCCACAGCCGTTCATAAATTAATATGCATTAGTGGGCGAAAAAAGATGCGAAAAAAACTGTTGTTATTGCTAAATGAATTGATGCGACTAGGTGATGTTCGTTCACTGATGCGATTAAGTGTTGTTTTAACTGAAACATTTTCACGATGAGATATTCAATGGAATGCACAGACACACCAAAAAATGCCATTGCCTATGTTTGTTTTAATAACACCCTATCATTAAAAATTCTGTTGGAAATTAATAAGTAAATAAGATGCAAAAAGGAAAAGAATGGAAGAGTTCCGAAGTCATTAGAATAACAGCCCTGATTAAAGCTCAGAATGCGCCCATATCTTCTTTTAATATCGACTACGTTGCGCATTTTCAAAGCTGCGTCCCAGCATGTTTGCTTCATTTTCACACATTGAAAACATGTTTACAAGTTCAGAACAAAATAGTTTAATGTACACATTCAGATAAATTTCATCTAAAGCTAAGATTTGTCAGTTTCTATGAAATTTCAGAACAATCATTGTTTCATCTTGATGGAACGTTGTCTAGAGCTGAAATCTCAATAACTTTGACTAAAATTCTTGAAATATTTTTTCTTTGTGGCAATATGATCCACATCAATATTGAAAGCATATAAAAGATTGCATTGACATAATTTCATTCGTGCTAGACTAATGATTGTGCCGAATGAAGTAACATATATAAACCGTCATAGTCATTCCATCGAAACTGAATGTGCGAATAGAACGGCGACTTTCTGTACATTTCGAATATACACAAGAGAGCTAAAAAGCCGACTGGCTGGCGCTTGGTCCCGAAGGTCTAATGTATGTACAAAGAAAATGAAATATAAGATGAATCCATGCATATTCTGAAATATTATTGAACGTTAGACCGCTTAAATGTCTGCCTTAATTTTTCGGTAATTGCCAAATGTATCTCAGCTGGTTGTCGATGGTTAATATACAATCTCATACTTCGTTAGCATTTGTCAACAAAACCGTCTCAAAATGGTTGCCGTTCGGCGTCAATTATAATAATATTGTGATAAATTGTCATGGTTGGCAGCAATCAAACTACGTTGCTGGCATATTCGGGGCCAAGATCGTAATGACTTGCAATTTCTCCTCCATCTCCTGAAACCAGACATAAAATTGATATAAAAAATACATGAAGAAAGTTAAGCTAATATGGCATCGAGTGGTATTCACCGTGTGTTCAATAAACCATCAGAATGGTAAAAAACTCACTTGAATAAATAAACTAAGAGCCAGTGAACATTATGATCACGCCATAGAATTCCTCAATCATAGTGCAACTAAAATGATTTAGTCAAAATAACAAACAAGAAAGTATTTAGAGCGCAACAAAAAAATGTGTCCTTCAGAAAAATTTGCGCTCCTGAGTATTTCCCAAAAAACAATATTGAAAAAAATAATTTTTCCGTATAATATTTTAACCACAATTATGTATATTGAGGTCAAAAAACTCAAATTCAAAATATCCGCATTCATTTTTTGGTTTTTGCTTGTAAATTTCATCCATTCTTCACTTGGTTTTAACAGTTGCATTGAACGCACTCATCACACCAATGTACGTAGACATTTGATGCAAAGTACAGCTTAACAGAGTGAATGAAATCTACAAGCAAGGTAAAATATTCAGAGCGCGCATTTTGCTGAAGGACGCATATTTTGTTGCGTACTAAAATAATTGTTTGTTTGTTTGTTTGACTAAGTCATTTTCGTAGCACTATGATTCATGAATTTTATGATCGGTTCTTAGTCTAGAAGTCTGCCATTTATTTCCACCAGTCCCACATGAGCATATGAGACAAATTTATGATATATGACAATATCTGGAGGTCAGGATCCAGGACACGAGCTTATGTTTGTAATTTAATATCGCGAGTGACTCAAGCATTCCCAGTGAAAAGTCACAGTTCTTAATATACAACAATTTTTCCGCTATAAGATGCAGGAGTGCGGTCAATGAAAGTGAGTATCGTTGGAAAGCCCTTGGGTTATAGCTCAAGAAACAACCTCCAGTTGTGGAGGTTTGAAAATTCGGTCTAAAATTGATAAACCCTCTTTAGGGTGCAGATTTGCCCTTTAGCAAAATTGAATTCACGAAATCGCGCCTGCATTATACACATTTGAAAACAAAACTTAAGCACGATTCCATAACGTCCTATTTGCTTTAGATTTTTTATCAGCTTTTGACATAATTTGCGGCACAATATTTGATATCGATAATTTCGTGTTTTGAATTTGCTTGCGGAACAAGAACTCTCCTCTGTAAGGATTCACCGCAGTTTTTTATTTGATTCAATAGAGGAAAAAGCTGTTTCAGACTTATCAGACCGCTTAGTTATCTTGTTTCTTCGAAAAGCTTGTTTGGACTTTAGAGTGTGCTTTTTCATTTTACGTGTCGAATGATACGTAGAAGCAACAACCAAATCAAAGTCAATTGGAAATCAGCAAATGTGTTTGCGGTTTAATCCGATCCAAGTGGAAATATATATTAATATTTGGTAGAAAACTAGCAAGACGCAAACACAAAAATGTTATCCACAACCAAACCTAACAAAGCGTTTTCAAATTCAGAAACGCATGCAAAGCCCGTTGAATATTCGATTTAATTTATTTCATTGATATTTATTTGATTTTGTCTCGGTCTATAGAGTGGGGTGACGGCGTACATTGGGAATGCGCCTTCTATGTGTTTTATGGAGCCAACTAAGTCCTATACCCTGAGAAACAGTTTTTAATAAAACTATTTCATGTGTCTGTATATTCCGCCGATTAAGCCCACCTAAGCTAAAGCACCGTGTGTCCTTTCAAAGTTTGAAAGGCAAAAAACATCTGATTCGATATTTAATGCGCACCAAAAGATTCATTCGTGTGTGATTGTAGGCATGGCAGAAATCATTGTATTTTTTTTCGTTTAGTGAATCGAATAATATGAATTCAACGTGTATCGATTACTCATCGGTTGATTTGTTTTTTTCCGAATGACATCCCGTCGGATTGAGAGTGCACACCCGGCAAGCTTGATTCATCGGAACAATGTTCATCCCAGGACTATGCTAGTGAACCGAGCACGCAGTGTGTTCACTAAAAGGGCTCAGTCACGTGTGCGACGTATTGAACGAGAGCGGTATGCTGCTTACGGCGTTGAGCGAGTGCGCTGCTCACTCATTCTGCTCACAGCGAAGCTATACAAAATGCCTATAAACATTTTGAGCGCTCCGAGTGAGCGACACCTTCGCTCATCGCGGTAAGCAGCATAGAACTCACGTTCAATACGTCGCTCAATTGACTGAGCCTTATGGTGAACCATGCCATGGTTTCACATGCCATGGTTCATCCTAATGTTCCTTTTAAAGCACACACAACATATGGGTTGCGTGTGTTTGTTCTGTTTTATATTCTCGAAATGCCGTGAAGTGCTTCTTTCGGGATTTTTACAATTTTAGTAAAAATACATATTTCACACCAGTCGAATGGTACAGAGGGCACTGCTGTCAAACTAAGTGTCAAAATTCAATTCTGCATCGTCCGCTTGGTCATAGGAAAAAAATGCGTGTTTTTGTTTCAAATGAAAAAGAAAATATTAGCATTTGAAAAAGATGGAAATAAATGGTAAATACGAAAAGTCACCATAAATCCAATCGCCTTTGTGATGCCCCGCAAAAGTATACGCCAGTACAAACCAACAAAATAGATTAAACTGATATCTATCACCGTATACATTTGATTTTTGATCTTCGAACATTTAACGGAACACAAACAAAGAAGAGATGCTCAAAAGGAAATTGTTATATTTACCCGTTTGCTTTGAAGTGGTTATTTTTGCCACAATAATTCCCTTTCATTGAAGTGCAAAATACCAAGAAATTCTTTGCTGCTCAAAACCATTGCAAACTAAAAAAAATAAATGCGAACATCCGAACCTGGTTCCAAATGTAGAGCAATTCAAATGCGAAGAAACGGAAACCAAACGGGCACATGTTTGTATGAAAATACAGTCTTTATCATACATAACCATAATTCTTGCTCATTTTCTCGTTTAAAGCTTCGGAAACGTTCACAATTTTTGTATGTTTTTTGCAGCCGTGAGTGATTACTTCATAATAAAATTCCATGCCATCTAATATTTGCTTTCTAAGAAAAACTAATATAACAAATACTCGCCCTTTCAACATTCTCTGCAAACATTTTTCCATGTTCACTGATTTTCTTCGCAACAATGTTATGATGTCGATGCTTTGATTTCCACCGGCCAAGAGATAGGCAAATTATTGTAGCCTTCGTGACTTCACAAAACATTTGCATTGACAATGAATGTCCCAGGGAATGAAAAGCGATATCGATAGGATTAATAATATTTCCGAAATAGCGTTCACACAGAAAATGGATCTATCTTTCACTCTCATGCGCTTTGATACAAAATAAGCCTTATTCCGGAAATATTATTGATACTATCGATATCGCTTTGTATTCCGTTTGCCATCAGCATGTTTTTTTTCACAAGAAAATGTCTCATTCAAGAGTTGCAAGCACAATTGTTTCGGGGCTTTTGTGATAATGATTGTTTTCTCAATCTTGAATTTCTTCTATTATTGTTGCTTATTTTCTTATTATTTGGTTCGAAGCAATTTATATTGCATTTTCTTTCGAGAAAATTGCCATCGTGTCCACATTTTTCCTTTTTTTTGACATTGAATAAAAGCTTCTGCTTTCATTTCTCTTTACCCACTTTCAACAAGATGGAAATGATGCATGAGAGATTAGCAAATGTATTCGTTCGATATCAATGGAAATAATATTGATGATTCGGATATGTTGATTGTTTGCGAGACTGATAATTAAATGTAATTATGTACGTCTTTTCATAGCAAATATTTGTGTGTGTGTGATTTATAGACGTTTGCGTGATGCTATAGCAACAGTCGACGTTGAAAATTCCGAAAAGACGACCGTTGCCCAACGGTGCTTTAATATATGTTAATTGGAAGCGATGGGATAAAAACATCTCTGTAACTTGACACAAAAATTCTTTTGATTCTCATTTATGACCTGACCATGAATCTAAATTAAAAATTACGGTAGCGAAAACGACCGTTCTCACTGAACAAATAGTTCATTACGCGTTTTATGCGAAACCCATACACACCATGGCACATTTCATGAGTTCAATTTCCATTTATTTTGCAACATGACGAATCGAATTTGTCAGTAGCTAGTCCGGTCGAAATACCATGAAATTTAACTGACATCCCGAGCGCTGCCTTTTTAACTAGATGCGTTATCATGAAAATTTTCTCGTTCCCTCACAGGCAAAACGCCAAGCAAACCATAAAATTTACTACATTTTTTTGATGTTTGCATCTTTGCAGTTTGTCATAAATATATTGAATAGTTCACGTATAAGCCAATTTCATTTCCGCTTTTATATTCATTCGCATACATATCTGTGTATTCTCCCATGCAATGAGCATGAAAAAGTATGACACACATTTTTTCTGCCTCAGTAGATTCAACTCCTGCTGACAGTGGCAATCATCTATACAGACGGGATATCTCTGGAATGTCTATATTACTTTTTCCTGAAGTTACTGAGAAATATTTAATTTCCACCGCTGAAGCCTGGAATCTCAGTAGGATTTTAAGTATGTTTGGTGCTTTAACAATATGTTTGTCTTTTGAATGGTACGAGTGAATTTGGTTTGATAGTTGCCACGAAATAGATTATCCGGACCAGACATTGATTAATGGAAATGCATTGAATTATCGATTTTGCTCAGATGATTTTTATCAAAATTATTACTAATTGTTTTATTTTATTTATTTATTTATTACGGAGCCTACATTTATGCCAATACGTGTTCGCAGCAAGCTGAGAACATGCTGGTCTAAGACCCAATACGGCATAAATTCCGCCTATGGTGCGTCTTTTGCAAAGAGAAAACAGTCAGGGATGGGATGGTATAAAAGAGAAGCTTTGATACCAAAATTTGGTCCGGAAAACCATGGCAAAACCGGCCTAGCTCAGGAGAACTAGGGGAAATACAATCAATATTTTTGCAGTTAAATTACGTTAACATCATAGAAAAAATGACAAATAAAAATGGAAAACTAGAAATAACTTAAAACTAATTGGAAAAGAAATTGCGCAACAATTGAACTGATATGATTTATAGCTGTGCAATAAACTCTATTTTATCAATTAAACTCGGCTTTTTTGTGAATAAAGTCCGTTCGATAATTGGATTTAATCTGTCCAGCTTGAATGAATGTTGTTTGGTATAACATAAATTTCAATGTTATCCCTTGTAAAGTTAAATTGACGTAATACATATCGTAAGTTTTATAATAAATGAGTTTCGGGCTACATAAAATTATCTATTCACAAAACTGTTCATTATTTCAGTTTGGCTATCTTTGTAGCGAATATTTGTCTTTAATTTAGCCATCATTGGAGATTTTATCTCTTAGCTCGTTCGAGGGTTCAAAATTGTAGTGTTTTTTTATATTTCTCATTCGGCTATCGTTGTTTTTAGGAAAATGCATGCTGTTGCTGGAATTCATTCAGCTATGGCGATTAAGCGCCAACGGCATCGTCGAGAAATTGCAGCCCGTGAACGAGAACGACGATTAAGTACACATAGTTCAGAAAGTGGGGATACCCATCATTCATTTCACGGTTCAACGCGTCGAAAGTATCGGCAAAATGCGAGCGGACCGCATGATAGCGCAATGCTCGATACAAAAGTGGTGACAAGCATTGGAATGCTGCACATTGGTGTTGTTTTTCTAGTGTTTGGAATATTTCTGTTGGGCGCTGGCTTATTGCCGAATGATGTATCAGGCGTCGGAACACCTGGTGAGCAACCGATCCATTTTTATTTGTCCTTCGCCCCCCACCGCCATTTTCTGACCCTTTAATTTACTGACCCAATTAATTTTGTTTGATTTGTTCCTTTTCATATGAAATTTTTTTGGTGAAACGCAAAGCAGGAAAACCAACTGAATGGTGGAATGAATTGGTGGCAACAGGTCTATTTTCCGTGATTTTAGGCATCTTTCTAATAATTTTGAATTGTTTGATTAGCAAACGCGAGGAAGATGATTTAGAAGAATACGTGCAACGGCAATTAACGCGCTCGCGTAGCGGTCATCGCCTCGAACGTGATATCGAAACTGGCGGTTTAACAACACGGCATAATCGACGCATAAAACAAACACTTCAAACCGCTGACGATCTATCGCATTCCAAATCAAACATTACGCCGATAACCAGCGAAGCAGTCACTCCAACCACACCACCAAACGGTAAAGATTCAAACTATTCAAATAGTCAAAATTAATTAGATGTTCACAAAAGGCGTGTCTTCCTACACGGATGAACCGAACGTACAATCAGACATTACCATAAAGCAAATACAAAAATTTACCACCTCGCACTGTGAGCACTTAATAAAATGATATAAAAGCGATATCTTATTTAAGTAAAACGTAAATTCAATACAATAAACACTAATATTTTTCCTAAATCGTGCAAATTGTTGCCTCTGCATTTGATTTGCGGCAAATTCCCCATGATCCAAATGAATCACGTTCACTCATATCAACAACATAAACAATACTCACACAACAAACAACAACTTTACGAACTGGGGTGCGCAACCATAAAACCAACATGTCAACGACACACACATACACACAAACACACACGTACGGACGCACGGACGCACGGACGCACGCGAACAGAGAACGGAATATCCGGTGAGATGCAGCTCGAGAAGATACTTGAAGAAGACAGCAACTATTGTGATGAGCGACAACAACGAGAATATCTATCACACGAACATGAAACAGATAAGAAGCATTTGCTGGGAAATGGGCATACGGTCACCGTTCATGTAACACGCATCTAAATAGCAATTGCTTATTTCCCATTTTCTGTATTCCATTCGGATACTCGTAGTATTGAGTCGACAAACGACATTGGGACATCACTTAATGTATCCATACGGTTTTCAAATCATTCTTAAATTAATTCAAACCGAGAGGGGGGCAGACACGTATTTCTTTTATAGCTATTTCGAACAAATTTCATTTGTGCCTAGAAGCTTTTTTACTTCCTCTTTATTTGCTATTCTTTCTAATATGCACAAGAAACACACTCTCTATATCATTTGCAAACCGAATAATAATAATAACATTTTACATGAAAGGTTCAATAATACCACAAGAGCCTACTGAATTCGTTGTTTCCACCTGCGTTATTGTTGTGAATGCATTAAAGTATTGCCGCTTACGAACGGAAAAATACATTGTTAACAACAATAACGTATGTATAAAAAGCGAATTCAAAAGCCTCTTATGGAATTATTATTGAATTATTTGCATTACTTTTTCGTTCCAATTTCTTCTAGTTTCCTCCAGGTAATACTAAGCGATATCAGAAATATTGAAAATATTTCCGAATAGCACTTATTTCGTATTAAAACGCATGAGAGTGAAAGAGAGATTCATTTTCTACAAGGACTACAAGGATCTATCTTTCACTCTCGGGTTATCTCCTGGTTTTCTCTAGATTACTTATTGTGTCGACCCCCTTGAAACAAACACAAAAACACACTCACACATTTCCGCTCCTTGTATATTTATAGTTAATATTTAATTATTTATAATAATGTATATTTTGCGTAAACAAATCACATTCTAACGAATATCATATAAAAAGCCGGAAAACAATTACAGCAATTTCAAAAATATAAAGTGTAAAATTCATCAGTTAGGCGGAAAGATATCCTCCGAGAAGCTAAGTACAGAAACGAAACTATTCACACGTTTGTACCAAAGAGATTCAAAACAAATTTTGGTAACAAAGTGAATTAAGAATACTCGAAAAATTGTTTTGAATCTCTTTGGTATAAACGTGTGAATAGTTTCGTTTCTGTACTTAGCTTCTCGGAGGATATCTTTCCGCCTGACTGATTCAAATACAGATTGATTAAACGTAAATATGCGCAGAAAATATTCTGTGTAAAATTTGTCATATGCCGAAAAGTAAAACTAATTCATTTCGAATATTTACAATGGGTGTCATTAGATATAAAAACAAAGCACATTCCGTATGGAAAAGATACTTTGAATGCTATCACATTTTCTAAACTACGCCTTCTCTCCCATTTGCCATGTTGATGCCAAATAAAAAAAAAGCAAAATGATTTACTCGGACAAATGAAAGAAGGAAAAGAGGTCAGGCTCGCTCTCTTTCTAACTCTTATTATTGATGAAATCCATTAGAGAAATTACTGTCATTTGCTTCGCTAATAGCAAATTTTTCATTCGCACTATATTTATTTATTGTGTATATTTTTGTAAATGGGTCAAAAGATTTCGCAAACAACTTACAAAGATACAGACCCAGTCACACACCATCTACTTTAAATAACTGTTTAAGAGTATTATTAAATTATACAAAATCATTTTTACTACGCAAAAAGTATATTCTATGATAAATAAGTTGTACACATATTTTAAGCTTTTGCCAAAAAAAGGGGCTACAAGCATTCTGAAAAGACATTGTATTAACACAAACTCGTACCAATAGTATTTAGTGGATGAAAGAACGGATTTATGTATATGTTAAAAGCTAGCTTTGGTTTCGTGTACAGAAATTAGATGTCATTGAAATCTGGTTTTCTCAGGAGAGCCATTTTGAGATTTCAACTAATTTTGTGGGCAAAACTGTTTAGTCAATGCATTTGAATAATTGATTTTATTAGCTAATTACAAGTTCTCTAGTTCTAAATGAGATTTAATCAGTTCTACTTAAACATTTTGCAAATTGAATATTATAACTAAAAAGGACGATGAACTTTGAACAAATAAGCTTCTTCAATTGCAAATCAGAATGAATTACATGTTGGACAGAACACAAATTCGTCTGTAGTGTCTTTCCAAAATATAAAACCAGTAAATATTAACAAAGTTTCTATTGTGAAAAACATAATTTTCTTATATCGCACACATGCATTCGCGCAAACATATTTAATATTTGTACTATAATCGCACACGTTTGAATTCTTACGATACATTTTTTGTGGCCGTGTGAGGGCGCGCTCATTGAAACTATTATACTGATTGCCTATTATATGAATCGCATAGTTAGAACTCTATTCGTAAGCATGTATGTATGTACAATTCTTTGAGCCTTAACACCATTCCGATTTTTTTCCAACAACTATTTGAAAAAGAATTAAATGCTAATATAATATATATTTCCAAATGGGTGGAAAATTCTTTGCCACCAATTATGCTATGATGATAAACTGGGCGTTGTTTTACATTATATGAATATTTGAAATCATTGCACATTTAAATCTCATAAATTATTATTGTACAATACTAAAAATGGCCTTTTGCCAAGGTATTTTCAAGTCTCTGTCGCTATCTCCGAGGAATTATATTGCACACCAACGATCATCGCAACAAGCAAGCAAGCAACAGTTTGGATTAATCGAGCAGAATGATCTATGAAAGGGATGTTCACCTTTAAATTATTACCAATTTATATAAACAGATATGCATTGTACGGGATTCTTGATTAATATTCTTGAAAATATTTGGATGAATGAGGCGGTTGACTTTTCCATATGTTTTGCAAAACCGTTTTTCTCTCTGCCACATTCGGTTTTTTGTTCGTCTCTGTTCAATATCGATTCCAATTTCTACATGCTCAAATCCAATGGCTGCTTTCCACGAGATTTTTTTTTTCATCGATTGAAAAATAAATGTTCAATGAATCGTTAAAACTATTTCACGAAAATGAAATAAATTACACGCGTACATAAAAAAAAACGAAATTGTATAGTCGAAATTAAACTGAATCTTATTTGATATTCAATTATGAAATTGGAATCGATACCAATTGTGAATGCCAGAGAGAGAGAGCTTTTTAAGAACGTAGCAGAAAATAAGCGATTCAAGCTTACAGAAACCGAATGAATTGTATCAGAGCCAAAGTGTATCATTGATTTATTGAAAATTATCATCCAATGCACAGTGCTATCGATCTTACAAGGGGGTTGCAGATATATAATGCAATTATCGAATGGATTTGATTTGAGTTACATGGTTCGAAATTCAAATTGCCATTTCAATGCCATTCGAATAAATTCCCAATTTTCCAACATTTTGTGTTCAAACAGTAAATCAACTAACAATTAGCCTCAATAAAAAACCACAATTTTTCATTTGAACTATTTTCTGGCACGTTCACAGTTAAACAAAATATTACAAAAATGAGATATCCATGTGTCCCAAAAGAGAATGAGGCATTCACATTGATACACTTATGCGTCTCATTCACATTAATTTTGGTAATATATTGTATATAATATTAGTAGTACAAATTGAAAACCGCGCATTCGTTACTAACTTCATATCTATCATAGATGTCATTATTTTGACTTTGACAGCTATTGTATCTTAAAGAGGATAAAAAAATACATTGAAAACGATCTGTCAAACTTATCATTCAGTTGAATACACAAGTTTATTATTGCGTTGAAAATGTCGAGCTACGTGCCTACAAAACAGCATTTGCGGGAAGTTTTACTTTATTGGTTTAATCTGAAGAAAAATGCTTCCGAGAGTCATCGTTTGTTATGCGAAGCATATCCAGAATATGCTCCGTCGATTAGAACGTGCCAGGAGTGGTTTGCGCGGTTCAAAAGTGGTGATTTTGATGTGGAAGACAAAGAGCGTCCAGGCCAAGTGAAAAAGTTTGAAGACGAGGAGTTGGAAGCATTACTCGATGAAGACTCGTGTCAAACGCAAGAAAAACTTGCAAAATCATTGGGAGTGACACAACAATCCATCTCCTATCGTTTAAAAGCCATGGGAATGGTTCAAAAGCAAGGAAATTGGGTGCCATACGAATTGAAGCCGAGAGACATCGAACGCCGTTTTTTCACTTGTGAACAGCTGCTTCAAAGGCAAAAACGGAAGGGTTTTTTGCATCGTATTGTGACTGGTGATGAAAAGTGGATTCATTACGATAGTCCGAAGCGAAAAAAATCGTATGGTTACCCCGGCCACGCATCAACATCGACGCCAAAGCCGAACATTCATGGCTCGAAGCTAATGCTGTGTATTTGGTGGGATCAGCTCGGCGTGATCTATTATGAGTTGTTGAAACCAAACGAAACCATCACAGGAGCATTGTACCGAACTCAATTGATGCGTTTGAGCCGAGCATTGAAGGAAAAACGGCCACAATATGAGGAAAGACATGACAAAGTAATTTTGCAGCACGACAACGCTCGGCCACATGTTGCTCAGGTCGTTAAAACCTACTTGGAAACGCTTCGATGGGAAGTCCTACCCCACCCGCCGTATAGCCCAGACATTGCCCCTTCCGATTACCACCTCTTCCGATCAATGACACATGGCCTGGCTGAACAGCATTTCCATTCTTACGAGGAATGCAAAAAATGGGTCGATTCATGGATAGCCGAAAAAAGCACAGATTTCTTTCGACGCGGAATCCGTAATTTGCCAGAAAGATGGGAAAAAGTTGTGGCTAGCGATGGACAATACTTTGAATAATCAATTTGTAACCATTTTTCCATAATAAAGATCGAAATTTTGAAAAAAATGCGCGGTTTTCAATTTGTTCTCCCAATAGTTTTTCGGTTAAACATGAATTGAGAATTATTATTAAAGTAAACATAATTTTATCGATAAACTTCAACCGATATATCACCTTTTAACATAAAGGGTGATTTTTTAAGTGGTTTCTTTTTGAAAATCGAAAAAAACGCAAAAAATTTCGAAAAGTGAATCAAATCTTTATTGAAATCGATAAATTGGTTCTTGCCATTTACTTTTTGAAAATAATTTCATGCAAATGTTGGCCGCGGCTACGGCGCAAATGGTCCATACGGGAAGTCCAATTTTGGCACACTCTCTCCAACATATCGGCCGGAATCCAACATATCGCCAATAACGCGTTCGATGTTGTCCTCCAAGTCGGCAATCGTTGCTGGCTTGTCCGCATAGACGAGAGACTTAACGTAGCCCCACAAAAAATAATCCAGGGGCGTTAAATCGCACGATCTGGCCGGCCAATGAACGGGGCCGAAACGAGAGATGAACTGTTCGCCGAACTTACGGCGCAGTTCGTCCATGGATGGACCCGATTTGCAAGCGTTGCTCGTTTGTAAGTCTTTCCATCTTGAAATTGCAAAGCATACTGAGCATTTTTGACTGTGACAGACGTCAGTTGGAATTTGACATCTGTCAAAAAATTAAACGTCAAAAAGAAACCAGCTAAAAAATCACCCTTTACAATCATACATCAATATCACCAAGTGAATATTTTTGAACAGTTCTGCGTCGTGTTTATAGATGAAATAGATTTCTAAACATAAATGGACATACAAAAAAAGAAAAGAGATCATATTATATAAGAAGCGTAAGAATCTATTTTTACTTAAGCGACTTATGAAATTTTACATGCACACAATTCAAACATTAAATTTCAAACGAAGTCTAAATACATTGAATTTTATTGGTGTAACTAGTGTGAAAAATAAATATTCTAAGGGAATTTATTTTATACATGTTTTGAACTCAAATGAAAAACCAAAATTATTGTGCTAAAATGTAAATGATTAGTGATATTGTGTTTTTCTTGTGCTATTTTCTGCGATTTATTTTGTGGGCGGATGATGACTAAAATCTCTCGATTATTTTGATATTTAGGAAAATAGTCGGTTTGATTTATAGTTAGTACTCCAATATATTGATTTAAATGATTAGAAACGATGTAAAGAAAAAAAAATAGGTGCAAATTTTACAAATGCTACTTGTATGTAATTGAAGAAAAAAAATGCATTACCTGGATAATTTCTCATCACAATCACTCGTCTAGAAAAATAAATCGAAACGATGCAAAACGATTTGGAAAGGAAAACATCAAAAATCATAAGGAAAACATCAAATATTTATTAAGATGCCAACTTACTAACGTTATTAAGTTCGGATCTTAATAATTTATTAAGTTCAATCTTACTAATTATTAAGATTATCTCAATGAAATTTTATTAAAATCCCATCTTAATAAATTGTTTTCTAAGAACGTTTCTGGCAGATAGAAAAGTAATAAAAATGCATTTTTGGACCATTGGATACGTTAAGGTTAGGCAGCCCAATTGTGCATGGATTTTTCGGGTATTTCTAGTGGTCCGACCAGGTCGATTCTGTGGAATGAGTACTTCCGAGTTAGTGGATTTTTGTTACAATGTGTTCTATAGAACGAAGAATACTATTATATTTTTTCGATCAGACCATCAGAAATGCCCGAAAATCCATGCTTAGATTTGCCATATCAGTTCCCATGAACGTATGTGTTTTGGGTCCGTACTGTCCTCTACATGGGAACTTTATATGAAACTCTCGGGAACTAGCAAATAGAACGGTCGAAACAGCGATTTCGACCGAATTTAAATTTGTATGTACATGGGAGTTTGCTATGAAACCGACCGGAGAGACAAACCATTTCCTATACAAAACCATCGACAGGCAATAGAAAACGGTGCCAAAAACTTTCTTAGAAAACAATTTATTAAGATGGGATTTTAATAAAATTTCATTGAGATCATCTTAATAATTAGTAAGATTGAACTTAATAAATTATTAAGATCCGAACTTAATAACGTTAGTAAGTTGGCATCTTAATAAATATTTATTATAATGAATTTTTATTAAGATGCATCTTAATAAATATTTATTAATTAATAAATTATTAATTAATAAATATTTAGATTTTACTTAATAAATTTTTATTAACATGCCACCTATATCATTTGATAACTGAACCAAAATGAACAAATATGAAAATCTAGTGAAATCTTTATGCTATTTATATATTTTTTACTTATACTGTATAAGCTATACTATACACACAAATTATTATAAACGTTTGGAGATAACAACAACAAAAATTATACTAACAGAAAATACTACCACTTTTTGACTGTAAATTGTGATTTTTCTATATTTTGAAATTTTAATCAAATAATAAATAAAATCGATTAATAAATTGCGAAAATATTCAAGCAGTTGAATTATTATTGGTGCTTTTTTTCTTTATCTATAGCCTAAATCGACATGGTAATTATTTTAATTATTGGTAATAGTTGCAAAGCTCTCCGAAAAATTGTGAATCTCTAAAGTGTGATAATATTTCATTCTTTGCAAAGCCACTTATATCAGATGAACAACAAAGTTTCGTGAAAAATAAGTCTACTGCCACGAACTATAACATAAATGCACTCGAAATTGGCTTTCAAGTGAATTCGTTCTACACAAATTTTGGTAGGCCTTTGATAAAGTCGATCATCACCTATTGTGCAATTGGCTAAAAAAACTCGGTTCCAAGCCGTTCTGGGATGAGTGGATAACATCGTATCTGTCTGAAAGATGGCAAAAAGTTTCCGTCGGAAATGCTACCTTGACCTTGTATTCCTTCAAAGCCAGCTCGAGTGTTCCAGCTTGGGTTCTGTTTTGTTCCTACTATTTGTCAGTGACATGAAGGACGTGATAAAACACAATACCATTTGATCGTTTGCCAATGATACGAAATTATTCAGAATAATTACAAAGGAATTTAGTTACTTTTGCTGAATGGTGTAATCGAAATGTCCTGCCATTAAATGTATCAAAATGCATGGTTTTTTTCCATATTGTAGAAGCAGTAGCCAAATTCCTTTTACTTACGAGATCAATGGGAGTGCACTCAAAAGCAGAGGTTTCAACGTTACAAGCGTTTGCATGAATACGCACACACAAATCTGTGGGTAAATATTTGATGTATTTTTCCATATGTAGGGCTGAGAGAAAAAATGGTTAAAAACGTTTTATCTCCTGCTCACACCAAGGAAAATTCTCGTAAGAATGAGCATGACGTAAGATGTATTTAACCGTTTTTACTCTCAGCCCGACTACGGACAACGTACAACGCACAACGGACATCGTACCACACACGGACAAAAAATTGCTACGGGAATGGTTGCAATCGTTTTTTCTAGGTTCGAAACGCATAGAAAACTTATTCCGAGCGTTTTGAATTTTTTGGACCGATCGCAATACCTTTACCACACACAGTGATGTGTGCGGAAAAGTATAAATATATTATTTGTTGATTTTTTTGGTGAAATTAACCCAAACTCCGAAGATGGGAGAACTAAATATGTGATAATGATACCAGTTTTCGATTGCACAGCCTTAACGGCAGCCAAGGGGATCGTCGAGGAAGTGTGTTTGGTGTTCAATTTCCTCAAAATTGAATGGCTGAGAATGAAAAGGGAGTCTGCATTCTTTTACAATAGAAACGAGTTTTAAAAAAGGTGTGAATATTATCGATTTATAAAAAAGATGAAAATTAAAGTGAAACATAGAAATTATTCCAAATTCATCCCATTATTAATCCAACTTGTCTTTATTTCACTTTTATTTTCAAATTTTTCCAGTTTCGATTTTCCTCTCAAATTTTCCTGGTCCCGATATTATTTTCAAATTTTTTAAGTGTCATTATTATTTTCAATTTTATTTGCTCTCTCTTTTATATTCAATTTTTTCTATTGTCGTTTATATTTTAAACTTAACATATTCTCTCATTTATTTTCAATTTTTTTATGCCAGTTTTAATTTTATTTTACGTATTCTTGCTTTTATTTTCCAATTTTTCTAGTTTCATGTTTATTTTAAGTCTTACCTATTTCATCTTTTATCGCTCATAAGCGCAAATAAAATTATATAAAGCAAACAATTCGTGATGGCGCAAGTAGAATTCATTTCTTGTTTTCGATCGTTGTAAAACTGTTAAAATAGACGGATGTTTTTCGTTAGCTCTGAATATAGTTTGTTTTTATCTGTTTTATCTCTCTATTTTATATTAAAAAATAACTGAACTGAACGGCAAAGTGTTTTTCAGACATCGACATTCGAATGATAGTGATTGTACCAAAGATTTAGTTTGTTTTTGATGTAGACGGCTCAGCACTACGATCACCATCTCACATTCGCATCGAACATCCATATCTTTCTCGAATGTTCGATTTCCTTACAAACTCCGAAACTCATCTCCCTAATGATTTTATCCAAGGGACAAATGAGTTTCGGCAATTGCATTTATGACCCGACTTCCTTTCCTTACTGCATCTGCAATGCTTAGCGATACGCATTTATGACACTCTCGTCTTTACGTCGCCTCCGTGTTCGACAGCTAATTACCCCGAACAAAGATGAAGGTACGACGCATTTTTATGATGCTCATTCGCACATCGAATGTTCGGGGCTTTTCCCTTTTTACCTGATAAGAGCTCGAGTAAACGAATTACCTACAATTAGGGAAATCATAGATAGAGACAGCCATATCTGTCTCTATGCCTAATCGTTCGTTATGGTAACGCCTTAGAATGCATCTTTTGCATTTCTCATAATTATCCCCACTCAAAACCTATTTCCATTTTTACTAAAAATTATCAATAAGCAACTAAGAACCTTTTTAGAAAATAGTTTTTAAGTCAGTCGAGTATTGTATTTTGTCACGAGTGCATCAGCGTAAAGGAAATAAAATAAAATATAAAAGTGCAAATAAGTGTTTCTTTTCCCTCGACTCTAAAATATCATAGTTCACCACATGCTATACTGGCGCTGCGACTAATAAACCTGTGTTCTTATAATTTTTCTCAACAAGTTATTTTAAATCAAATGAAAAAAAATATATTATATAGTTCATTTTAAGTCGATAAGAGAATTCTATTATACGTGAGTAACACTAAATTATACAAAAAATCAATTTAAATCAAGTGAACATACAAATGAACAGAAATTCGTTATAAGTGAATTTAGTACGCACCCACAACATTTAAAACAGGATGCATATTCAGTGACTTTAAATTTTTTGAGAAGTTCTAGAAAAAAAATTCGGAATTTACGAAAAAAAAAATAAATAATGCAATAAAAATACAAGTTCCCAATAATCATTGAAGCTGAAAGAATAAGCATATACAAAAAAGAAAACATTCCAAATCAACACATATAATAAATAAAACAAAAGCAAAATAAATTATAGAAGTGTGTTAATGTCTAGAAGAAATCCAAAAATTTAATTGCGTTTTTTGTGCATGTGGTTTGAATTCCAACAACAAAGGAACAATATCGAATTGTGAAATATCGAATCAATACTCCTTCAGCCTATTCAATAAAAAAAAATATAAACAGCAACACACCGAGTTACGCATAATCTCATCGAACACAAACATCTTTATCAAAAATAACCAGTGTTAGTGCCCTTCACAAATCATCGTTGCAGACAACAGTTCAAGCACCAGCAGCAGATATCGACCATCAAAAAGTCACGTTTATCATCCTTGCCATTACATCAACGTTTTCATTTCCAACAATATCATCGCATCATCCGGTCTATCATCGCGTTCGAAATCCAGTCATCATCAAATAAAGTTCATCCTTCAACACCGTTTAAAATCATCAACTATTGAAACGAATCTGACCAACCTCAAAGTAAGTAGAATATTTCCTTTTTCAATCAGCCCAATGTTCGAAGCAAAATTAGTTTTTTTTAAAAACACAGTTTTGGATTATAACTGAGCATAAACTATAATCTTCGAAAAGTCCAACTTCACTTTTAATTCGTTTAACCTTATATGCAAACTAACAATTTATTCGCGTTTTCCGATTATTTCTAATTTAAAAAAAAAAAAAAAATTTAATTGAATTTCGTTGACATTTCCAATTCAAAAACGTCAACCCCTGAAGTCAACGTATGCCACACAACGACATCCACCATAAATCTTTTAATTCAACATCATCTTTCACGCTAATTTCCCATCTTATCCATCCATAAACTTCCCGACGCTTCGTCCACCCATTCATTGCGGTTTTCACCCCACATGAAAAAATCAACTCCCAAAACCTCTGACATCTCTAAAATCAAAACCGAGAAAACAAGTCTAGAAAGAGAACTTGCCACCATTCAGGGAAAGAATACACGCTTCACCCCAACAACTGTCAAACAAATCTCCCTTCGATTGAAAGAAATCGATCAAATTTTATCTTCTTCAAAAACTCAAAAAAACTCACTTTCAACCCACACGTTACTACAATACCAGATATGCCACTGACGCATTCACCACAAAATAGCCAACAAGACAAGTTAAATAAAGACTCAAACATACAGAAACAAAACGCATCTGTACCATCAAACGAAGACAATTTATTTCCCGAAATGGAGGGTGCAATTGGTGGATCAAACCCATTTCCTCAAACAACAAATAAACCTCACACACGTTCGCACATCTCTCAATTTGATGTCGAAAATCCCAAAAGTCCAGCCATGATGAATCTTGCCGAAAAATTTCAAGATCTTCTCAACACCCAAAGAAATCAAATCGAAAATATCATTCGCGAAATGGAAAAGCGATACGAAGAACAAACATTAAAAATGGAACAAAAATATCAACGCGAAATCCATTCGTTAAAAGCACAAATTGCAGAAAAACCAAAAGCTAATGATTTCGAACTTCGCCCCCCAAACCATGCTCTCCAAAACTTGGTAAGCCCAACACAGAATGATCATCACGAAAACATTCAAAAAGCACGAAAATCATTCATCGACAATTTAAAAGATATCCCAGTTTTCAAGGGTGAATCTTACAAACAACTGCAAAATTTTGTCCGCATTGCTGATTTCCTATACGGAACCACCAAAAATGAAGATGAAGAAATTGCATTCCTGCAAACAATTATAGTTCGTCGTCAAGATGACGCTTCTAGAGCTATTGATCCGTGTAACCCAAATTGGAACAACACGAAGCAAAACCTTTTTAGCGAATTCTCACACCTCTGCAACAAAGATATAATTAATAGTAAATTGGAAAACCTGCGACAAGATATTTCAGAATCTACAATTAAATACGCAGAAAGAGCACGTACATATTTAAATGAAAAATTGAGTGCCTATGAATACCTTTCTCATGAACAACGAGAGGATTATGATAGAATGGCACGTAAAGATTTTGCACGGGGTTTAAAAGATTCGAAATTGCGTGAACGACTAATTACCCGTGGCTCTAACTCCCTACAAGAGGCAATTGCATATGCTATTGACATAGAAAACGAAAATTTAAATAGCATATCAAACAATGAAATCTTTTGTAAATACTGCAAAATGGTGGGGCACAGAGAAAAAGACTGTAGAAAAAAAGAGAACCACGGGGGAATGAATCAATTCATCAATGCTCTACAATCAACAGGATTGTGGAACAATAATGGCCTACCAAACAGACCAAACAACCTCAATTTTCCTGGGAATTACAATCTAAATCAAAATCAAAATCCAAATCCAAATTATGAACAAAATAACAATGAAAATTACTCGCGTTATAATAATAATTCAATTGACAATCGAAACTCGTATCAAAATCGCAACAATTCAAATCAAAATAATCGCGGAAATTTTTCACAAAATCGCCACATGGGTGCCACTTACCATATGAGCCCTCCAAATGAGCCAAACAATCATTATTACCCTCCTGCAAATTATCCTCAAAACCCACCTAATTTCAACCCTGATTTCCAACAAGATCACTGTCCCTCCAATCAACAAAAAAACTAAATTCGATGGAATATGAAGACCGGCATATTCCATCAACTGACAAAACGATTTCAATTAATTTCAGGCAATTTGAAAATGATAACTCGATCTCACAACGACTTCAAACCTTTCAAATTTTCTCAAAAAGCAATTCTAATATAACTTCGCAACCAATCATTATTGAAAATGGTGCCGCCTTCATTTATTTAAACACAAATCTTGCGCACAGACCTCTCAAAATGTTGATCGATACGGGCGCTGCCATTAGTTTAATTGCTATCGACATAATTAAAAGCACAACAATTAAACATGACCACAAAATAAATATTTTTGGAATAGTCGGAAAAGATATATCCATAAAAACGGCCGGAATAGTCCATGGTATGTCGGCCATTGGTGGATCTATGTTGGGCACCTCTTTACATTTAGTCGACCGTTCTTATTCAGGCCCAGCAGATGGATTCCTGGGTTTTGACTTTTTGATTCAATATAAATCAGTTATCGACGTGAACAAATTATTAATTACATTTAGATTAGATGAAATCGTTATTACAAATGAAAATCGGTCAAAAGACAATGAAAATAAGCCTAACGAAACCAAAAGCTCCGAAAATGAAAAAAATTGCGAAAATTCCGATAAAAATTTTAATGAATATATCTTAAGATTTATGAATTGTTATGATTTTGAATACGACATAAAAATAAAACCAAATCAAAATAAGAAAAATATTGCGAAAAGAACAAATAACAAAAATAAAAATACATTACAAATAATTGAATTGAAAAATAATAAAAACGGAACTAACAATAATGAAAAAATTAAATATATAAATAATCGCGCTACAAAATACGAAATTGAAATTAAACATTCGAAAAATTATGAACATTATTTTCAAGCAATGTGCTTTTATACAAACGAACAAAATGAAATTGAACAAAGGAAAGTAAAAAACTTAGGAAATGATACACCAACAAATTATAATCAAAATTCAAATAGTTTTAGGAACAATAACATGCGCGCACCAATTGAGAACATTTGAATCAAGATTCAACAAAATTTTATTACAATAAGAATATATCATCAAACCATACGAAATTCAATGATAAAATTTGCGGTTCAAACCAAAATAAATCAAATCAAATTTATAATTTCAAATTAAATTCAGATAATGGAAATACAAATCGCGCATTCTCTATTTACAACGAATTAAAGCTCGATCAATGCTCAACCGAAGAAAAATATTTTATTAAATCAATTTGCAATGAATTTCCAAATCAATTTTATATGGAAGGCGATATGCTTGGCTGCACTAAAATTCTTACACATCAAATCAAACTTATCCCAAATGCCAGAATTGTAAATATCCGCCAATACAGAATTCCTCACAGTCACAAACAAATCTTAAATGAAATTATAAGAGAATATGAAAATCAAGGCATTATTGAAAAATGCCAATCAAATTTTAATTCGCCAGCTATACTTGTTGGAAAAAAAGATGAACAAGGTGATAAAAATGATTATCGCTTTGTAGTTGATTATAGAAAATTAAACGAAATAATCGAAATCCAAAATTTTCCGATACCACTTATCGATGATATGTTTGATGGATTAGGGGGGTGCAAATATTTTTCAACCCTAGATTTCAAAGGCGCATTTCACCAAATAGTCCTTGATGAAAATTCACGTGACTATACAGCTTTCACGGCTGGAAACTTTCAATACCGTTGGATACGTATGGCAATGGGTCTGTCTACGGCTCCTCTTACATGGCAACGTGCCATTAACACAATCCTCGCGGAATTAATTGGAAATGGCGTTTACGTTTATCTAGACGACGTCATCATCTGTGCCAAAACCAAAGACGAACACGATCGCATTCTATGGCAAGTAATGCAACGTCTTACAGAACATAGCTTGCAACTCAAAATATCGAAATGCATTTTTTATGCCCGGAAATTCGAATACTTGGTTCACATCGTTTCCGAATCTGGCATTTCAATAAATCCGAAAAAAGTTGAAACAATTAAAATATATCCAAGACCAATGAATGTGAAACAATTACAATCTTTCCTTGGCCTCTGCAATTATTACCGCAGATATGTTAAAAATTTCGCTCAAATTGCAAAACCATTGACAACACTGCTAAAAAAAGAACAACCTTTCGTCTGGACAAATATACAACAGCAATCATTTGACAAATTAAAAATAGTTCTTGCTGAAGAGGTAACCCTCGCATTTCCCGATGTCAATCAAATCTTTTACGTCACAACTGATGCTTCTAATGTCGCAATCGGTGCAGTATTATCGCAGGGCGAACTACCCAACGATAGACCCATCCAATTCTTCAGCAAAACTCTCAATTATGCCCAAAAAGATATTCAACCATACACAAAGAACTTTTAGCAATGGTCGAAGCCATACGCGCATTCCGCGCATACTTGTATGGCCGATATTTCGTTCTAATTACAGACCACCGCCCTTTATGTTATCTCTTCAACATGCAAGATTGCGGATCACGTCTTTTCAGGCACAAGCTCGAATTACTTGATTATAACTTCAAGATATTACATAGACCCGGCGCGCAAAATCGCGTCGCTGATGCATTATCACGAATTGAAAACGTGCAACCGCTATCGATTGATGAAATAATAAAAATCGGAAACAAAGAAAACTGTTTTGCACTAACCAGAGCTCAAGCAAAACAAGAAATATCAAAAACGATTAATAGCACGGAATGCATAATTGAAGAAATGGCAAGATTTTGAATAAAAGGGGCTACGACCTTATTTTTCATTTAATTCCGTCTGAAAATAATATTTTAAAAGAAAAAATCGTTAAAAAATTCAATGCACATATGGACGCAAATAACTGGATAAAATTTTGCGATAATCATTATGCACGTCTAATATCTAACCAATTCGCACATAGAGGAAACGTAAACTTCACAAATAAATGCATTGATGATATCGCAAAGATCTGCAAACAAGAAAATGCCAATCACATAGCAATTAATCTAGATTACGATAGCATTCGTCATTATATATTTTTCAAATCTAATTTTCAAGAAATTTTCAAAGGTATCCCAATGTCGGCAACCTTTTATCTTAATAAAATTATTGGCATATCAGATAAAAACGATATCGACACAATCCTAGAAATTTACCACAAATCCCTTCTTGGTGGTCATATTGGAACTGAGAAAATGTTCAAAACAATTTCAAAGTTCTACAAATGGAATAATATGTCAGAAGATATTAAAAGCTTTGTCAAAAAATGTTCAACATGCGAAAAAACAAAAACAATAACGAACACCAAGATACCCATGCAAATTTCAAGCTTGGGTGATGTACTTTTTGATCACACATATATCGATTTCGTGGGACCAATATCGCCTATGAGCCATGACGGTCACCGATATATATTCACTGCAATTTGTGATCTAACAAAATACATGGTTGCAGTTCCGACAAAAGACTGTACAGCCATTACGGCCGCACAGTGCATTTTGGACCACATCGCTTTAAAATATAACTTCCCTTCACGAGTTATTTCTGATAACGCTGCCGATTTCAATGCAAAAGCTATCAAAGAATTCGCAAAATTACTAGAATTTAAAAAAGTTTTCACGACACCATATGAAGGGTTGAGAGTGAAAATGACCAAAGTGATCTCACCTCCTGCTCTTGTTCATAAACATTTCCATCAGCGAGAAAAGGAGGTGAGATTACTTTGGACACTTTTACTCTCAACCCTTCATATCATCCACAGAGTAACATTGTTGAACGTGGACACCGCACACTTAATTCATTTTTAAGGGCCTTCACGGCCAAAAATAAAGATTCTTGGCATTTATTAATAAAATTCGCAATGCTTGCATATAATAATTCAGTACATTCGGTCACTGGTTTCACACCCCATGAGCTGGCACACGGATTCAAAATTCGTATACCAACACATTTGACCAAGCCCAAATTATCATACAATTATGACAGTTTGGCCGATAACATGCGAAACAACATCGCCAAAACTTTGGATCTCACCAAACAACATCTCCATAATAAAAAATTAATCAACAAACAATACTATGATGCAAATACATCAGAATTGAATATAGAAATTAATGACTTGATTTTAGTTAAAAATCAAGTAAAGAAAAATAAATTTCAAAACGTATACGACGGTCCTTATCGCGTTCTAGATACGTCTGATTGCTATGTTGAAATAATTAAAAACGGGAAACGCGTAAAAATTCATAAAAATCTCGGGCTAATAGCATTCGGGCTAATGGACGCAAACTCAGCCCGAAAATACGACGACGCCATCAACCAATTACAAAACAAAACGGTACGAATTCACCACTTAACTCAGGATCAAACAACATTAATTAAAGAAACAATAGCAATTACAAAAAATAATCTAGAAAAAATGCAAAGCCAAATCACTAAACTAATTAAAACAAATAATAATATAGCAAAAATCAATGAAATGAATACCGCCATAACCGAAATCGCTATAACCATCAATCTTATGATATCGGAACATCAAAGACTCACTCAAATGGTCATGAAAAGTTTAGAAAATTCTCTTTCAGGTAGAATCACCCAACTAATCCCAACTAAAACTTTGATATCTGACCTAATTCAAATCCAAAACTTGATCCCAGAAAACCAAATGCTCCCAATCGATCTAAATTCTGAAAATCCTTTACACGCCTACAAATTCACCTCCATTCTAAGCTCTCTTTACAATAATCGTTTAATGATCGAAATAAATATCCCTCTAATTGAACGCGAAAATTTCTTAGCATACCAGATCATACCGGTTCCAACTGTCATAGATGGATACACCGCTATCATTTTACCTTCAACACATCATGTCCTCATTAACATAATAAATAATGATTTCATCCCAATATCAAGCGAAGAATATAAAAACGGGAAATTTAACTTGGCGGGGGAAAAAATAATAAAACCTGCCGAAAACTCATATTCTGACATCACAAAAAGTTGCGAAATGCCCATTTTTTCAAATCCATCAGAAATAATCACCGAAATTTGCGATATCAAAATAATTCCAACTACAAATTATTACATTCCTATCAACATTAATGACATATACTACACATATATTTCACGACCGGAAATTATTATTGAATTTTGCCGGGGCATCTCATCCACTACCCATGAAATTATTGAAAGTGGAATATTACAAATAAACAAAAATTGTCGTATCAAAGCCGATAAAATCAATATTAGATCGGGAACAAACACTAGAATCGATTCCGACGAAATTATATCATTAAGCAACAACACGAAATTCTCGACAACCTATACGCTTTCGAACAAAATTAAATCATTGCAAAGTTTCCAAATCCCTATTTCAAACAAAACCACTTTAATCCGAGACTTCGAAAACGATTACGCCCGTTTAGCACAAGAAGCCGATAACTTAATCGCAAAATCAAACTACGAAATCAAATTCAAGCAAATTCATTACAACGATTTCATCCATTCCATAAGTGTCTCATCAATTTTGATCATTCTATTCACAACTGGCGCAACATCCCTAACTCTCTATCTCTACACAAAATTCTACAACCCTAACACCTGGATTAACTTAGCAAAACACCTTGGAGATACTAACCTAATTCCATCAAGATTCATTAAACAGAACTACCCCAGAACTCCAGCCTCTACCCGTAAACATCCTACGCCCATAAACGAACAAGAAGATTATAATTTACAAAATATATCAACTGAATAATTTTCCAACATTCACAATTTTATGCTCAAATTCCCAAATTTTCAATTTTCACCTAGTACATTATTGATTGGACTGATTGATGGAACGAAATGTTCTACTTAAGTATATAAATTAGATAATAAGACATTTAAACTAATTAATTTCATTTCAGAATTTTTGAATTATAACAGTTATTCATTAGTTTCAATTTTATTTTTTTTCTGGGGGGTGGGGCAAGTGTACGCGGCTCAGCACTACGATCACCGCTACACGCCTACCTTCATTTTCTTTCATTTTCTTTATGATTTAAAAATCCAATTATTTTTCTTTCTCCTACACTAATCTTAAATTATATTTACAAAATCATTTTTATTCAATCCTTTTCCCATGGGGGGGACGAGTGTAGACGGCTCAGCACTATCTACTCACCGCCTCACATTCGCATCGAACATTCATATCTTTCTCGAATGTTCGATTTCCTTACAAACCCGAAACTCATCTCCCTAATGATTTTATCCAAGGGACAAATGAGTTTCGGCAATTGCATTTATGACCCGACTTCCTTTCCTTACTGCATCTGCAATGCTTAGCGATACGCATTTATGACACTCTCGTTTTTACGTCGCCTTCGTGTCTGACAGCTAATTACCCCGAACAAAGATGAAGGTACGACGCATCTTTATGATGCTCATTCGCACATCGAATGTTCGGGGCTTTTCCCTTTTTACCTGATAAGAGCTCGAGTAAACGGATTACCTACAATTAGGGAAATCATAGATAGAGACAGCCATATCTGTCTCTATGCCTAATCGTTCGTTATGGTAACGCCTTAGAATGCATCTTTTGCATTTCTCATAATTATCCCCACTCAAAACCTATTTCCCTTTTTACTAAAAATTATCAATTAGCAACTACGAACCTTTTTAGAAAATAGTTTTTAAGTCAGTCGAGTATTGTATTTTGTCACGAGTGCATCAGCGTAAAGGAAATAAAATAAAATATAAATGTGCAAATAAGTGTTTCTTTTCCCTAGACTCTAAAATATCATAGTTCACCACATGTTATATTGAGAAAAAAGTGAATCGAACTTCTCAGTAACAAAGTGATTGTTGTTGTTGTCGTCTGTGTAATTGCAACACAATGACAAAAATCAAACTATGCTCGCGTGACGATTGTCCGCCTGCAAATATAAAACCGGATTTGTCAACGAAATGACCAAATTGTAATCAAATTGTTCATCTTCCATGTATTGGCATTTTTGTAAAAATTCGAGCAAATAAAATCACCGAACGTCAGAATATTTTGCAATAAATGTACTGGCGAAATGTCAAACGAATCGAATGTACCGAGTGGTGAACCAAAAGTGGTCTCAAAAAAACCCGCCGAAAAATCGTCAGCACCGAATAAGTCAAATTTGATTTTACCAGAAACATTTTCGACACCGAGTGGTACACTGAAACCGCGTCAAACCAAGCAACTGAAATCAGCACTGAATTGCTGAATCTTCACCGAATCTCAAATCTATTGAATATATCGATAGGAGAGTATGTTTTTATTCAGCCGTTACTCAGCCATAAGTGCTGAGTCTTACTACAATAATAATTGCAAATGCGTGCAAATTATTGCCAGAAGATATATGAGTATTTCCACTATTATTTGTGATTCGAAATGGTGACTGTCATAAGTCCAACAAAAACAGCATCAATAGCGGAGAAAATGCAGTACTAAAATGGCTTCTTTTGTTTAGTCGAAGGGGCGAGTATGTCTGTGTTATTTTCCTGATAGATATACAAGGGCATTGTTGTTCACTAGTGCATAAATCGTACTCGTAGTATATAAATCATTTTCTACGAATATGTGTCTCTTAAACTCTTTTTCAAACTTTCTTTTTCGGTATTTTCAATTTGATCAAATATTCCAGTCTGACATATACCTTTCCTCATTATTTTATATACTGCAATTAATTTTATGCTTGAATAGGCATTTGAGTATAGACGAATTACCTATTGAAATAAAGAAACTTAGATAAAGCAATAATAAAAATCTATTAAGGCGATAATTTTATGTTTGATGCTTTGTTTTAATCATTTTATTAGCACCTACAGTCATAAAAAAATGTTTTAGAATATTTGGCTATATCGTAGCTTGTAATCATATAATTTTATGACAGAATCATTATATTCACTGGGTCTTTATCTTATATTCGAGTGGAAATGTGATGTATAAAAGATACAGTTCTCTGTTTGGATTAGTTAGGTTCCGGCTGTGTAATAGTGAACATATAATTTAACGGTCTACAGTTTATATATTTTGGACTCTTTTCCTCCAAAAGATTTTGCATTAAAATCAAAATATAAAGATATCTTTTCAATTCAAAAATGTCTGCTTACGACAAAGAAAATAAACTATGGAGTGGTCCTGACACTATTCCACTATACAATCCAAATCAATCGATCGGTCAAACAATGTTGGAAGCCCTCACAAATTTCGGACCGAACATCGCCCAAGTATGTTACTCAATATTATTTGTAGCTCGACAAAATTATTGACTTTAGAATTCATTGTTCCATTAGATAAGCGACGATTCTGGTATTCACATGACCTTTGACGAAATTCGTATCAAATCTATTCGTGCTGCGCAAAATTTACAAAACCGTGGCTACAAACCCGGTCAAGTGTTTGGACTTGTGGCCGAGAATTCGCATCATGTAGCACCGATTGTATTCGGATCGATATCCATGGCATGTCCGATTAGTCCGATCGATGCGTCTTTTGGAAAAACCGAATACAAACATTTGTGGAAAATTACCAAACCAGTTCTAATTTTTTGTGACGTTGATGTTTATGAATTCGTGAAGGAGTGTTTGTTGGAAATAGGGAACGAGTCTAAGATTTTTACATTCGGCGGCAGCAAAGGTGATTCGGAACCGATAGAAGTTCTATTCACCGAAACTGGAAATGAAAATGAGTTTACGTAGGTGTAGAAATTTTAGAAGTCCCAATTGGAAATTTTAATTTTGAACGTATACTATAAAATTCTTTACAGTCCAGTAAAAGTTGACTATGTTAATGAAGTTGCGGTAATTCTTTGCTCTTCTGGCACAACTGGAGCACCAAAAGGTGCAGAGATCTATCGATTAGAGTTGATAAAAATGTTTTTAAAATGAACCATAATCTTTTTTACTAAATATAAAGCCTTTTCGTTGTCACACGCTAGTCTGCTAGATGGAGCAAATCGGTCCTTTCTAAGAAACTTTAAAAGCGTGGTGATGTGTTTCAGTCCACTTTATTGGATTACTGGCTTGGTGATTCTCTTGAAAGGAACGTTATGTGGGGACACTCGCATAATAACAACTACCACGTGGTCGCCAGAGCTCCATCTACGTTTAATTGAAAAATACAAAGTGAACTTCACAATGAATGTACCACCTCAACTAGTTTCATTGCTAAAAATGGACAAATTCATAAGACCGACCTGTCGAGTTTGAACATTAAATTAGTTGGTGGTAGCAAAGTTCCATTTCATGTGCAAACAGAAATGAACTATCACTTACCGAATGGAAAAGTTCATGTGGGTTACGGAATGAGTGAATCAGCTAGCTTTCTTTCGATTGATCTTGAACCCAGTGGGAGAGACTGTGTTGGACGATTATCTAATGGGACCAGCTTTAAAATAATAAATGATCAAGGGAATCGATGTGGCCCCAATGAAGATGGAGAGATTTGTTTCAAAACCAAATACAAATTCCTTGGTTACTGTGGCAATAGTCAAGCGACTGACGAAGTGTTCGATGAAGAGGGTTTCTTTTTGACTGGAGATTTTGGACATTTTGATAATGATGGATATTTGTATATTGTGGATCGCAAGAAAGATCTTTTGAAATACTGCGGTTCTCAAATATCACCCTCTAAAATTGATGCTTTCCAAATCAAATCGCCAAACATTCAATCATCTTGCGTTGTGGGTATTCCAGATGAAGTGGCCACTGACTTACCAGCTGCCCTTATTGTTCGTGCTGAAGGATCTAATATTTCTGAAAAAGACGTTTTCGATATGGTTGCAGGTACATAAGCATGAGTTCATGAAATGAAAAAGTTATTTTAAATGGTTTGCATTCACATTTCTCATAAGGTCACTTTCCGGATAGTCACAAACTTCGCGGCGGTGTTTATTTCGTTGATTCAATACGCACTACTCCACCTGGAAAGATGATGCGATGGAGTGTAAAGGAAATCGCAATCAAAATGTTCAAAGCGCGTAGAGGCTAATTTGAACATAGTTTTAAGCATGCTTGTTATATTTAGCTGTTCAAATTATCAGAAAACCATTTGTAAAAGTTTTTTTTTTGGCGATATGATTTGTGTTAGAAATAAAATACATAAAAATCATTCGAAAAGATTATACAAGAACAAATTAAATAAAACATCATTATTTTGAGTTAGCTGAATAGACAAAAACATTAGTTTTTATTGGGTCAAACTTTGAATGCTCATCATCAGCAACACGACTGAAAACGGAATATGATTTTTATTTGGAAATCGTCATCCACATAGAGCACACCAAAAAGTGCAGTTTTGCGGATAAAATGGCTTTTCGAGAATCTCTTGTGGATTATTGGGTAATTTTGCTTATTGACGTAGCTATTGAGCCAGAAATGAGCCTCATCACTGAACAAAATTTTGCGGTAAAACAGCGGATCAAGCACCAATTCAATTTCGGATCATACACTGAATTCTCGGCGATAGCGAAAGTCCATTGGCTTCAATTCATGCACTAATTGAATTCTGTAAGGCTCCAGACCAAAATCTTTCCGTCAAATCTTCCAAATAGTGAAATAGTGAAGGGGCAGAGATCAACTTGCGGTGCACGACGGCGAATCGATGAATTCGGATCTTCTTCAACACTCTCTTCAACGGCCGTGATAACTTCTTCTATTCGCACTCTCCTCTAACTGTGAAGTGGCTAATATCCAACAGAGTGTATTGCAAAGCAAAACGAAAGCCAATTGCCTGAGGGAAACGTCAAAAGTACCGGAAAGTTTTGTCTCTAAATCGCATGAACTGTGAAATACTTATTTCGTTGATTCATTAAAATGAATGGGTGAGTATACAGAGAGATAAAAAATTTCAGATTTTCTATGTATGTTTTAAAGAAATGTCAAAATATAAATAGGCACTGCCGTCTGACTGACTGACTTACTATATTGACTTTACGTTATGAAAAGTTATTTTTACGTATGTTAGACCATTTATTTTTTTAAACACAGGGGTATGTGGATGCATGTTATCAACACTGGTTTTATGGTGGTAAATTGTAATGCGATTAATTTTTGGTGGAGGACGCACAAATACAAACGCCGTAAACAATAGAATCTGGAAAATGCTGATTTCATCCGCAGTCAGATATCATCAAGGTGAATGACCAGGGATGAAATCGGCATTTCTATAAAAATATCAAACTTCGTTTTTAAAACTGTTGATACCCTATTTAAAAACTTCGATTTCATGACGTTTCTTTCATCCATAACTTTATTTTCTTTCATTTTCCGTTTGTTTACGAATTTATTGCATTGCCGTCCATGTATTCTTCGGCACAAAATTTTATATCAATACTTCTGTGTTTTGTATTCGCTTGCGGAGCGAGAATTCACCTCGGATATTTCTATTTTTTTTATAGCAACTGTTTTGCTAAGTTGAATTTTGAAATGAATGGCAGTTTCCTTTCCGCCGGAAGTACATATTTCATGTTTCGATTTAAAACTTTTCGAAAGACTTTCACCCGTTTGCATGTATTGCTTGTGTATTTCAAGAAGAAAAGTAATATAAATATTACAATCCGTTTAAGTTTCGTAGGAATCTTACACACATTTTGCATAGGGTGAAACAACGGATCATTACTCAATTTCGTTTATATGCGAAATAAACATATTTTTTTGGATTTGGATCGCTTCGGCCCCTTAAGTGTGTTGAATATGTCAAAATTTGAATTTTTCCTATTTTAAGACGAACCAACTACAATTGATGCGCTTGAGCTCGTGCATTATTAGTGCGAAAAAGGCCGGAAACGGTCGAAAGATATGATAAAGTGATTCTGCAGCATGACAATGCTCGACATGTTGCAAAACCAGTTAAAACATACTCATTGAAAACGCTGCAATGCGAAATGCTACTCCACTCGTATTCCCCAGATATTGCTTATTCTGAATACCACTTGTTCTGATCGATGATGCATGGCCCAAGTGAGCAGCGCTTCACACCTGAGGAAGACACCAAACAATGGGTATATTCATGGATAGCCTCAAAAACGAGTCGTTCTTTCGCCGCTCTTGTTCGAGTGATCACAAATGTGGGTAGCGATGGCCGTACAATACTTTGAATGCTCCATTTGTTACCATTGTTTTTATTTAAGCTTTTCGGAGAATGTGCGGTTTTTGATACATACTTCCAATATTTTTTTCATACTTTCAAAATCAGAATTTATTTTATATGACTCTTTCCCGGAAGATGGGAAAAAGTTGTGGCTCGCGATGACCAATACTTTGATTGATGTATTTATACATTTTCTTCTTAAAATACTTTATTTTATTTTATATATTACCAGACCCAAATTTATATCATTATGTGTACCCAGTAAACTAGATACATACTGGAAAAAGTACCCAATACGATATAAATTCCGCTAATGGTGCGACTTCAAACAAAGAGACAGTTTTTGGGGTAGGATGATATTTATGAGTGACTATAAATACCAATTGGGTCCGGAAAATCATGGCAAAACCGGTCTGAATCTGGAGAATCAGAGGAATTACATCAATCTTTTGAATATTTTTACTTTCTACTTTATACAATGCAAAAGTCAAAAAACAAAAACGTAATATGAAAAGATGAAATGAAATTAATATGAAACATGAAAATGAAATCAATGAAAATGATATGTAGATAAGGGAGCAAATACGAATACTAATCCAGCAACAGCATATAAAAATATTAAATTATTGTTGATTTTCACGCAACTAGCTCTTTAAGAGAAACTTGAAAGATTCGATCGTATCCGATTCCCTTATTTCGTTTGGAATATTATTCCAAAAATTTACTCCCGCGAAACCGAACGACCACTTGTCGAACTCTGTATGTGGCTTAACTAGCACGCGCAATTGACCATTAGTACGTGTCGAGCCCATATTATAAGTAAACATATCATTCAGGTAGGAGGGAGAACGTATCTTAAGTTGCTTGTAAATCAAAGTAGCCGAATGCAACTTTGCTCTTGATTCAGGGGTAAGCCCATTCAAACGCTCGCGATACTCACTGATGTGATCATTTCGCTTCAGACCGTAGATATAACGAATTTTGTCAATATCGGCAACCAAAACACGCCTCTCCTGACTGATCGAGCTATGCGATCTCATGGCTCTTACTCAATATAGGATCAATAAGCGCAGTTGCAACATCACGCTTAACATAATTCGGTATAATGTTGCGTGTATGTCGAATTCTTTTAAGTACTCCATACACTTTTTGCAACTTGCCGTCATTATGCTCCTCGAATGACATGTTTTCATCAAACACAACACCAAGATTCTTGATTGATGTGCAGAACTCAAGCCGTTCCCCATCCACAACAACCCTATCCAACATATCGAATTTTATACGATGAGTATTGTGCTTAGAACCAATAATCATTACTTTTGACTTGGCTTTGTTCAAAAGCATGCCACGACGCGCGATGAAATCATTGATTTTAGATAAATCCGAATTTACTTCTATTATTCCACCACTGAGATGATTAACATCGACTTCGAGATGCGCCTGAAAATCATCAGCAAAAAGATGGCCAGTCATATGTTCAGGCACATTGAGAGTATCATTAAAATAGATTGAAAAGAATGTTTGACTGAAATTAGTTCCCTGCAAAATACCGTTATCAATAGAAATATTATTTGATTCAGAATTACCAACTTTAACTCTCTGTGAAATATTACTGTAAATTGACTTGATCAAATTTAATGCGTTATTATCGAAACTGTATTGATTCACACACTTTTAACAATACAGCTATATTTTCAGCGAAAAAAAAACAGCTAGAACTTTTACACACGCCCAATATATTAAATTTGACGCACTGAGTGCGATTTCACCAATGCTTTAAAAATTTCAATGTAAAACATTATTTTGCTTTTCTTTTTACGTCAAATAGCAAACGATTTCTATGAGAGTATGAACATATGTGTGGAAAAGAAATATGTCAATCCCAAAGAGGCATTATATGTTATATGTTAAGAAATCAACACTGAAATGAAAAACCTGTGAAACGTTTTAAGATTCCCTCACAATATATTCTTTTAATAAGCTTCCAAATAATTTGTGAAAATGCTGTCAGGGATCCTCAGGTTTTGCTTTGACAGCTATGTGTATGCTCCAAATGACTAAGTATGCAAATCTTAAGGAATCCTCGCAAAAATTGCGCCAATTACTGGGAATCCCAGTAAAGAAAGATATTGTAAGGATTGTTTTTTATGAAATTTATTTTGTTTTTATTTAGAACGAACGAAGTAGTAAGGAATAAGCAATAAATAATAATAAAATAACTGCAATATGCAAAACAGGTAAATCATTTTATTGTCCGAAAACATTGTACTACGTTCTGTAGAATTGTTTTTGATGTATAGCAAACTTATTGGTGCTCAAACAGCCTCGATGGCCATCTACGGCCCTGGAATTTTTCTTACTTTTTTCTTATCTTGCACCAATAGATTGAAGCGACGAGACTGAGAGTTGCATTTTCATTGCATTGATTTTCATTAATTAAATTTTATTCAAGAAAATTGTAATGAATTCACCATAAAAATTCAATGAGTAACATTTTCTTATTCATTTCCTGTTGCTTTTTTATGTGCTCGTTTAATGGATTTCTGTTCCATTTCTTCCCAGTGATCTGAGAAAATTTTCTTCATTGCTGGATATAAAATGTTCAAATCATTTAAATCGCTTAAAACCACCTCCATATTATCAAAAGCAATTCCAACATTCTCAACTAAATGCTGTTCAATGCGCGGTATTTTTGCGTAACGTTGACTAAAATGTGTTAACAGTGTATATTTTGCATTCATTTTGTGGCCTTGCTCAATCGCTTGCGATACTGTGCTGTGCATTTTGGCCAATGCATCTTCGAGCAGTTCATCCTCCATCGTTGCTTCATGAATAAGTAATGTTGAATCTAATCCAAGCTCAACTAGCGCATCGCACGGTTTTGTATCACCGCTATATGTCAATTTGAATGGTTGATCCTGATTTATTGTCATTGCAACTCCAAATGCACTGGGGCAATGGACCACACCACACGTCCGAAGTGCACATAATCCCAAGAGGCATGCCTTTTCCTCGGACAATCCATCTATCATCTGTTTCGAAAGTGTTATTTTTGTTTTAATTTTAGACAGAGTTTGATTACTTTGCAATCGGAAATTCTGATTGATATATCTTACCAACGAACGATTGTCGATCAAATCAAACTCGCTACAAATGGCCTCAATTTCGGAGTCATAGAATGTCAGCCATGATTGTATTTCGCCAGGAGCTAACAGTAAAATTGGTGTATGTTTTTCATGGAGTAATTTCTGCCTCATTTGAACAATACCGAAGAGACCTTTGAAACATAAGATTGGGCTTTACGTCTTTTTTCAAACTATTTGGAAAACATTAAACTTACCGATGTGGTGGTCAGCGTGCAAATGAGAGATGTAAACTGCTTTCAATTTTTTAATAACATCATCCGCTTGATCACCATAAAATCGATATATCTGCCCCAAAGTTCCTTCCCCGACATCAAGCAGCATACATGCATCTTTGCTGTAATCGGACCAATTGAATTTTCTCTTCACAAACAACATTTTGTATGTAATAGGCTAAATTTTTTTTGATTTAATTCAAATTTCCTTACGTCGTGTGTACCAGTATCGAGCTGACATTGCGCGTTTTATTTGGAATACACGATCCAGTACCAAGGAACACCACTCTAGGGTATTGATGATTTCGATTTATTGGAGATGCACGCAAACGGTACTTCTTCAGTGTATCTAATGTTTCAGTCACACCATCGATATCGGTTATCTCTTTGATGAATTCGGCTGGATTTGGCCTTATTTCGAGACTTCTATCGATGCACTTATTTGGTCGTAAATGAAAATAGGTCATTGGCAGCACGGACTGCAGCTTCGCAGAATCATTTTTCTTATCATTCAATGGTGGAGTTTCACTCATTCTTATCTTTTTCGTAGAATGTCCAGTTTCATCAATTTTCGGAGGCAGATTCTCTCTATGGGGATCAAATTGCAATACATCTTATTAATCGATCGATTTCAAAATAAATAAAATATTTAGATATTTACTTCAAAATTGGAAATATATTCTCATTCAATTGATTGAGTTGCCATTGCATACGATGAACCGCTAAATAGCCGGAGAATCTGCATAAAATGTTATTATGATAATTTAAAGCTTGAAGATTCTTTGTTAAAGCATGCTTCCAGATTCTTGGGAATATTCAAAAAGTGAATGATGAAACTTACTTGTTTTGTTCATTAAGAACTAAATGCTGCGTGCTACTTGAAAACAATTCAACAAAATTTTTATACTCATTGGAGTTTGTAACGTGATTCGGAGCAAAGTGTAAAACAAGATCACCTCGATCAGGTTCTGATTGACAGCCATGCATAAATTCTTTGAATTTTTCATTGTTTTGCAAACTTTTCAAGTAATCAATTGATGGAATGTCAATGACTACAATAGGAGCATAGCAAAATCAAGTCAGATTGAAATATTAATAATTTTAATAAGAATAAATCGGATTTAGTTGAATTCGAATAAACGACAATAATATTTATATATAAAAATACATACCCAAAAAGATTGGTCCAGGATCATCGGCATCTCGAACATCCTCCGGTCGAACAGTTAATCCATTGTCTAAAGTCAATGTTTCTCCATTTTTTAACTTGCCCAGTAAAGGTCCTTTTGGTACACCGAATTTCAAACATTTCTCCAAACTGAGCGTGCCAGGTCTTGGCTTACACTCACAAATGAAAGCCATCACAGGATAATCATCAGAAAATTCATCATTACTGAGAACAAAAGAAGAACGTGAATTTCAAAATATTGATCATTCACATCAAATGCAAAATATACATCTTTAATAGCGTAGTTCTCACCGAAGCGGCAGATAATGAACTCTCAAAACGACATCATCATAAAATTCATTTTGCTTGCACTCTGATGCTTCAACTTTGAGATGTTTTAGTATTACAAACTTTCGCATCGCATGAAAGACGTCGTACAATTTCTTAGGACCATGAAGTTTTATGTGCGGCACACCTGCATCTTGGATGGTCAAGCTTAATCCGGGCAAACCGCCAATCGAATGCCAACTCCGTCGAGTGAGGAAAATGTGTTCCAATCGCGTCAATTTGGTTTTGTGTTCATGAGCCAATCGTTGAGTTCCTTCACCGCAATTGAAAAGATATCTAAAATGAAATGAATACACAGGAGAAACTTGGATTAAGGACAGCAGATACAAATAAATAACTTACTTAAAACTGAAGAGCACATTGTTGTTCGATAAATACCTAGATTGATCCGTGAAAAGATAAACTGAAGCAGGTGCTCCTGTTGCTCCACTCCCAAGAATTTGTAGATTTATTGTTCCTGGAACATATTTTTGACTCTTTTCTTTTGCTTTGATCAATTGCTTTTGAGCCGTAATTATATGCTGCTGCTGCTTAATTTTAGACATTTTCTAAAAAACATTAAACTACCAGATCGAGTAAAAAACTATGAAATAGTAAATAACAACACCTTTTAACACATCGCACGTGTGTCAGTCAGCTGTCAAAGACTTGTATTATTCTCACGAAGGTGTCAAATTTGATTTTGTCAAACGATGTATTTGGACCAGAATATTTATTTTTTTTTTATTATTATATTTGAGTATGAAAAATCGACAGCGGTCCGAATCGTGAATCATATCGATAACAGTTTAGCATGTGTTCCAAGAACGATTTCACAACCTTCACAAAAATTGATGTCAAAATGACAAAATTCTAGTTGGGAAGTAAACAGTTGACGTAAAGAGAAAACGTAATTAATGACATCAACATTTGAAATAATTTTTATTTCGAAATTTATTATAATTTAAAATCAACATTCGATTATAGTCCCATTTTCAAAAATAAAAAAATATTGAAACAATGTTATAAATGGTTTCAATGATTCAATCAATTGAATGCCATTTTCATTTTTTTTATGATACGACATTGAAAAATAGACATTTTGGGTGTCATGATAAATCCATTGAAAGTAACAGTTGATGAATCGTGAACCGATATCAATATTTTTGTTGTCAAAACTTAACTATTTATTAATTTATGCATATTTTATTGGGGATCGATAAATTTGAAAAAAATGCATGGCGGTAATCAACGTCCAAAATGCGTAGCAGATAAATTTTTCGTTGGGGCACAAGATGGCGCCTTCGAGTTGACATTGACACAAGCGAATAAAAAATACGTAATCAATGACAAATGGGCTTGCATTCGCTTCCAATTCATCAAAACAATAAACATTCACCCAAATTGTTGAAAATATTTTTTTCTTACTGTTTCAATCAAATTATCTCGTCTGGAAGTTATTCAAAGTATTCGCAATATCGATTAATGCGTTCAATTCATGGAATAGCAATTGATTGGTGTGAAGATTTTGATTTTTTGTGCTGGAAACAAATGTGTATTTATCAGCAATAGGCTTCAATGTCACATCAATTAAATTGGCTCAGGTGGTAACAATAAATAAACCAAAGCCCAAAGCAACAATGGACGAGGATGAAGATGTGGATATAGTGGGCGGTTTGGATAATTTTATGTCAAAAAATGAACGAGAAATGTAATTTGTGCTGCATTTTTCATCTGTGTTTTTCCACGGAAATAACGAAAACATCAATATTTTTGTTTCAGATCGAATATTAGCTCTGGTCAGATATTGTCGTGCGAGTATACCGTCCATCCGCGCTGGCTGACAGACAACAACGATGGCACCGAGCATTTGTGGCCAGAAAATCTACCAAAACAAAGTTCACAAGATGAAATGGAATTAGTGCAAGATGAAGTTGTTATTGAAGAACCAGCACCAATTGATTTCAATTGGGTGGAAGAGCGCGAAACAGAAGAAGCTTCAAATTGTGGCGATATAATTTTTGAACAAGATATACCAGCTTCGTTAGAGGAAGAGGTGGTGATAGGTGCCGATGATATGGGATTCGATGATAATGAAAACTCAGACTGCTGCAGTCAATCGTCGCAGGGGACTGAACACGATGGAGATTCAACAAAGTACTCAAATCAATTACCTGATGCTTATGTGCCTGAATCAAGTAACTCTAAGAGCGTGTCGAAGGGAAGTAAGCCGAAATTGGATAAAATCAAACGGCCAACTGTAAAATTTAAGCAAACATTGATGGTGAGCAAAGATTTGCTTATATTGAATCAACGCAATTTTGCGGTGGATCCAAACGCTGGCACCTCACTATTGAAAGCTGAAATTCGAGAGAAATCAAATGATGGTCAAGTGCCGCCATTGAAAATTCGAAAACCAATTTTGGAATCGAAGTTTAGTGTTAAAGTTAAACTGGACTCGCATGTAGCAAAGACACTTAAAAAATCGAAGAGTCCGAAAAAACACAAGCAGCGAAATAATTCAAGCAATACGAGGACGAAAACTGGCGGCAAACACTCCGAATCAACCACCGGAAAATCCAAAAAATTTGTTGATATTCATGGCGCAAATATAACCATTTACCATGAAGCAGATGAATTCCCAACCACTTCAATCGATGGAGAACTGTTTCATTCTCAAACCAATGTTAGTTCGAATGAGGTAAGTTCATTTCAATACGAAATATATTGAAATCATTTGTAAAACACCACAATATTTCCAGGCAACAATTAAGCATGAATCAGATTCAGATGTTGAAGTAGACATTGAATCAGACACTCCAAACGATCTCATTGAATCTCACGATTCGATTGCAATGTTTTCCATAGTAAAGGCTGAACCAATCGAACCAATCACTCCCGAAAAAGTTCCGCCACTGAAAATCAAAGCCGTCAAAAAGAAAGAGCCGGAAGAAATAAAATTGAGTTTAAATCATTTGGATTCGAAGCTGTTGACATTATTAAATAGTCCGGATGAGCCGCCTGAAGAGATGCTGTTACAGCTGCATAAAGTGAGCGACTTAGAAAAGTATTTTCATCCCGAGTTTTTCGAAGGTCGTCCAACGAAAACGCCCGAACGTTACACGAAAATTCGTGATTTCATTCTAAATGCATGGACGGAAACAAAGCCCGGGTATGTGAGCAAAACTACCGTGCGGAATGGCTTAAAGCATTGTGGCGATGTTAATTGTATAAGTCGAATTCATTGTATGCTCGAACAAATCGGTGCGATCAATTTTGGCTATGCCGGCGAGCATTTCGAATACATTCGACCATTGTTAAAGTTGAAAGAGCACTTCATGCAGAGTTCACAAAATAAAAAATCACAAACAGGTGGTGGCAATTATGATGTGAGCTCATCGCTTGTATTGGGTCGGCGTCCGCGGAACAAAAGTATTACATTTCATTCGACTGAAAAAGAAGTGGACACAAATTATACGGTGAGCCATGTGAACGGCGTTCCAACGCTTGTATATGCAGCTGTGCCCAAAGAACGAGAAAGTCTTCGACGCGAAGCATCCAAACCGATTAAAATTGAATTCGAGCTTATTGAATGTTTACGCTTTTCCAAAGACAAAGTACCACCTTTCAAGGTTTCAATGACTCTGTCGACATTGTTGTGTTTGTACCTGCATGCATTGTCTTCGAAATTTGAAGTAATGGGATTTTTGGGTGGTTATTGCACAAAATCAGTTGGCCGCAACAAACTCAGTCTGACAAGATATAAACCATGTAAAACAGCACATCAAACGGGAACTACGTGCGAAATGTGCCCTGGTAATTTTCATGAATTTTTATTTGAAATGTCATTTGAGCTCGAACAATAATGTTTTTCTCTCCGTGTTTCAACAGTTTCACAAGTTGAACAAGCTGCCAATTTAACGAATGAAGGCTATGAACTGGTCGGCTGGTTTCATTCACACCCAACTTTCGAAGCAAATCCATCGCGAACCGATGTCGCAACGCAGGCCGATATGCAACTACAGTTCTCCATTGAAAGCGATCGACCTTTCATTGGATTCATTCTGAATTGTATTGATATGGGATACAAGTGAGTGGCTTCGGCTGAATAGCGATCGACCAAATATGGTCACATTATAACTGTTGCAATGATCAATATTTCGATAAATGCTTTTTCGTTCATAGCTGCATGTACATTCTACCCAAAGACATACATAAGGACACCATGGACATAATTCCATATGGATTTGAAGTGGATATCATTAAGGATTGCAGCTCGCTACGAAATGACATCTCTGACGTATTCAATGTGATCGATCGAAACAATCATAATTACGTGCAAACCATAGAAAAGGTAATACGAACGTTAACTCCTCCCCCCATTTTATATAGAAAATCATTATCGAATCCCAATTGAATTCTAATTTCAGTTTTTAAAAAGAGGTTCAGAGCTGCTGAAATATCATGGTTATGATTTGAATATTCCCGACTATTTACAAAGCTATTTATGATATCGTTTGGAAATTATTTTTTATAATTAGACGTTTAAGCGCATTCACGTTATTATTATATTGTATAAAGATTGAATTGAGAATTAAGAGCCACTTTATTCTATCGATACCGATTTTGAGGTACTTCTCGCCTAAATACGTATTTTTTTACATATAATTCGCGAAAATTTCAAATAAAAAAGAAGCAGAAGGCAATTTAGAAACTCAGATTTCTTGTATTAATCAATTTTTATTTCTCTTTTTTTCAAAAACACAATTTATATCTAGTTCATGAAGTTTTATCCAACCAATCGGTCAGCTTTTAATTGTGACCGCTCTCGTTTCACAAAAAGTCGTTCTCGAGCTGCTTTCTCGTGTCGCCTTTGAATGACTGCCAATTTCTCGGGGGACACTTCTTTTGGTGTTGTCTCTACTTCAAGGTCCCGAATTATGTTTCGTACTCGCTCTAAAGCGTCGGCTAAATTCATATGCTGATACCGAGTCAATTCACTCTTTACCACGAAATAGCCATCTTTATTGATTTGGTTTTTGAACTAAAGTGAAAAAAAGTATTATAAATATGATGGAATGTAGTAGATTGAAAACTGGCCCGTATCATTCACTGATCTCAGTAGCAAGTAACAATTGTTTTTTTAATATAGATCCGTTTCCGGGCATATATTGAGCGCTTAGCTATGGTGCGGAGTTGACCGTAGTTTCACTCATTCCTACCGTCGGAGAAAGACGAAATTTGGATGTCATCCAACCATACGCCACACACGAATTTCATCTCTATTTCGACGGTAAGAATGAGTGAATGAAAATAGGCTATGAATAAAGAATATATGTTAGAATATGTGTATCAATCATTCTTGACGAAAATAAATCCTACCTCCAGTTAAATAACTGTGCGACACCGTGTGCATACATACACTTACACTCACTTGCAGTTGGGTCCAATCTTTTTGTCAGTGGTGTACGTATACAAGGCCAAATGAAATATATGAAAATAACTAGTTCTCTTACATGTTTGTTTTTTGATCTTAATAAATAGTACGCTACGTCATCATGTGGCATTTAATTGTTTGCGTACTTGTGCTCTTGCACGCACTGGTGCTATTCTTTGTGCTGGTGGTCTCACAAACGAGTTATGCAATGACAATCCAAATACATAAGATCGACCTGAAACAATAAATAGAATGAGAAATACTAAAAACATAATATTTATATTGTTGCTTACTTTTGTATATACGGATACAATTTAATCATTCACAGGGTTAAGTTGTCAGTTTTTGTGGATGGTAATCTTCTTTGACACTAATCGCCCTGCTTCCAGTTCAATTGGTTGTGCTGCTTGATGGTTGTTATCACGGACATGGTGCCGTTCTTTTTTCAGACGTCGCCTGCTCTATCCTGTCACGATAGTCGGTGAAAGGTTTACATCCGGTTGAAGACTGCATCCTCTGCAAACTTTAAATCCATCCCTTATTGGGACAATGAGAAATTTCCTGAAGCAATTGGCCACGTTTGCGATATGCCATAAAGTCTTCGTTTACTTTCACATCAGTTGAATGGCCAAGTTTTTTATGCTGGTCTCCATATGCCTTGTTCCTGGGCATCTTTCTCACTTTTTGATGCCAATTGGCGAATTGGGCGCCATTTCGGCACCTCCAATGTACAGAATTGATGGACTCCCCTGCGCTATTTTGTTGGCCAGCAAATTTCTTGCGCAATTGGACTTGATGTATTTATCCAAGGACAGCCGTGGATGCTCTGGTCTAGCATATGCAGTCAATCCTTTACAGCATAGTGATTCGGTGCTGCACTAATGATTTTCAATGTTTTCCTCGCCGTGATGGCCAAAAACACTGATTAAAATTAACAAATTCAATTCAATAATTGCAATCTGCTGCCAATTCAATGCTAATATATTGAGGAAATCTGAAATAATTGAAATTCAGGACAAATTTATGCACTAGAACAAACAAAATAAGTCCAATAGAGTAACATACTTCTTTGAAATCTTCACAGCTACTTCTAATGTATTCGATGTCAAAATGTTATGATACAATCTCAGAAATCATTAGTTATCGTAAGTCAGCTTTCTTGAGCGGAAGAGCACCAATAACAACAATACTAATTTCATGATAAAATGTTCCAGTTTTTTGCCAATTCAGATGTCAACAAAGATGATGAAAATGCGACTTATTCAGAACGAATATGTCAGCCTTAAAATTCCTTATATTGATCCAACCAATTTGGTTGTATTGATTTGACAAACAACGAAATGAGATTTCGGTGATTTTGAAATTCAGAATATTGTGCTCTTGTGAATTTAAAAAATACACCGAAATGTTGTGAAGTTTTTGTTTTACACTCTGACGAGACTTTGTCAAAATGTAACTGTCAAATCTTCTGCTACTATATGCATTGCGAATACAACTTACCGAATGCAATGAATCCGACTCAATCAATTCACTGATTATGGACGAAATTAGCTATTATTGTATTAGTAAATATAATTCGTGAAATATATCACAAAATCCGTGAAAAAAGAAATGGTAACTCTCTCTCTACCGTCACAAATGGAATTGATTCGAATGTGTGGGGTACGGTTGGATGACATCTGAATTTCATCCAATTATGACGGTAGGGTCTACGGTCAAATGCACCTCTAAAATGGGTAACAATGTTGCGTACTTCTACGCTTAAATGAACTCAAAAGTGTTACAATAGTGTTTGTTGGGTTGATTTCTATACCTTAACAAGCATTTTCTCGCGCACTTTTTCTGGGATCCATTGAGATGACTGCACATGAAACCTAAGATCTACTTTGGTTTCTAACTTGTTAACATTCTGTCCGCCCGGTCCGCTGCTGCGCGAAAATGTCACGGACACATCATTCATCGGAATAAAGCCATTGAATTTGTTGTCAGCACGCTAAATATGCAAAAGTTACAAATAAATATACATTTCATCAGAAAATCAGATTAAACATACTGGAGGTGGTGGCGGTGGAGTGAATAACTTTTGTTTGCTATTTGGATACAGCACATCCGTTGAAATATCACTTTTGAATGAAAATTGTCTTGCAACGCTCGCCACCGGCAATTGCCTTTGGAGACCAGCCAATCTTAAAACTTTTATCATTATTTTAATGTAATAGTTAGTAATTTCCTAGGGGGAACGTTGAAATGAATCGCACTATATTATGACATTCAAATGAGGTTAAATTTTCGAAGTCACATTCGTTTTTTCGAAGTACAAAAAAAATTTACTGTCAAAATAAGATTAATTTGAAGTTTCGTGTCAACACAACATTTATATTTCAAACACACGTGCTTTGTAGAATAGTAAATTGACACAAATAATAAAACATAATACAGCTCATGACAATGGAAATGCAAATTGATGAACAAGTAAATAAGCTTTTTTATTAGAAAAATTTTAATTGGTGAATCGATTGAATTGCATTTTAAATAAGCTAAAGTTATTTTTGCAGCCAGCTTCAGTGCAATCGAAAACAGCTTTGACCGTTGAAATCAGCGAAGGCAGCGCAACAATTGTTTCTGAAAATCGTGTATTTTATAATCCAGTGCAACAATTCAATCGGGATTTAAGTTTATCAGTATTGTCTGCATTCTGGCAACTATGCCAAAGCGAAAGTGAGCAACGGAAAAGTGGGGAAAAAGTACCTGGGAACGATTGCACGGTATAATATATCACTTCTATGATCTTGACAAGTATTACTTTCAATACGATATCATTTTTTATTGAGCTTTGATTTTTCTCATCATTCGGAAGGATGGTCTGCGTGTGCTTGAAGCACTGTCAGCGACTGGCTTGCGAAGCATTCGCTATGCCAAGGAAGTGCCGGGCATAAAAGAAATCATTGCAAATGATCTTTCATCGGCGGCTGTGAAATCGATTAAAGAAAATATCAAACTGAATAATGTTGAACATTTGGTCAAGGCAAGCGAAGCCAACGCCACGACATTGATGTACAATTCTGTCAGTCCACAAAAAAGATTTGATGCAATTGATTTGGGTAATTTAATACGTGAATAAATTATTCGTTCCAAATTAACTTTGAATTTGTTTGATCCAGATCCATATGGGACACCAGCGCTATTTTTGGATGGAGCTGTGCAAAGTATAGCCGAAGGCGGACTGTTGTTAGTCACAGCAACCGATATGGCGATATTGGCAGGAAACAATACTGAAACCTGCTACGCAAAATATGGTTCAGTATCTCTGAAAACAAAAGCATGCCATGAACAAGCGCTTCGAATTCTTCTGCGATGTATCGAAAGTCATGCAACTCGCTACGGTCGATATATAAAGCCATTGTTGAGCATCTCAGTCGATTTCTACATCCGAGTATTTGTACGAATTTTCACGAGCCCTTTGCAGTGTAAAATGAGCAGTAGCAAACAGTCAATGTTGTATCAATGTACTGGCTGTCAAACATTCACACTGCAGCCACTTGGCATTCTCAAACCAAATCCGACCGAAAACAATCCTAACCAAGTTAAATACTGTATACCTGTCGTACCAAGTGTGAGTGAGCGGTGCGAGCAATGCAACAATCGGTATCACATGGGCGGACCAATTTGGAGCGCACCCATCCATGATTTCGAGTTCATTGAAAGACTCTATGAACTGATTCAAACGGAACCTTACAGCAAACTAGAAACAAATACACGAATCTATGGCATGCTTTCAGTGATTCGAGAGGAATTGCCGGACGTACCGATGTACTACACACTCGACCATTTATGTTGCGTCATGAAGTTACAATGCGTTCCCATAATCAAATTGCGTTCAGCAATACTCAATGCCGGATACAAAGTTTCATATTCACATGCGAACAAATCGTCAATCAAAACGAATGCACCAGCGATGGTTTTGTGGGATATTATGCGAAGTTGGGCAAAATATCATCCGGTCGGTGAAAAACACATAGAAAAAAATCCAGTCGTTAGGGCGATATTGAGCAGAGAACCCGAAAATACATATAATTTCGATGACATTCATCCAGAGGCGAATCCCAGCAGCCGCAAACGCGCTTTGGCGCGATTCCCAAACAATCCAATGCCTCATTGGGGACCTGGCACTCGCTCAACTCTAATGTAAGAATTATTCGGCCTAGAAAAAACACTTTTCTATAATTTCTAATACATTATAATTTGATTTAGGGTTGGCGACGACAAGCTTCCCAAACAAATCCGCAACCAAAACAAACATAAAACAAAACGTCAAAACAACGGAACTGACAACAACGAGAATGCGGAAAAACAAATAAAAACCACTTGAATCATTGAAAACTGTAAAAAAATTGAATCCATTTAAAAAACAATGGACAATTTTTGTAATGAAAATTATATTTTGCTTTGCTACAGAAATGCATATTAATATTATGTAAAATAAATATGTTCCATATGAAAACAAAAAAAACAGATTTGCTTTTCATTCTCCCAATCTCCTGTTCTCGAACTAGTATCTTAGATCTATCGATCCAAAGATAAAAATTTTTAAGTTGATTTTCCAACAAAAATATATATGTTTGAGGAGATGTTGAAATTAATGCAAATTCTCGATGTGATAATTAGATATTGTGCTGAGTTTGTCTACAAAATGTCGAACTATTAAAATCAAGTACAAAAAATGACGTTTAATTCAAAAACATTCTATATGTTTATCCTCCTTTTTGTAGCTTTGGATGGATCGAAAATCAGTATAATAGTGAATTTCCTTTCCAAAATGTGTGTATCAAGAGAATACAAAATGCATTTCGATGAGACAGCGATGTGGAAATGGAAGTCTGGCAGTTTTTCGTGTGTTTCTTTTAACTACAAATTGAAGTATGACATTTCCTTTGTAAGCTTTATTTCTTTGTTTTAAAACTAAATGAAGAAGATAACAATATAATAAACCATGTTGGTTTTATTGGATGTAATTCGGGTTGGAAAGTGTTCGTCAAAAATACTCGCGTTCATTTGTTGTCTGTTTTACGATGAAAATTCATTGTATTTTTTTCTTTTTGCTTTAGTTGCATGTTTTAAGTAGGTCTCTTGCATATTTCGATTTTATTTGAAAACAGTGTTTGTTATGGATTTTTAAGCAAATTACTCGATAACTCTTAGGACCTTCCCGATGGCAATAGTTTTATCTATGAGGAGAAGAAACGGATGTTAGCAAAAATTAATTTCGAAGTTTTGGAAGAAAAAGCGATACTCACTTTCATCTCTAAGAGTGAATCGTCCCAATTGTGGGAATCGTTTGAATTCTTCAAGGCAAATAAGACCAGAACACTCAATTCTCATAATGGCTACTTGATCTTGTTTGACAAATCTCGGCCGTGTTTTGGATTTGTCACCGGTTTTCTTGTCAACTAAACAGAGAAGTGCCTGAAAAATGACGAAGAATATTATATTTGACCAATATTTTACAGGTGAAATAGAATTCGGCGTAATGAAAGCACAAAGTATACGTACAGCGACAGTAATCTCTTCGGCGGCACAATGGATATGCATAACAGCTGAGTAACCCGCACAGATAATGGATTTGTGTTCTAAAATAACCAACTGAGCATCGAATTTGCGGCCAACTTTGATTGGAGTGAGGGAATCACACAAAACAAATCCGGGCGATACATCTTCTTCTTCAATACCCTAACCAAGCCAAGCGATACATGTTAGAAACGTTTAAAATGCATTGAGTTTTTCAATTTCTCACTCACCTTAAGTTTAACTTTGACATTTTCGCCTGGACTAACTGAAGTTACTTCATAATCATCCGACCACAATTGATCGATCGAGACTAATGTTCGGTTTGGCATGATCAACATATTTTGTCCTTTTCGCGCTGTCCCTGATTCAACTTTGCCCATTACAACCGTTCCCATATCCTTATACTTGTCAACCACCGGCATGATGAATGGTCCATCTTGTTTGCGATTCATTGATGGTAAACTATCGATGAATTCAATGAACGATGGACCAGAATACCAGTTACAAATTTCTCTCGGGACGGGAGCTTTCAAGCCAATACCTTGTTGACCTGATACAGGCATGAATGTCAAATCTTTTGCAATGTTGAAACCGAGCTTCTTCAAATATGGCAGAATATTGTTCTTGCATTCGTTGTAGCGTGCTTCGTCCCAATTCACTGTCGGATCATCCATTTTATTAACAAGAACAACCAAATGTTTAACGCCAGCTGTTTTGGCCAACATCGCATGTTCACGCGTTTGACCACCTCGATCGAAACCGGTTTCGAATTCACCCTTACGTGCAGACAACACAAGCACAGCCAAATCAGCTTGGGCTGCACCGCCAATCATGTTCGGTACGAAGCTCTTGTGACCTGGCGCATCCAAAATGGTGAAATGTTTCTTCTCCGTTTCGAAAAATGCACGACCAACCTCAACTGTTTTTCCTTTGTCACGTTCTTCTTGATTTGTATCTAATGCCCATGACAAATACCAACTTTCACGTGATTTTTCACGAGCTTCACGCTCGTATTTTTCTAGAGTACGCTTATCTACCATTCCGGTTAGAGACATGATTTGGCCACCAATTGTCGATTTTCCAGCATCTATTCGAATGAATTTGGAATTCAATTAGTTTCTGATGCCAAGAAAATACGATAGTTTTTCTATTGATGGCGAAAATCGAATTAATAATAGTACTCACCAACGTGACCAATGAAAACAACATTAACGTGCTCTTTCTTGCTTTTATTTTCGTCTATTGTTGGTGATTTCTTTTTAATGATTTTTGGTTTACTTTCAATACCTTCGCCCAAGTCATCGGCCTCCTTTTAAAAATGAATATTTTCATATTATTAAGATTTATATTTGAACATTTCAATTCTTTTTCAAAAATCTTTGAAAAATATTTAAATTCAAATTTGACAATTTTTTAAAAGGTTCAAAGAGGAAAGAAAAAAAAAAATAGCAAACCTCATCTTCTGGTGTAGTTGCCACTTCATCTTCCCAACTGTCAAGTGCTTCACTGCCTGAAAGTGAAAGTGGAAGTGAAAGGAAACCATTTGGTTGTGATGATTGAATCAAAGCATATATCAGCCGAATAATTTGACAGCTGGATCGATCCGCTTTGAACCGGAATTTGATCATGCCATCGACTGGGACTGTGACATGACACATTTCTTGGATGTAGATATTGAAGTAATACTGATTGTTATTCTCACATACCGGGATTATCCGGTGATTTATCATCGATTGGATCCGAAGGGATTGCTACTGAAACAGGCTGTTCTTCATCGGTTTTTGTGGGTGATTCACCTTGTGAGGCTGGTTCCGCTGGTTCCGCTGTTTCAGCTGGTGGCGGTGTTTCGGATTTTGGTTCCGCTGGTGCAGCCGCTGTCTCAGAGTCAGGCGCTGCCGGAGAGTTTGAACAAAAACTCGGCACAAATTCCATTGCATTTACATTCAATGTGGAAAATTTGGTTGAAAGATCGGAATTGCCTTCTTGTGCCATGGTTTCGGTCTTTTTTATTTAGAATTTGTTGCACTTCAATGTATAAATCTACAAAGATTTGTCTTGAAAAAAATGAAACAAAACAAGAAAAGGCAGAAAAGTGTCTACAACAATAAGAAACACTACTGCCTCGGAATCGTTTATTGTGAAAATTGACGATATATTCACGCACACGTTTTCACATTCGGCACTTCAATTAAGATGGCTATTTATGTGGCAGATACACAATGATGCCAACTAAAGCGGTGAAATTCCATTACACATTGCTACGAAATTCAGTGTTGAAGCGCCAAATGACATTTCGAAAATAAGCTCTAATGGGTTTCTTTTTCAACTGATCATATGCTGTCATGCGAAGAAATTTCGTTAAAATGATTTTTAAAAATAGAAAGAAGCCTACTTATAATCGAAAATCAATTTCAATTGGAAATTGAATGATTTTTTAATAATATTTAAAAAATGTTGCGATATCTTTCAAATGTTCATATGAAGACCATTTGACAATGTTTGACAAAAGCTGTCATGGATGTGCCGGAGCCACCGGTAGGGAAATTTTTCGAATTTCGAAACATTGCTTGTGCTTCATTTCGCACGTTCGAAACTATAAAACAGTCGGCTGCATTACATCGTCATCAAGCGCGCACGAATCACTCAAACAGACTTTGAATTTGGTTGAACCTGTCCGGACGCGGTCAATTGCTAAACCGACAAAGTACCGATATTTCAGTGATTTATTTGTTGAAACTTTCATTTGTGAATTGACGAAAGCATTAGTGATGAGTAACTACGGAAGACCACCGCCTCGAATCGATGGCATGGTTTCATTGAAGGTGAGGCATTTTTACATATAACCATATTGCTGAAATTAACAATGGCGTCGTAATCACACTACGTAGATTTTTTGCCCAAAAAATTGGCTGACTTTTTATTTTTCCCATTTCCACTTTGCGGCAATTCATTGATCAAACAGCAAACATTGTGATGAATTTCGATTTCAATTGGTGACTTTTTGTTGGTATTTTTTTTAAAAAATTAGTTCTTTTTCAGGTCGATAACCTTACTTATCGAACTACTCCAGATGATTTGCGTCGCGTTTTCGAGCGATGTGGCGAAGTCGGTGATATTTACATCCCGCGCGATAGATATACTCGAGAAAGCCGAGGTTTTGCATTTGTCCGGTAAGTGAAAGAATAACATGTTTTCAATTCATTTGGAAAAACATATTCGGCGCCTTTGCCGATTGCCGAAGATTGAGAACCGCTTTTGTTGCGATGACAAATGAGTTCTGTTGTTCCCGTAAAATTAGCATAATATGTATTCATTATTCTTTTATATGTGCGATTTAATTGAATTTGTTTCGGATGTGATTTCATGCGTAGGTTTTATGACAAACGAGATGCCGAAGACGCGCTCGAAGCAATGGATGGTCGCATGTTAGACGGCAGAGAGCTGAGAGTTCAAATGGCACGGTATGGACGCCCAACATCACCGCAAACGAGACGTGGTGGACGAGATCGTGATCGCCGAGATAGAGGTCGACGGTAAGTGAACGAGTCCATTAATCTCCTTTCATTTTTTCTTGAAATTTTACGATTCTGTCATTTTGACCATTTATGGTATTTTGAGGCAATCAAACTTTCGTAGTAAAATTTGTGTGTTCTTTTCATCAGCTTAATTCATATTTAATGGTTGCGTAGGCTGAACTCTTTGGTTTGCGTTTTAGCAACAATATTACTGCAAAAAATAAATGTACTGAATCATTGAATACAAGAGAAAAATGCACAAAACATCTTCACCTAACGCCTCCACATAAAACCCATTCATTTATGGAAATAGTAGAAATTGAATTACATTTTTACTTATTATTTTGTATTTTTTTTTTGTTTAAATAGTGGTGATAGGGTACGTAGCCGTTCGCGAGAAAGAGGACGCCGCGACAGAAGTTACTCACGCGGTCGCCGCTCAGGTTCCAGATCACGATCCAGGTTTGTTTGCTTTTCTAAATGAATTCCATCTTCACTCTTAATAACGGTCAATTTTGGAAATGGACTTAATTTACATAATTAAAAAAAAATCAATACTGAAAATGATTTATAATCTGGAACCAAATTATCATGTAATTAACGAATTTTATTCAATGCATCGAACCATGCGCATCAATAATTCATATACTAATTAGATACTTCAGAAATTTAAATGAATGTGTCAATCAATTTCAGGTCTGTCAAATCACGTTCCCGTGGACGTTCAGAATCCCCAATTAAGAAGCATTCGCTCAGTCGCAGCCACAGCCGAAACCGCTCGATTAGCCGCAGCAGAAGCATTTCACGTAGTCGCAGCCGTGATTAAACACATCTTGACAGGTGGCCAATCAATTTGCATCTATTCCAATTAACCGTGTATCAATTGTTTGTGTTCTGAAATAACCAATTTCATACTTTCGATTTCAGCGGGCACCCAGACGAAATTCTTTTGGAATTGCCAACAATGGAATTAAAGTGTCAAGGTAATTTCAATAGAAATTATTTCATAAAATCTCAACTCACATTTCAATTCAATATAATAATAATATGCAAAAAATAAGCTCAGAAATTGAATGAATTTCATTTTTCTTTGTGAAAAGTAGTAGACAATCAATTTATGGGACAATAAAAACCAAAATAACACCAATGCGTTCGTCATTCACTAAATTATTGGTGTAAGATTTTCCACTATTTTGGGGGTGACAAACCGAAAAATGCAATTTTCCAAAGAGATTTTTTTTATTTTCGAAAAAAAGCAATTCAACAGCTATTGTTCATCATTCGTTTGTAGAGCTTTTAGAATGAAACACCACCGGTTTGCTTTTCATTTTATATTCTTTGGTACAAACTTTGGCCTCTTTTTTTCTACACGCACACACACACAGATACACGAAACATTTTACGACTACTCAATAGTCAAAGGCAAACAAATAAAAACAATTATTTCTTTTTTTCGTCGCGTGAATAGAAAATTGCCTTAGGTTTTGTTTGTTCAAAAGATCCGAGGAATTCGCCAACAATTTTCCATTGGTTCTCTTTGCAAATTTACTTTACCCACACACTTACACACAAATGAAAGCAAAAAAAAAAGAAATTATTTTTGTAATTAAAAATCGTTTTCCCAAAAAAAAGTACCACACACGTTTAATTTTTTCTGAAAAATATCGATTAAAAATTACTAAAAAACATCTACAATTTTAATATGCAGGCCACTTGTTCCGGCTTAGCAGTAAATTGCAGTCTGAGCAGAATCAATCAGTCAGAGAGATGAGAGAGAAAGAGAGAGAGAGAAAGAAAGAGAAATAAAAGGGGCGAAGAATGTGAAAATCATGTAGATCACGTGTCAGAACACTTCGTATGCACATCGCGCTGTGTCATTCAGAGTAGTTGACAGGTTTTAAAGGGGCATAAGCAAACAAAAATATTTAGGCGATTCGCAAAGAGGCTGCTGATTGATTTGATGTTGGTGTGTGCGGGGTGCATTGTGTTCAATATGATGCCGTTTCAATGAGCTCTAATACGCGTGCCGATTACGCTTTTCAAGTGGAAACATAAACAAGTTGTGATGCCACACTGATAGCAGACCATTTCCGTATCGTATCACTCAAATGTGATGCGTGTAAGCGCGATTTAATTCCAAACGAAAAAAAACTATATCGTGTATTTCATCGATATCGCGAAAACGATGCGCCGCGCTCTGTACGATTCGGTGAGAGCTGGCGAACAAACGACCTGAATTGCTGCACACACACTCGCTCATTTTGATCCAGATCATGTTCCGGACTTTAATTTCCAAAGCCAAAATCACAAACATACAAACTGCTGACAGAATGATGCGCTGTACAATTCTGTACATCTGCATCTAGTCAAGCTCCATCCGTTGCCGACGAAGCGGTTAAGTTATTGTTGAACAAAAACAAAAAAACAAAAAAAACAGAAAATTTTATTATTTTTCGCATATTTTTCATAATTTGTTTTGATTCTTTGGTTTTCAATTTACATTTTAAAATTTGAATAATATACAATTTTTCAAATGTGATATTCATGATAAACGAATCGTCCAATGTTTCTCAACTTTCACCATGCCGCATCTCAACGCGTATTTAGCGAAAATAATGCATAAATTCGGAGAACCACTTTTATTACCGTTCTATTCCCAATCCTTACACATATACACTTTTTTACACACCAATCCCAATCCGCTCTCGAATATTATGATCATATTATACCATATGAAAGGATGCATTTTATCGACCAATAGTTCTCAGCATTTTAGTGACTGAACTGACGACAAATTTGCATTTTATTTAACCAAAAGACTGAAAGAAACAGCGCAATCACTTTAATGCAATTTAACAATTTAATTCAAATTTAAATGAAAAAAGACATTAATTTTGTTTATCTATACGAACATTAGCTGAAACTACAACGAACTATTTTTTGAAATTTCTCTATTTTCAGATGCAATTTCCCCCCATCTTGGCTATAAAAATATTTCAAAAAAATCAACAAACATTTTTCATATTTTTTTTTTTTCAATAACAATTCAACTTCGGTAAGTATTTGTACCGTTCACCCAAAAAAACAAACACACACACACAACATACACAGAGTTTACAATCGAAGGCATTCTGTTAAATTCCGTTGCGAATTATAACCAGCAAAAATATTACATTAAAAAAAGAGGGCATCACTGTTACGAAGCTTGATAAGTTTTTTTCCGAGTTAAACGTTCTTTAGAAACATATAAAATGTCCACAAACATTCGAGTTTTATTGAAACAAATGACCAATTTGTTAGACTTGTGAAGGAATGAAAGAGAATGAGAAACTGGGATGAAACAAAAAATTATTCTTTATTTGCACTAACTTTCATATAAATCACACAAACTTGATGTAATTGAAAAACATAGTTATTAAGAGCATAGATGTGTAATCGATCATCATTTCGTTTCAAAATTCAATAAACATTTGAAAACCGAAACAACAATCTTATTTGGAGAAATAAACGTTACACAACACAAAACTTGTTTTTTTATTATATCAATTTCAATATTTTGTTAAAGAGAAGCGCCTTCTAATAAGCAGCATCTAAAGGTGAAGTTGCATATAATGCCTGATAATTCGAATATACTTGTAAAGTCTCGCAACATCAGATTAGAACAAAGTTCTCTCCGAATTCGAAATTTTGACTAATTTTGGATCAGTGTATTCTGTTCTTAAACTTAAATTTCATGCTGGAAATGATGGTTTTTTATTTTTTCAAGGTAATTTAAATTGTAGCTGATTCTTTGGTTTGTTATTGTCCAATTTGGATGCTTATAATTCGCTAATGCAATGTATCGCTCCAGTATGTAAGTAAATGTATGAATTTGGCCTTGGTTCAAAAAGGGTACTCACTCTACTTATAGTGCATTGTTAGCTGTACAATAGTACGGTTAACAGTGAGGTATGGTTATCAAGACATACCTAGTACACAATTTTTGTGACCAGAGGCTGTTTATTTGACGAAGACGCCTCTCACCAAACTCATTTTTAAGAAAAACCGGTGCTGCCGAAGCAAAAATCAATATTTGAAAATGTTGCCATCAAGTAGTTGCCGAGAATATCCTGGATTTGTGATTGGCGTGTGCTGACCAGTACAAATCAATTTGACGCTATGAGGTGATATTCTTTCTGTGATTCCACCTGAAAATCCAATTTAAATCAATTAGCCTGATGCCCTTTATATTTTCATGGAGGAACCTTGTCAAAATTACCAATGACGAGCGGATGGTGAATATTGTTTCGCTTGGCTTCGATCATCTCTTCATACAATTTTTCTTTGATTGGATTATATTTGGCATTTTCCAGTTGCAATAGTACATTACATTTGCTAGCAAACAAATCTCTTTCATGATTGTAAACAGATGTCAATACCAAGTCCAGAGAGTCGAAATATTTTTCATCGCAAACGCGACGGGCCAGTGAATTTACCGTATCTGTTTTAAACAAACGTTGAAACACACTTTCAGTAGGCATCGCTGTTCAATGAAATTATTGGGTTTGGAAAAAAATATTCTTAGAGCGAATGAAATTGACACAATGAATCAAACAGACTGAAGATAATCCAATTGTTTGATCGATATGAGTGTATTAACCGCTTGACATTCGAATAAAATAAAATTAAACATATCATGTCAAACATATCATCACTTTAATTCAGGAATTTTCACGTCTCGAATTGAATTGACAGAAAATATGAGCTCAAAATCAACGCTGCTAAATGAGGACGAAAGTTTGGAGATGAACAATCCCAGAGCTCAGACATTTTTCGAAGACTTTATTTTCTAATCTAACATCTTAGACCATAGATTACACAATCTTGTCATTTTATACATATAATTTTCTTGCCGAAACAGCAAAAAGTGTAAATAATAAAAAAACAAATAATTTAAATTAGTGTTTTATATATTTACAAAGTACATAAAAGTTTTTCGAACGATTGAAAGACCGTTTTTTTAAATTCATTATGAAATGAAACTGAAAAACACAAAACGATATGGTGAAATTCGATGCAAAAAAGGCATATACCCGATGAGTTTGTTGATTAAGGAAGAAAAAAACAAAATACTCCAGGACGAATGAATTGAATCAATCCGCACAGATAAAAAAATAATGCTATCAAATGATTCGGAGGAAAAACTATCGCACATTCAACAAAATATTTCACCGAATAACTCGTTGTTTAATATTAAATTAATAACTAATTTGAATTCACTAAATTTTCGTATTTAAATCTTCATGAGCTGTTGATCTGTTGTTGTTCATTTGTAGCATCACCCAAATCTATGAGGGAGTTCGACGTACTTGGTGCCGCAGGTTCGACTGATTGTGAGTATTGCGTGGATTCTATCATTGATGGCGGTGGTGGCAACGGAATTGCGGGTATTGTAAATTCCATTGGAGCCTTTGGCGATGCAATGAACGCCGGCTGATTGCTGTCCGAGAAATTGTGGTGATGTCCATGCCCATGTCCGTGATGATTGTGATGGTGTGGAAATGATTTCGGCAGAATTTTCTGCCGACTTGAGTCTGTCGTACGTGATAATCGTTCGCTCAATGCTTTCAAAGCGATTTGTCTGCGCCGTTCCATATCGTGCATATCGACATTCTGCACTGATATTACCGAAGTCAATGAGTGAACCGAACCTCGTGTGTTTGCATGCGGCTTTACTATGCCGATCCGAAGAAATAGACTATACAATGGATTGACTAGAACACTGATTGCTGGTTGCAAGATGGTTGGGAAGAAGCTGAAAATGATACAATATCCTAAGTAAAAATTGTTAAATAAAATAGAGCCGATTCCGGGAATATATTTAGCGTTTGATTAACGTGTGGATTTGACCGTAGTTTCACTCATTCCTACCGTCGAAAAAGGATGAAATTTGGGTGTCATCCAACCCTACGACACACCCAAATTTCTACCCGATTGATAAAATGATACTTACCTACAGGTAAAATCTGTACTGCACAGAGGTCAATATCTGTTCAAATGAACATTTACACCATAAGTGTTCAATTTATTGGAATATTCCAATTATGGTGTAATTTTATACAAGATATTGGCGAATATCGTTGAAATTCCTGGATGAAATTTTGTCAAACGTTAGATTCATTCCAAAAGTAGTGTGAACTTACACAGAATTAATATACCTTTGAAGCAAATTTGTACATCGTACAGTGTAAATTGACGCTACAATTGGAATGGTTTGAATATTCAAACAGCATTGATGTAAAGGAATAGTCATTCGAGCAGATTTTCAACACCGTGTGATGTGTACGTAAATGCAACATACACTCACATGCACTATCAAACTTTGTAATTAACTAATTGTTAAAATGTTTTTTCCCTTTGGTTACGATGCTGCTTGATTATTGAGCATCCACCTGATCGAGAGCATCTTTGGCATTAGTTCTCCGGCGTTCTCGTTCTCTCCTGAATGGTGGTATTTGAGGTGCTGATGATCACTCAAACGAGTCGTATCAATTGTTGTTATTGTGCACTTGTGAATTTAAAAAATACACCGACATGTTGTGAAGTTTTTGTTTTGCACTCTGACGAAGACTGAGACTTTGTCAAAATGTCACTATCAAATCTTCTGCTACTATACGCATTGCGAATACAACTTACCGAATGCAATGAATCCGACTCAATCAATTTACTGATTATGGACGAAATTAGCTATTAAGTATTTGTAAATATAATTCGTGAAATATATCACAAAATCCATGAAAAAAGAAATGTTAACTCTCTCTCTACCGTCACAAATGGAATTGATTCGAATGTGTGGGGTACGGTTGGATGACATCTGAATTTTATCCAATTTTGACGGTAGGAATGGTCGAATCTACGGTCAAATGCACCCTCAAAACTTATTTCAAATTTAAGATGAACTTAAACATCCGCAAGAGTTGAGTTCTTATGCATCTAAATCTGTAACTATATTGTGTTGATTACCTCGCAAAAGTGAAGCTTTCGGAGCCATCGCCTCGGTTTCCATTGGCATGCAATTGATAAAACCGCAGATAAATCCAAGAAACAATCAAACCTGATATAAACATAGTTGGTGTCGTACCGTCTAAAATGCCACAAAGCCAAAATATGATCGAGAAAAACACTACAATCAACGGCATATTGCTGAAATTAAACAGAATACATAAAATTTCGCGACCATTTCGGATTTAATCCTGTCGGAAAACCAAAAATCGCATACCGATTTGTGAGTTTGCCAATGCGTGTCTTGGCAATCAACAAGTCTGGCATTACTTGTCGAACTGCAACGGCGACTGCGGCCACGTAGCCCGAGAGCCCATGAATGTGAACACTGAACAGCAGATCATCATCTTTCGTGCAAAAGTACACAAATAAATAGTACATGGACGAGAGAACAGCCACTCCAATGTTTGTGATGGCGAAAAAGGTCATCATTTCGATTTGGCCCCATAGCGGTTCGATGAGTTTACCGCACAAACCAACAATGATAATATCCAAAAACACTTCCCACAAATAAAGTTCTAGAAAGCAAAATGTGAATGCTGTCCAAATACAAAATGACGGCGGTAAAATGAAGCCAGGTGTCACACTCAGTGCTTTTATTGCCGTTTCGGAGAATGAAAGCAAATAACCGAATATGGTGACGATGCAGATAAACTTGACCGACGGAGACGTGTTTACTAATAATGCGGATATCTGTTGATGGATATATGGCAAATTCCGTGACACTGCTCTCGTTGCCATCTTATTAACAAATTAAAAATCACACAAACCAAATAAATGCACTGAAAATTTGCACGATCAATGCATCGAGGGATTCTTGAAAGAAATGTATTTTTCTATCTTTTGGATGACGTTTCAGAGTACAATGAATGACATTTATTTGCAACAACAACGACAACAACAATAACAACTTTCATAACAAACCTACAACCGTATCCAGACGACGTACTACAACAAAGATGTAACGAGAAATGTCAGTTTTTACGAACTGAACTCGCATTCGCAATACGAAATAAGAACTTGGGACAGCTACGAAATCGGCTTGTCTCTTTGTTTTCGTCACTATATTCTTATGATAAATGCTAATATTTACTCCTCAATTTTGAGTAACATGCAATAAAACTCCATGCAATTGTTTATTTCTTATTCGAATTTATTTCTGGATTTACACGATTTTCTGACACATTTTAATTCGAATAAATTGATGGAAATTGTTAAAAAAAAAAGATATTCAAACAAATTTGACTCTTTAAAATACGAACATTTTATGCGGTTGAAATTGTATGCCGAATTGTCGAGCATGTCTTTATCAGTTCTGATTAATTTTCTTAATTTTATGCTACTTCAGTTTACTCTCATTATTTCTATTATTGTATACAAATATTATGTCTTTCTAATTCACAGCACATTAAACTGTGGTTCAAAGAAGAAGCAAAATGTGTGTCGCTAAAAAATGTGATTCTCCTCATATCTTGTTATTGTGGTTTATTTTGTGGTTCCAACTTGTGTTTTGCACATGGATTAAGGCCAAATTTAATGCGTTTTCTGATTTGGAATAGATCAATTTGACGGTGGAATCTACATGCTTACATAGCCACGGGCTTGAGCGCGACGACGACCAACCAAGTAGGCAATCAAAACAACAACAACTAATGCAATCAATACGCTTCCAACAACAATGGGTACAGCATCTGTAATAAAACATTGAATATTGATTAGAATCATTCAAAATTACATATTTGATGCGTTTTTGTCTCTTACCTGGTGTATTTAAGGCATCACAATCAATGGGTTGTGAGAACTTTCCCTTTGGACCCTTGTGATAGGCTTGTATCTGGACTTTCGGGAAGTTAATATAGCCAGTTGAATTACTTTCAGTATTTGTCAAATTCACGGATAGTAACCGGGTACAGCGATATGAGTTATCTTGTTTAATTTTGAAAATGTCACCGACGTGATAGTAAATCAATCGTTGATTCTTTGCATCACGTACGAGCTTTCCGGTCAAGTTCAGAGCGATCTTATCCAATGCATATTCATTCTTGGTGATATTTAAATGGAAGGTAAGATTCATCGTATTTTCGGCGGACTCCTCATTCCATTTAATGGACATGAGTTGTACCATGTCATTGATACTGCCACAGCTACCACTCACATTGGATGGGGCGTCTTTCTCTGCAGGCAAGTTGAAAACTCCAAACGCTTTTTTTCCATCTAAGAAATATCGAATATTGCAAATAAAGCAAAACAATTATTGATTATTTTAAGAGGAAAATTGAGTAAAATATTAAGAATTTTTCAATAAGATAATAATCATTCTAAATTACCGGTTTTTTCATAGGAAAGATTGAATTGAGCCGCAAAACGAACCATAATACAAGTAACATTCTTGTTATCCGTAAGATTATAGGTTCTCTCTTCTGGCGTTGGGGCTGGAGTTGGAGCTGGAGTTGGAGCTGGCGTTGGTGTTGACGTTGGCGTTGGCGTTGACGTTGGCGTTGACGTTGGCGTTGGCGTTGACGTTGGCGTTGACGTTGGCGTTGGCGTTGGCGATGGCGATGGCGTTGGCGTTGGCGTTGGCGTTTGCGTTGGCGTTGGCTTTGGCTTTGGCGTTGGCGTTGGCGTTGGCGTTGGCGTTGGCGTTTGCGTTTGCGTTGGCGTTGGCTTTGGCTTTGGCGTTGGCGTTGGCGTTGGCGCTGGCTTTGGCTTTGGCGTTGGCGTTGGCGATGTCGTACTCTAATTAAATGAATTACTTCTTTTAAAATAGCTATTGATATGACTAATAACATAACAATAAATGAATCAGCGCAGATTTACATAATAACATTTTGGCACTTGCTAGATACTAGATACCACCTCGGCTAGATGGTATGTTTTATTTAATACCAGGTATTTCCCTAAAAATTCCCTTAAAATTTCGAGATCTAGAGTCGAGATGGCATCAAGAAAATGCGAACATTTTACTTCAAATCTTTTAATATCACAAAATATGAGTCGAAGATGAAGTTAGACGAATGCTCGTGCTTGCACATTTTATTTCAAAAAGAGTAACTCGGTTTGATGTTGTCACTCAAAAGAACAGATAAGTGCTTCTCACACGTCCTATTTATATTAATAGCCCAACCACATATTTGAACTTTATCTGTGTATTTAACTGTAAACTGACCACAATCACAAGAATAAAACAACAAAGAATCGCGAGAATACAGAAAAGCTTTATCAATTGCAGATTTCCATATTATTCTATGCTTCTACGGATATCTGACCGATTTCAATGTGGTATTAATGAAAAAGTTCAACAATAATAATTAATTGTGACATCAAATCTACAAAAATTTTCCACATCACTCAAAGAAATCTTTGTTAATATGATAAGAAGATTCTCTTGAAAACGTTTTCTGAAATTCTTAAATTATAGAAAGCCGTATGAAATCTTGATACTAGAATGGCACAAATGAATTTAATAAACTTAGAGGCTGATTCCACGTTGTCCGACTCGAATGTTCAAGTCTTCTTATTACAATTCAGAAGTATAGTAGCTATTACTCTTATTATTAGCATTAATATTATATACTACTCTTCTTTCGATATAATCAATTGACACTAAACAATTAATATTCGCATATATGTTTTTCTTTAATTCCAGAAACTATTTTGAGTCGAGTTTGAGTCGAGTGAAAATGGAATCAGCCTTGGAACTATAAAACTAAATTTGAACCAATTTATTGAGTTTGCATACCGGTAATGATGTTGAGGTGGTGAAGGGTGATTCTGAAGTTGTAGTTCGAGCTGTAGCTGTAGTTTTTTCTCTGTCTACGTCTACAGTAGGGAGATCTGCGCGTGCTGTGGCCGTTGGTATCTCTGACAAGTCGGCCGCTGTCAAAATAAAAACCAATTGAAATATTTTGGAATGCCGAAAACGTAATAGGCAAAATAACTTCTTGCTTCTTGCATGGAATAAATCAAGCTACATATATCTCATCTATCGAAAAAAAATCCTAAGGAAATATTATTCGGCCGAAACAGTGCACACTGACCCCAAAAGATGCGTGCAAAAGATGTTTTTCTGGTGAAACACCATGGAAATACAGCACCAAAATTGATAAGATAATAATAATGACAATCCTGCTTATTGCAAATGACATTGACAATACTTCAGAACAATTGAAGGCATCAAGTGTATTTTTGAAGAAATTTATCTCCTGACAGAGGAAGTCCAGGAATTCCAATTGATATAATGTACATAATGAACAATACCCACAAATACAACTTTTCAATGCTGTTTAAGCATATTTCGAATTCGGATATGTAATAAAAATGTTTACTCTGTAACACAATACTTGATGAAAACAAAATATAGGCGTTACGACCATCGCTAAGATGGCTGAAAAGAAGTTGTCGTCATTAATCATCGGATATTTCAGTCAAGCGCGTCATAATCTGCATCAAAAGATCTTTCATTTCATTAAATTTCACTCATATTGACGGAACCAAACGAGCACTTAGGCAAGTGTTTCGCCGTAAATATGAGATTGCGAATAATCGCATAAAAGAAGAAAATTAAATCGGTGCAAAGCAACAACACTTTTCAACACAGTTACATTAGATTGAATTAGATTATGTCGCATACTATGTGCAAACAGATTCGTCATGATTCAGAGAATGCCAGAATATGTTGTGATAAGTTCTGTTACGTATGCATCATGCTGACTACTAGTGTAATCATTTTCATGACAAAGAGAAGCTGTGACTAGCCGAAGAAAATGAGTAATCGAAACTGATTAAATTGGAGATAAATCAATTTTATCATATTTCTACATTATGAGATATTCGATTATTCACATTCAAAGAGAAAGAACTTACTGTTACGAGTAATTGAAAAATCTAGTATTTTCTCTCCGCCATAATGTCTATTATGAACAATGCATTTATGCGGGCCATTTCATGAAATAGACGAATGCATATGCTTTGTTCTTTTTTCGCTGAAAAAATTTAGTGGGATCCAACATTTGTATGTAGCCTAATCAAATTAAACGCAATTTTCTAATTATGCATAATTCTTGAATCAATAACGATGATTGAGCCATAGGAATTGAGCCTCGTTCAGATAGATGTGACAAAAAATGCATAAGTCACTCAAACAAATCGAAATACAACATGGACAAAGCATTTTAGACTGAATGAAATGTGAGATGAACAAAAAATTATGATTCGACAGCATTAAAAAAGGTCAGTAGATAACAGTGAAGTCAACACTTACCATAAATTCCCACAATAAACACTGAAAATATCAACGAATAAGCCGTAAACTTCATCTTAGACTATAATTGATTACTAGTTCGTCCGAAATTGAATATATTTTGCTTCTTATTTGACAATTATATTGATCTTTATTCGACAAAATAGTAATAAAGAAACGAGTTTCTGTCTTTTGGACTTTATCACTGTTGAACGTCTGTGTGCAATTCAGTGTAGCTTTTGATCACTTTTGAGAAAAAAAAAAAAAAAGAATATATTTAAGAACGCAATTCACAGCTATAATCATGTGTCATCTGGTTCATTGAAAGTGGGAGGAGGCGCTGCTTTACATGGATAAACTGAACTGGTCCGAAATTGAAATGTGTTCCAATTGCAAACGTCCAGTTTCATTATTAAGTATTATGAATGGATTTAACGATTTCGATATTTGGTTTACATATTTGAATCAGTATGAATGAAAATGAAAATCCCAAATAAGATGCATATAAGTGGAAAAAGAACAAACATGTAATAGAAGTAAAATATGAGAAAAAAATATCAAAGTTCAACATTATGTATAACATCGCAAATGCAACACTGGACACAGTGTTGTTTCATTTTGAAAATTGGTTTTTCTCGTCATTTTTTTATTCTTGATTAATTGTATTTTTATATTTTTTCAGAGTCCCATTATGTAAACTAATAATGTAGATTTGAATATGCATTCATTTGAGAAAAATTGAACATTTATTTTTGAATAATAATAATTGTATGGCATTATAATTAGTTTTTTTACAAATATTCACAATATTATATCACAAAATGTAACCACAAAATGGACTGCTTTGGCTTACATAAATTCAGAAATATAAGATTTATTATTATGTGAACCATTGTTCATTATGTGTGCTAATCAAGATAGGAATGATTGAAATCTGCTAGGCGCCGCCTTCGATAATAGTATTCCAGGAAGGAGCATAAAATCAGCATGACCATTAGAATCAAAGCAATACCAAGAGCAATTATTAATTTCGCTGTAATAAAATGAAATTGTGGTTATGCTGTTGAAAATAATCGCTTTCCTGTAATATCTCACCCGATGTTATACTTAAACAGCCACCGAAATTGAATAAGAATTCCTTGTGAGTTTGTTTATCCTTAGTTTTGATATACACCTTCCATAAACATGCGGTGCCTACAATTTTGGAGGACGTTTCTGATGATTTTAAATTCAATCTTGGCACAGTATCACAGCAAAAAGACGTGTCATCGGATGTTTCAGAAATGTCTCCGACATGGTAAAATACAAGCCGTTCATTGCGACCGTCTGGAAAAACACTGGCGGATATGTTGAAAATAAGTCGATTCATTGAATATGTTTCCATTCCAGCTGGCCAAAATGTGAAGCTCAATGTCGTAAGGTCGTTATTTTTTTCGTTCCATCCAAGCAATATATTTATCGAGCCGTTGTCATAAGCTTCATACAAAGTTGGTGTAGTGTCAGGCAAATTGTACGATTCAGAGGCGGTTTTGTTATCTTAAGTTTTGGAACAGCCAATATTGTATTATGACTACATATTAAATTTGAGGGAAAAGCTGAAACAAGTTACCAATCGTAGTATAGAAGATTTTGAACTGAATGTCAACCATCAATTGAATCTGATTTTTCTGCCATTTTGAGGAAGCTACCTGAATGGATACTATAGAATAGATCAATGAAAAATAGTCTTGAAATTTAAATCAAATAAGTAAGATTATTTTTTTTTCGAGCAACAACCAAGTGAGCACCAAGCTCACTTCTGTGTTTATGCTTACTTACAAAATTTTATCGACGACCGATATAATGGTCATAATATTGGTCAAAGCAAAAAATCTACACTCTACACAACTGATTTCAGATTGAATTAAATTATCGGAATCTTGGGCTTTTCAAAATTATATTGAATAATCGAAAAATTCCTCATGCAAAATGTGTTCTAGTACATTTGAATCTCAATGTTATGTCTTCTATGTAATGCTGCTGTTGACAGGCATGTCACTTTATACGAATGATAAGAAACACAGCTTCACTTGCAAAAATTAAATACGTTTTCTTTGTTCGATCGACTTACCACCGAAAAACCACAGCAATATCACTTCAAAAATATTCATTTTAATCAACTAAAAACCTTTGTTATTTTTTATAATGGTTTGTTGTTGTTGTTGTTGTTAAAAACTGTGTACATCTAACTTGTCTGATTATTGCAACACAGACTGACTGACTGAGAGGAGTGATGTAGGCTGCTTGTGAGCATTATCTGTAAACGTCACTTGACACATTTTTCTTAGATTTCTGATGTTCGGAACGTAAACCTACTCATTCATATATGAATCATGAAATTCACAATTTAGGTGCATGTCCGTTTGTTATATGTCGAAAATGATACTTCATCACAACATTGATGAAATTCTTAAATTTATTATCAGGGTTTAACAGAAAAATAAGAAACAAATTGAATAATTTGTAATTTGTTTCGATTGCATATGCCAATTCGAACGAATATCGAAAATGGAACAAAAGAAATATCGCCACAAATCTATGGTACGAAAATAGTTATAATTTATGTAATTTGTAATATGTTTTTATGCTTGATGTTACTGAGTATCAAAATTTCTGAATATCTATTGCACGATTATACAGTGTAATTTTTCAATGATTTTTGGAATTTGAACGCTATTTTGGGATATGGATCTGTGACAATAAAAAGTGGTATTTAGTAAATTGCATTATAGTTCAATCCGACAGACTTGTTTCTTTTCAATACGGTTCTACAGAATGTTACAACTTTAGTAGTGTTGGACTTGTTGTCGGTAAGTGTGGCCTTTTCGCTAAGTTCGACGAGTTTAAAATGATTATAAATTGTATCCGACTTCCGAGCGTTCCTGAAATAATGTATCAAACATCCAACCAAAAGCACTGCTAGAAGGCAAATTAGTATCACAGCTCCTACAGTTGGAAAGTATGGGTTAATATTTAATGTAAAAAGAGATGAAAAAACTCATGAATACGAATTATGTAATGCTTAAAATCAGTCCATTTATTCCCACTTCAGCGTTACCTGCAATTATTTTATCTGCTTGACAATGAACTGGGGATGAAAATTCTTGAGAATCATGAGAAGAGCGATGAGCTTCAAATTGAAAATGTAAGAGTTCAATAGTTCCCGAAATATGTTGATTTTTTCCATTTAAAAGCAGAATTTGAACTTTAGAGCAACTATAAGACATTTCAATAGGTGTCCAATAAACATCGCCAAAATAATACAAGTCCAGCCATTCATCAGAAGCATTGGGGATGGTCGCAGCACTCATTTCAAAAGTAAATCTATTCAGTGAATATATCTTTGATTTGTAGTCTAGTCTGAATGTTAAATTCATTGTATTGAAATGATTCTGAAACAGCCATTCAATTGAGATTGTTTCATATGCCTTTCCGTGACCGCAACTTCCGGATACACTTGCACGTTTCATAGGCAAATTGTATAATATGTGACCCATTTTACCATCTATATTCATCAACAATCATACATAAATATTATGGCTTAAAATATATTTGAAAATAAATAATGAATCTTACCGATATTCGGATAAGTGATATTCAATCGAGCGGCAAGTTTGACCATAATACATGGCTGATCTGTTGAGTTATCTGCATATTTCCAAATACTCACTTCCACTTCCTTCTCAGACGGTTCAAATATTGCATGAAAAAAGACTTTGGAAGTACCAATATTTTTATTTTTGGTTAACAACAATGCACATTAATGTATATGGAAGAATGTGAGGGAATTTATAATCTATTTTATAGAGACTCAAAGTGCCTAGATATTGCATATGAACTGTTTATGAACATTCACCCATTCGAAAGACAACATTTGTTTTTAAAATTGAAAATCTATAACTAACATAGACTTAATGTGACTGCTGAAAACTGCATTCCAAATCGAGCTCAGCCCCAAAAAGATTTGTCAAAAAAATTGGAATATTTTGATCAACTTCTTGTATGCAAGTGTTACTTCTGGAAATTTCAAGAACAAAGTGAAGCATAAAAAATATTCAAATCGCTCAACTTAAAAAAATCTGGAGAAAAGTGATAATGTTAAAGCGCGTTGAACAGAACGAGCGAAAAAGAACGTCATACTGTCGGCGATAAACATACCTAATCATTTTCATTCAGTCAACAATTGTTCAAATACATATTTGTGTCAGCAATAAAGTGAGTACCGAATGCATGATTACCGTCCAATCAGCATAATTTCGGTAATCGAAAATATTTTCGCGATTCTTATGAATAGTTAATTAACTGGTTATCTTGAATCAATTTTTCGTGAGAATCACAGTTGCGCCAATGCGGTTGAACATATCAGAGAGTCAATCGAAAAAAAGTTGTTATCGCTGTCTTTTTAGACAATAGGAGTGCTTTCCATTTATTTATTATTTATCACGAAGTCTACATTTATAGGAGGGATAGTATTAATGTGAAGCTTCAATACCAGAATTGGATTCGGAAAACCATGGCAAAACCGGCCTGGCTCTGGAGAGCCAGGGGAAAATACAATAATAGTTTTTGCAATTAAATTACGTTAACATCAATGAATAAGCAAATGAAAATGAAAAATGAAAAATAATGTACTAGTACTAAATTATAACTTATTAATTGATAAGAAATTGAAAGATGACATCAATCCGAGAATTTGCGATATGAGTAAATTTAAGACTATAAATACGATTTATTGACCGACACGCAACATATGCTTTAAGCTTTTTTTAAACGATAGCAAAGATTTCGAATTTCTAATATCTACCGGTATACTATACGAAAAATTAATTGCCGAAAAGCTGAATGCACTGGTATCAAATGCAGTACGCAGTTTGAAATTTACACGAAGGTCATCGGGATACCGCGACGATTCACAGTTTTTTACGAACATGTGATTCAAATATCCGGGTGAACAATTTGACAACTGCTTGAACATCAAGATCGCCGAATGCAGTTTAGCTCTGCTCTCAGGGGTCAATCCATTCAGACGCTCACGATATCCAGTTACGTAAACATTACGTTTTAATCCGTAAATGTATCTGATCTTGTCGTTATCGGCGACGAGATCACGATGTGTTTGATTTTGAGTACTGTGTGAACCCCAACCATATATAACTACATCACCATAGTCCATTATGGGATCAATCAGCGCTGCAGCCATATCACGTTTGATATAGTTGGGTATAAAATGCTTTGTGTGCCGAATACGATTCAACACGGCGTACACTTTTTGCAATTTACACTTGTCATGCTCTTGAAAAGTAAAGTTTTCGTCAAAATTAACCCCAAGGTTCTTTATTGACTTGCAGAATTCAAGTTTGTCATATCAAAATTTAACCGACTCGTGTGATACTTAGACCCGATAATCATTACCTTTGATTTAGAACCGTTTAATTTCATGCCGCGACGATTAATAAAATCATTTAGCTTATTAAGATCGGAGTTTACTTTATCAATACCGCTATTAATTTGATTAAAATCGACTTCGAGATGTGCTTGACATGACGCCATCCTTAAAGTTTGTCAAGCGTATGTTTTTTCTAATAACGCGTTAAATCTTGTAAAGTCAATTTATAGTAACATTAAACAGAAATATTCAAAACGGAGTTTTGCAAGGTAGTAATTTCGGCGAAAAATTCTTTTCAATCTATTCTAATTTTTCTAATGATACTCTCAATGTGACTGATCATGTAACTTGCCACTCATTCGCTGATTATAGTTAGGCAATTCTTGAAGCTGATTTTATTCGAGTAAATACGGGAATTGAAAAAGTTAAGTCCGATCTTGCTAAATTAAATCGTTTTATTTTACGTCGTGGTATGAACTTACACGGATCAAAATCTTAAGTCTTGTTTACTGGTTCCTAGCACCATACAAGCCGATTCAATTTGGCGAGAAGCTTGAATTCTGCAAATCGATTAATAATCCCGGCGTCATTTTTGGCGAAAATTTAAACTTTCAAGAACATAACAAAGCTAAATTACAAAAGGTCTATGGCGTATTAAATCGTATACGTTATACCAAACGATTTATACCTTATTATATAAGACGTGACATTCCAACTACGCAAATCGATCTTATACTGAGTAATGGTGATGTGATTAGTGATTACTCATGTAATATATATACATACATTAATATACACATATATTAGGGTGGGTCAAATTTTTTATCGATATTGAGTACCCCTTCACGGTGTTTTTTGGATCATTTTAAGCATTTTTTCCCAAGGAACCATACCTCTATCTTGAATTTCGAGCCAGCCAAAATCAAGTAAATTAAGGTAAAAATGTGGTTTGTTCATGTTTTGGTCTTGAATTGAATGAAATCTTCATTGGTGATACATTGGTGCACCCCATAATTTTCAACGCTGAACATTTTGGACTATTAAAATTTGGTTTTACATCATGAGAATGTCAAATATTCGTTGATTTCCGAAACAATTTCGTCAATTTTCGTAATAATTTTGTCAATTTACCCCGGATAAAAACCAAAAAAATTTCAGTTAACGTCCTCTGGTGGCACTCAAAATTAAAAACAAATATCAAATATCGACTCCTCAACCCCAAAAACCCCCGTATACACACTTTGTTTATAGAAAAAAAAATGTTTTTGCACACATTAATACAATGAAAATCTCACTTTTGGGAAAAAAAAACAATCTCTAAAATTAGGCTGGCTCGAAATTAAAGATACAGGTATGGTTCTTCGGGCAAAATTGCTTAAAATGATCCAAATAACACCGTGAAGGGGTACTCAATATCGATAATAAATTTGACCCACCCTAATATATATATATACATATGGTTGGGGTGCGCATAGCACTCTGAATCAGGAAAATCGTATTCTTGTAGCTGATAACGACAAAATAAGATATATTTACGGTCTTAAACGTATTAATCACATGACTGAGTATCGTGAACACTTCAATGGACTCAATCATGAGAGTATGTTCAAATTACATTCCGTGGTTCTGATCTATAAACAATTATCCAACGGTTCGCCAGCGTGTCTGAATCACATAACATTGGTCGAAAAGATCAATCCTCTAATAATTCGACAATCGTTCGTTTCACTCCGCGTACAATTTTGGAATAGAATCCCTGCTCAAATTCAAGATTTAGAATCATTGGCATCTTTTAAACGCGAATTCAAACATTGTTTACTGACTAATCAATAACTCGGTTTAACTCATAAACTTAATCTTATAAAATTCATGGATTGATTTTTGTGCTTAATCTCACTAAAATTTTCTTCCTTTATAGAAGTAAGATCTTAAATTTTCTTGCTTTCCTTCCACTAGCTATTTAGTTTTAACTTTTTCTTTCTTTGCATTGTGTAACGTAAAGTTTCATATTATCTGCATTTTTAATCATTCAACCTTGCAATGTTTGAATGGATTTTTCTAAAAGAAAAGATACAGGTTTTAATTGTGGCGATATCCGATATAATCGATTAATGACCCTTACCTTTTCCCTGTCAGATATATTATTACTTAAAAATGAAAAAAAACAGCCAGTCTTTGGCGGTGTATTGTTAAATAAATAAAATAAACTTTATGATGTAATTCTCCTGATTCTCCTGAGTCAGGTCGGTTTTGCCATAGTTTTTCGGACCTAATTTCTGGTATTTAAAGTCTCTTCATGAAAAATTGTTATGTAATTGTCTCTTTGCCAAATTCGCACCATGGACAGAATTTATACCGAACTGGGTCTTTGATTAGCACATATTGGTATATATAAACGCTTCGTAATAAATAAATAAATAAATAAAATTAAATTGAATAAATAAATACATACAATTCACTTGGAAGAAAGTTATTTTAACTCAATTTTGATATTTGGTTCATTTCATTTTTTAGCGATTCGGATGTAAAGTTGCAAGAAATTGGCGATAATGATATCTTAATATCAATATTAATACAACATTAGAATTGGAATATAATGCCGGTATTGATATTAATACCGCGATCACTGGGAAAACAGAATCCGAAATGAGATGATTCGGAGGGATTTAAACGTCGAGGGGATATGAATGGTGTGATGGAACTCAAAAGTTGGCTCTCGATCGGGGTTTGTGGAGAGGTATTGTTAAGGGTACATCCGGCATTTTGTTTCGTAAAACAGACCAGACGCTGAAAGGCAATAACGGTCTATAAATGTTTGTTGTTGCAGTTGTTATTGATATTAATATTAATATTAAAATATCATGGTAATCTCTGAATACTCTAACACATATTTCCATACAAACTGAATAAGAAGTCTTTTTTACTGGTTTTTACTTTTCCGCACTCACCACTGTGTGTGGTAAAGGTATTGCGGACGGTCCAAAAAATCCAAAACGCTCGGAATAAGTTTTCTATGAGTTTTGAACCTAGAAAAAACGATTGCAACCATTCCCGGAGCAATTTTTTGTCCATGCGTGGTACTCTGTCCGTTGTACGCAAAAATTTGTAAACACGATAACTCAAAAAATTGTTATTAGAATTGATCAAAAAGTTACACACACATTGGTCTTCATTAGGAATAGAAACCTTTTAATTTTTTCGGGTAGTTCTAGTGGAGTCGAATGGAAAAATGGGCTGTTTTTCAATATAATTAAGAAAAATTTGTATGGGGACTATGTCTAGTTCGCATTGTATCATAATGAAACTTTCAGAATATTATTTTTCTATGAAAAATATAAATCAAACAAAAATGTCAAGTGATTCCGATAAGATTTGGGACTACCTCCCCTGCAAAATTGTCGATTTTCGGGGTCTTTTCGTGGTCAAAACAAAAAATTTGTATGGCGACTATCTTAAGTTCACATTGTATCCTATTGAAACTTCAGGATATTATGCTTTTATGAAAAAAATTAGTCATGCAAAATTTCAAGTCATTCCGATGAGATATAGGACTATCTCTTCTACAAAATTTTCAATTTTCGGGGTCAAAATTAAAATTTTGTCATTGAATTGGATGAAGTATTTTTGATATTCTAATATGTGTTTTTTTCATCAATTTGAATGTGGAATCATATCTATCGTTGGCATGAATTGAAAGTTCAGATCAGAGTGAACTAATTCGTGATTGTTAAATCTAAATTACAAATTTAAATTACATTATGTGTAATGACTCGAAATTCGACCTCATCGTAATGACTTGACATTTTCTGTGATTTATTCTCAAAGTTGCATGGTGATTCGATAAGAAATGAATGCGTAGCAACCAATGAAAAACCCGTAAATCCGATAAATTTCGGGAAATTTGCGGAAAAGTTAGTTTTACGTACGTAAGACCAGTTATTGGATATTATCATGGTTTGCTTCTGAAAGGAATGCAGCCAATTGTGAGTCCATTTATAGATATAATTAATCGTCTTATATACTGAGAGTTGCGACGACCTCAACACTTCATGAGGAAGTAAATGTAATGCCGATGCCCGCATAAATAATATTTGAGCACAATGCGAATGTGACTGTGGTATTTCTTTTATGCAGATGATGTTCCATATGAGTCGCGCAAAATCGCATGTGAACAAATCTTTGCGTGAGAGCGAGACTACCGAAGTGGGAGAAAATCACTGAAACGCGTGCAAAGAATACGAAATAAGTTGAGTAACACTTTTGCCTTCATCTTGATTCTTTGGCAACGGATGATGACATAAATCGAGTTTTATTTTGACACTGGCACTTCTGCGGAGAAACATTCTTTCATATGAATCACTGATACAGTGAAAATAAAAATGATCCAATTATTTCGTAACTATTATGTCACTGAATGTGCCATTCCACAAAGGGCAGCAGCTACATTTCATGGTAGGTAAGTGTTTTTGATCAAGGTTTTTATAAATCCAGCAAAATGTCACACTTTTGCGTTGATTCGGTTCTTGAACAAATTTAAGTATCTTTTAAAACACACCATTCATAAAGAAAATTTGAAAGTTATTTCACTGATTCTTTTTTATTCGAAAAGTGTTGAATTGATTTGCTTTAACAAAAAAAAACGTTCTTGCAGACTGATTGTTCATATAATTACGGAGAGTCCTCGATTTTTGGCTTGAGTGATAATTTGATATTAGCGATTCTTTAGAATTGGTTATTTTTTATTTATTTTCACACATTTACAATCTTCTTCACATTAAATTAATCCATTTGTCCATTTGTTGTATGATTTGAAACACTATTGCAGGAAATAATTTAATTAATGACCGCAAAAATATATACCTATCAAAAATAAGCAATTACCGGAAATTCAACATTGAAAAATCTGGTTTTGAAATCGATCTCATTCATAGATAGCGGTGGCGTAATTTAATTGGGGTAGTGGTAAGACGCCGTTTGAATTGAACCTGGATACAGCTAAAATCATTTTGAGTGCATGGTTCAATGACCAACGCCGACGATACCGAAATAAACCATTTTTCCTCTCGTGAACGGCAATGACGCTTAGTTCGTAATACTATTCAGTGGATTGTTCACAACAACACCACCATCGAAAACATAAGAATCATATGGAGCAATATTACGTCAACTCCCCACTTAGCAATTAAATCTATATCTGGGAAAAGCCAAAAATGTATGCATACGAAAGGTGCAAAAGAACGTTTGTATCCATTGTGATCAATGAGTATCACAAAAAATGAGTGAGAAGACATACTCTAGGTCATCATCGCATTTCGTGTATAAATAAATCAGTGCATTGATTGTCCATTCCAGTTTTCGATCAGAAGTTGAGTCTATCACATCAAGTGTTATCGAATAAATGTTTAAGCCTTCGGACAATTTTTTCTTTCAAGCTAATTTTTGAAATAGATCAAAAAGTAGATTAGAAACTAATTATCAGAAGTGAAAAAAAAAGAAATTATTAAAAGCTTACGAAGAGGCTGTGGTTTATAGAATTAAAGCCAACATGAAAGTGGAGATTTTAGTTTTGCTGTGTGTTTTAACAGTCAGCTTTGCCGCTGAAATTCGTGATACTCTGGTTAGTGAGAGTCGCAATACACTTGCCGAAGTTGAACCTGTTCAAACCGCTGAAATCATTGAATCACAAAAGCCATTGACCCGCAAGGCACGATTGATTGGGATTGGTGGACTTGGCGGGCTCGGTGGTGTTGGCATTGTTGGAGGCATCGGAATCGTTGGTGGAGGGGCTAAAGGAGGTTTTGGCGTAGGTCCAGGTAATGAGAATATTCAAATGAATCCACGAGTAAATGTTTAATTTCGCTGAAAAGTTTGAAGTGTGTGCGCATATATTGTCATATGTTTTATACTGTATATTTTGAAAGTTTCATCATTATATGGATGAAATTCAACCCGTTTTTAAATTCAGTGCTGAAAAGTAACAGATATTGTCCACAAGGCAGCTTAAATTTAGTTGGCTCCCTTCAAGCACGATAAATGAAAAATGCTTCCACACAAGCCAACACACGAGATTGTGGCGTCTGTGATTTTAATTTTGTCGTCACAAGATTTGCACTTCTTATTTGGCTCCATGTTTTATGGTTAAAGTCGACGATAACAACAACAATTGCACAAAATGACACTTAGTACAATGTGGACAAAATGATTGTGACACGACAAAACTTTATAAAACTGATGTTAATCAAGGCGAGAACTCTAATTTAAAACAAAAATTACGGACATCAGAAGACCAATTTCTTTAAAAATATAAGAAAATGAAAGAATACAACGGAGAGAAAAAAGTAGACGTCTGTAATTGACAGCTGACGCTTGAATTTTTTTTTATCAAAATACCAAGGCCCTTTTTTGATTTTCACTCCTCAATAGTGCTCTAGTTACTATCATTCGGAATTATTTACACACACATAAATCCCTGCACAAATAATGTAAATTTTGTTCCATTTATGTATAAGTATGGAATATTCCATATGGGAATAAGTATATGTGTGTTTACTCCAATGCGGAGCAATTGGCAAGCTTACTTACACATGCGCACGCACATTTGCTTGTATACGTAAGTTTGACAATTTGGAAAATGAAACGCAGGGCTATTCTGTATTGGAATAAGCGTGAGTGTATTTATTCTACTTCGGAGCAATTGTCAAACTTACGTATACAAGCAAATGTGCGTGCGCATGTGTAAGTAAGCTTGCCAATTGCTCCGCATTGGAGTAAACACACATATACTTATTCCCATATGGAATATTCCATACTAATACATAAATGGAACAAAATTTCCATTATTTGTGCAGGGATTTATGTGTGTGTACGTTCAATTTCCTTAAATTCTTATTCCTGGCTTAGGACTATATGATCCTGGATATGGTGGATATGGTGGATATGGTGGCTACGGCAGCTATGGAGGTTATGGCGGTAACTATGGCGCCGGATATGGCGGTGCTTTCGGCGGGCCAGGTGGTTTTGGCCCAGGAGGTTTTGGCCCAGGCGGTTTTGGCCCAGGCGGTTTTGGCCCAGGCGGTTTTGGCCCAGGCGGTTTTGGCTATGGAGGTGGCTATGGTGGAAATTATGGATATCACGAAAGCAAATACGGCGGGTAATTCAAATCAAAACAAACGATCACTTAAATGAAGCTTTCCGAAATAGGCATATTCGTTTACTCAATTTATTTCTCACGCGTCGTACAATACATGTTCAATCTGCAATGGATCTAATGTAATTGAATTACTGCATTTGAAAACGTAAACGTATATATTATTGAGTCTTACAAACAAAGAATTATACTTGAAACTGGGAAATGAATTTGCTACCGGTTTGATATGCTGACTTCTTCAACATTTGTAATTCCAATTTATTTTTGAATTTAGCTATAATCAAACTCTCTTATTCAATTATTCTTTAATAAAAGTGATATCAAGGGATTTGTCAATTCGAAGAAACGTTGCCTCAAATAATAACATTGCTAATTGATACTTCTATTTACAATTTTCAGGGGCTACGGCTATGGTGGATATGGAGGCCCATTTTATTAGAAAAAAAAAATGATATTCCATTAATTAAGTAAATCTACTTATAATAGAAAAACTGTAGATAGTTAGGAAGTTTTTGTTACACAAAACTGAAAAAAACTAAATAAAAATAAAAGATAAATCCACAATTAGGTTATCCATAAAATTGATGATATGTTAAAAGCAATGAAGATAAGGCGCTTATTTCAGCATCTTAATAGACTTTTGTATAGTTTTCAACGATATAGTTTGAAGCAGATCCCAAAAAATCGCGAATCAGTGCATTTGTGATTTCCGGTCTGTCTTGTTGAACAAAATGATTAGCTTCGGGTACAACTTCAACACGTAACTTTGGATATTCATTCGCCATTACAATACAAGCTGCATGCGAAATGTGCAATTCACGTTGGCCCAGAATAAACATTCCGTTGGTTCCGTCGTCCTTGTTTTTCACTTCTTCATTCACAAAAGATGAGTTGGCCCGGTAATAATTGATTGCACTTTTCAGGCTGTCTTTAATAAAAAAAACACCGTTTTCAGGGTTAAATCTATGTTAAAAAAGAACAATCAAACAACCTGACTTAGAAAAAACGTATTTATATGTTTCCAAATCATCTTCTGTGAAGTGTTGCGTGAATTTTCTGTTCCACATTTCGAAAATTGTGTCATAATCATTCACAGCCAACAATTTTTCCGGTAGAACTGGCATTTTCAACACAAAGAAATACCACGATCGCTTAAACTGGTCCCATGTATTGAATGTTAAATAGCTAAAACGAAGAGTAGTTATTAAAATTGCAATTAAAGGAACATGAGTAAATACAAACTTGTGCACTCTAAGCGATGGACCACCCAAAAACACGTATTTGTATACCATGTGCTAAAATCGAAAAGGAAAACTCAAAAAAAAACTTCGGAAAACAACGGTAAATAATTACCTTATATTTTTCCACAAAATTCCAACCAACAAAGGCTCCCCAATCGTGTGCAATTAAAATCAATTTTGTGCGATCTAAACATGAAATATTACACTAAATACATGAAAGTTAAATTGCAATATTTTTCGACAATCGCGGAGATAAATGAATCTTCATACAATTGCTGTCTAAAAAGCATTGGCTTAACAAATAACGTAGAGCAAACTTGCTCAGTTTCATTTGCGGTGCATTTATTTTCCCCACATAAATGAATAATTTGAAAACCAACAGTCACGTACCCAAGAGGATTATAAACTTTTTCAACTCATCGACTAATTTTTCCATTTGATAATTTTCAACACCTCTTGGTTTGTCTGATCGATTGAATCCACGCATATCTAAAGCAACAACCCTATTGTAAATGATTTCATAATAAAACATTTTCTTATTATTTTTTTAAACTATTCTGCACTTAAACTTTATCACGATCACAAACCAATAGTCCTTTGAAAACTCGGGAATTTGATGACGCCAGGAGTACCAAAATTCGGGAAAACCATGCACAAATAACAATAATGGTTTGCTTTTATCTCCCGATTCAACGTAATGCAAACGAACTTTCTGTAAACAGAAACACGTCGAACATAAAAATAAATGTTCTGATGTTAAATCTTAACATGAGTTTGAGTATTGTGTTTTCTTAAAATTGGTCTTACATTGACAGTAATATATTTATGTTTTCCGTATTTGGGATTGGAGAGAATGGCTGGTGGTTCCATCAAAATTCGATCTTTCGGCCTCCATGGCATTGATTTGAAACTCGTCATATAAGTAAGAATCAATCGAACACTCGCTATTAAACTAAACGATATACACAGTGTCCAAATCACTACAAATTTTATAGTAATTTCGAAAATTGTAGACATATTTTTCACTGGTAATAAGACATAAAAAGAAGAGAAAAAGAAATAAAAAATTAAAGTGTACACTTAATTTTTTTTTTAAACAATGCTTTTTTTGACCATGACAACAATTGAGGTATTTCAAATGTTATTTGATGTTTAAAAATCAGAATTACATTTTAATCTAAAATCGAAAATTTGGTCAATAATTTGCATGTGCTGTGTTAAAATAATCATCAAATAATAGAATCGTACGCACTGTTTGACTACTCGCGGAAGACTATTGATTGAGGCAGCTGAATATAAAATCTTCGAATTAAAACTTGTTTGACGATAATTGTAAATTTGTTTTGTATCAAGTGAATGGCAACAATACTTGTTAATGCCATTGAATCCACTCACTTTTGTTATTATTCAATCTAGCATGAAATTGATAATTGCATATTACACTTTGCTGATGCAGTGTAAAGTTTGGTCGATTTGAACTCATATGTATCTTAATATAATTGGTCATAATCCAAATGATGTGTCAGTGCATTCAAAAACAATATATTGAACAGTACATTTCGATCATATCCAATATTCTTCATTAACATCTACAAGCATATTCAAAGTAAGATGGTCGATAAAAGTTTACAACGGCATACCGTTTTATCTCTTTTTTTCAGTGACATAAGTGACTTAATTCAACCAATCTTAAATATACATACTTGCTGAAGAAACGAAATGGTCGAACTTAAATCTCCTTCGCTTCAAGTTGAATTTAGATTTTAGCGTTCAATTGTTTGCTTTTATCTTTATTTAAAGTGGCTAGTGTTCCAAAAACTGGTCATGGAACCGGTTAAACCGATGAATTTAAGCAATTCATTCATTTTATTCGATAATTTTGCAAAATTTGCTGCATTTGGAATAGCATAAAACTGGATACTTCTTAAAATGTTCAAAGAAATTCGAAACATCTGTGCTGTTTTCGAATTGTTTTGTGTGGCTGGCACCGCTCAGGTGCTTGGTTACACCAATATTATTGCGCTCTCACTCTTTCAACCTTTTAAACAATGGCTCAGTTAACATCCTGGGCACGTCATGGAATTTCCCGTTGACCGAAATTAAGATTGTTCAATACGATACATGCTGAATAGGAAACACATTGAAGACTATAATTTCAAATTGCCGATTAATTGGCGCTCAATCATGCGTAAATTTTCGTTTCTTCTATTCACAATTTGTTTTCATAATAACTGGGACTGTTATATTTATCATATTTTATGAAAAAAATAATAATCCAATCTTACTTTTTCAGGTTATTACCTAAAAAGAATGCTGTTTAGCCATCTTCTTCAAGTTGTTGTTTACAGAATGTATTGTACGACTAGCCTGCATTGAATCTCCAACTTTGAGTATCATTCATAGTGATATCACATGAGGCGTCTTACTGACAAGGTACTTATCCAAGTGCAAAGGAAATAATGGCAAAGAAGTATGGAAAATTGTCTGAAAATACTACACTTTTTACTTTGCCGCACACGCCACTGTGTGTGGTAAAAGTATTGCGATCGGTCCAAAAAATTTAAAGCGCCCGGAATAAGTTTTCTATGCGTTTTGAACCTAGAAAAAACGATTGCAACCATTCCCGGAGAAATTTTTGTCCATGTGTGGCACGTTGTCCGTTGTCCGTTGTTCGCAAAAATTTGTTAACACGATAACTCAAAAAATTGAGATTAGAATTGATCAACAATTTACAAACACATTAGTCTTTATTAAGAATAGAAACCTATTAATTTTCAGCCTAATCGGATAATTTCTTCGGGTAGCTCTAGTGAAGTCGAATCAATGAATGGGCTGTTTTTCAATATAATTAAGAAACATTTGTATGGTGACTATGTCTAGTTCGCATTGTATCATAATGAAACTTTCAGAATATTTTTTTTTTTTATGAAGAAAATATGTCATACAGAATTTCAAGTCATTCTGATAAGATTTAGGAATACCTCTCCTGCAAAATTGTCGATTTCCGGGGTCTTTTCGGGGTCAAAACGAAAAATTTGTATGGCGACTATCTTAAGTTCACCTTGTATCCTATTAAAACTTTCTGGATATTATTTTTTTATTTTTTTTTCGATAAAAAATGATTTGTTATTCTGATGAAGCTTAAGACTACCTCCCCTACAAAATTTTCAATTTTTTCAAATTTTGTCATTAAATTTATTTGTGTTTTTCTAATCTGTGTTTTTTCATCAATTTGAATGCTCATTAAATTTTTAACGAAAGTTATACATAACATAAATGTAGACCAATATCTATCGTTGGCATGAATTGAACTATCGTAATTGTTATTACCAATTCAAAAATAGAGAACGTTGAAGTAAAAATTAGGAACTGAGATGTTTATTCGTTTTTTTATTAAAATTTAAATTTAAAACACATTATGTGTAATGACTTGAAATTCGATCTCATCGTGACTTATTCTCAAAGTTGCATGATGATTCGATACGAAATAAACATAAATCCAATACGAATGCGTAGCAACCAATGAAAAACCCGTAAGCCTGAACAATTTCGGGAAATGTGCGGAAAATTTAGTTTTACGTACGTAAGACCATTTATTTCATCTACGGGTCAAATCAGCTATATTTTTGGCTAAAACTATGTGGTTTAATTTCCGAATTTTGGATATTTTAGGATGAAAATAAAAAAAAACAAACCAAACGAGGCAAACTATCGAATACTATGAAAATTAATCTATCGATGAGAATCAATGTAGCCTACATCAAAATAAAAAAAAATCTGTGAAAATACGCAAAAGTTTTTCGACATTATTATATAGAATAGAGAAGTGTTTTTTTTCTCAATTTTAAAAATAATGAGAGAAGCGCTTGTTCTTCGGGTAATTTGAATCGTCGGAGGAGTGCATGTGTCTCCTGTTGAATTTTCAGATAAAATATTTTATGAATGAAACTAAATAACTTTTTGATCGTCAATTTAAATTTTTATTTTGATTTAAACCTATTTCCATATAGTGCCTTATATTGTGGTGTTAACACATGAAAAAGGTAAATTTACTTGTGCTTGTTTTGACTGGCTGCGAGCATAATAGAAGCGTCCAGCGTTTTTCTTCTGATGTTGACTTTCAGAACAGCGCTGATAGTTGATAATTATACATGTCGCGATCAATATGGATGAAATGAATATCGCGAATATAATTAACATAACTAATCCTGCAATTGAAAGAATTTTATTTGATAGTCATTTATTTAAAAGAAAAATAAATTGATAAAATTTCGATCGTTCAACTGTACCTGTGATCACTGCGTCCGCTTTGCATTTGAATGGTGTTGAGAAGTCATTTCCATCTGTCATGAAGGCTTCAAACTGTAAATGTGACAATTCAACTGTTCCAACAGTGTAAATCGTATCCTCGCCAGTCAAGTATAAAGTCTGCTCTTCATCACACTGATAAGACCATCCATCCAGCACCCAGATATCACTTCCAACATAATAATATTTTAGCGGTTCGATAGATGAACTATTGGTCATAATTTTGGTATTTAGTTCAAAAATAACTTCATTCAGCGAATATATTTTTTTGTCGTTGTAATATTTGAATATCATTTGTATTGTATTGCTAGCATTCCTTTCGGACCATTCAATTGTAATATTTTGATTGGAAACACCGTCACCACAGCTTCCAGATGAAATCGATGAATTTGTCATTGATAAATCCGATACAAAGTTGTTCTTTTTACCATCTTAAAATTTCAATAATATAATACAATAAAGCCAATTAATTTGAAAAAATACACAAAATATGGATTGAAAGTAGCTCAGTTACCTTCTGCAATATAAGAGACGTTTAGTCGAGCTGCAAACCGAATCATGATGCATGTTTGTAAGGTTTTTTCGTCTGTATATTTCCATCTTTCGACTTTGAGTTCTGCTCTAGTCAGTGAAACGATTACTTCACAAAATATATATATTCTGTTTAATAAATTGTATAACGCAAAATCTCGACTAAAAATGAAAAGTGACACTAACTGAATGTTTCTATAATAACAATAGCAGCTGAAGTTTTGATCTTCATTTTCAATTGGTTCTATTCATTTTTGAATTATAGTTCGACACGATCCCTTGTTCAAGTACTTCAATATTCTGATCGACCAACGTAAATCAGATCTATAAATAACACTATAAATCAATTGTATTTATTTAAGTTGAAATATCTACAAGCTGTTGACTTCAAACACATTATTTAAACTTTCTGTCAACGCACCTTTCAGAATTTTGATAAACTATTTTTAACGTCAAACCATATGAGCGAATGGAATCCCGTCTGAAAATTGCCTTACAATAAACTCAGATCAACCGACTGATCACAGAGAAAATGTCGGACTTGCGACTCTTTTAAACTTATTTTTTGAATATAATTAGCTGGTTCAACTTTACTTTAAATATGCAACGGGTCAATTATGATTATATCTTCCAAAATAATGTCATTCAAAAACGCCTGCAACCGATCGACTTTCCTATATTTTACATACGGGAACTTATTGCAACGAACAATACATGTAAACATTTTCAAATGTGTCGGAAATACCAAGAAATAAAAAACATTACCGTTGACACACAATGAAAAGCCAATATTCGAATACGACTACACGCAATGTTATTATTTGTTTGTTTTGATGATTTCATTAAAAAAAGTGAAGAAAATGTAACAAAATTGTTGTTCATAATTGCTCAAAATACCAGGCCCAATAATTCTCCAATTTTACACAGAATTGAAGTCGAATATAATTTTTGAACTGAACTTTTAAATGTGAGAGTTATTGATAAACAGAATTTAATCAACTGATGTAGATTAGAATACATGTTGAGTGTTTATGAATTTTGTTTTATTATGTTTGAATAATACAAAAGATCAAAATAATGTTTAATTTTTGGTTTTAATTGACTGTGTATTGCCAGAACGAATGACGCAGTATTGACACGGGTCAATTAACTAATATTGTGTCAGAAATAGCAATGAATGAATGCTTCAATTAGAATTAATCCTGGCTACTTCTTTCTGGCACACTATTAGTGAATACTTACGGGGCAAGAGTGCTGATCACAGAGAAAATATCATTCACTTTTCTATTAATCCTTGGTATAATTCTCACACGCTTTGAATTGTGTCATAGACTCATATACTGCTCTCAGTACTGGACCACCTCTCGAATCTTTGAGCATGCACGATCATCCAGTTGAGTGTCCAGCAATTGAATGTAATTAGGAAATTATTCTGCGAGAGACTAACAAGCTTAAATTATTAATTACAAAAAGGGATAGACACGAGACTTAAGACTTGATCTCAAAAGATGCAAATGATTTGGTAATACTATTACTTCTCGTTCAGATTCATTGGGATTTTATGTGATCTCAAAATATTTGACTGTTTCAAATGATATTTTCGACAGATTCGCCATTCGAATTTGAGCAAATTCACAGAAATTGATTGAATCGCTTTAAGTTTTTTTACGATGTGACGATTGGCTAGGGGTAAACACGACTTTTAAATTTCGAATCATTTCAATCTTGTAGAATCCCTACGATGTTCAAATAAATGGTTCTAAAAACTCCATTTGATTCAAATCAATTCGAATCTCTCAGAATCTCTGTGAATGCGGACCTGTCTAAACATCAATAGAATCATTGGCATCTTTTGAAATCATTTGAAATCCCCATGAATCTGAAAGAAAATTGGGTATTATAAACGAATCATTTGTGTATTTGTGTGCAAAGGGATAGAAAATAAATGTTATACCATACGATATGTAAAAGTAACTTTTCCGCACATTTACCGAAAGTCTACGGGCTTACGGGTTTTCATTGATTGCTAGAATATTTCTATTATAATTGTGTTTTTTTTCTTATCGTATCATCATGTTACTTTGAAAATAAGTCATACAAAATTTCGAGTCAATACAATGAGATGAGGATTATTTAAATCACAAATCAGTCATGCCATGTCTGCAATTGTATTGGTATTTGGTTCTAACTATTAGCTACACTGAATTTCTGTGAAGAGTAAAGTGGTTGTTAAATTGAATTCTTTTCATACTCAATCTCAAATTTTAAATACTTACGGATTGAAATATTTGGTATCGGTGACATATCAGTCTCTATTGCTCCTATGTAATGGATCCCGCTGGATTCAAAAACGATATTTTGGGATTAAGTAAAACATATTAAAAATCCTATTTGACAGCTAATTAAATCCGAACTAAAATATGTATAAATAGTATATTGTTGATGTTCAGTTTGAAATATATATTTTAGGATTGAAAAACACCACGTTTTCTCAGAGTATCGAGAGAGAGACAATTTGAAGGAAGATATCGCTTGAAAATGATGTTATTTGTTACAAAAATGAATCTTTTTACATGGGGCAATAACATTCCAATTCTTTTGACATTTAAGCTGAATTATGTTCACGTACATTTTTTCGTTCTAAAAAAATATAGCTCCTATGTATTTTTTCCCAAAATTCTTCGGATTAACTCGACATTTTATGACACAAATTTGTTCCGTGGAAAGATGAGATGATTGAATTTTTATAACATGTTATAGTTCCCAAAAATACAAATTTTTCGTTATTATTGAATCAATATATTGAAAAAAGCCCCAATCAATGATTAGACCCCAATTAAACTACCCGAATACACTATCCGAATGAGCTGAAAATTAATAGTTTTCTATTCTCAATAAAGACCTATTTGCGAGCTCATGTACCATCAATCAACACAAAGTGCGAAAAAGTAATACTCAAGCAATCCATATAAAAAGGCTAGAAATAATCGCTATTCCGATTAATTGTTTTATATTTAAATCGCCCATTCGAAAAGATGTTAACGACCATCAACGTTATTTTGAGAATATCGAATTTAAATTTTAACACAAAATATTAAATATTTATGCTTATTTTTAGTTTGAAATTCTATTGTAGAACAATTCTCTGAATTGTTGTGTGTATAAAGACAACACGTCGCATAGCAAAGTTAAAAACATTTGATGCTGGATTGTGAAATGCACTTCACTCTCTTTAACGCAAACAGAACAACGAAAATGTTCATAGATTCGAAATGTGCGAATGAGAATAGCGAAACAACAATAACACGTGCACTTACACCGTTTCTGTGACCAAGCAACGCTCTGTTTGTTTTTGAATTGTTCGGTTTGCTTAAACAGTGACACAATGATATGTGTATAAAGACGGCAAAGCGAGATACATAAATTCTTACTCCAGTTAGAAGACGATGTCTTGATTTTTGTGATTTCTCTTTGACTCAAATTCGTATGGATTTATATCTATAGCGATAGCTCGTTCTCGTATGAACGGTAGTTTCGTTCTGTGCTGAGCCCCAAGGGGTGGGTCAGAGTAAATTTTGGTGACTAAATAAAGCCAGCAGCTGCCATAAGCTTTCCAAAACTAACGGTAGTTAGGTCGAATGGATAATTTTTAGTGCAGCACTTTCAAGAAAATCGTTTCGCCTCACCGAGATTCGAGCCTATCGCCCCATGACTGTCACACAAATAAAGCATCGCACTTACCGCTCGGACACCGCCTGGATTTTGTTTTCGAAGTTCCCCCAGGAGATTTTTTGTATAATTGCGATACATCACATTCATGAAATATTCACCAAATATGCTCATATACACAAATAATATCGTAATATCCAAGAACCAAAACTTCCTTGCCAAAACTATGAATATTTGCGCGTGTGTATCCAATAAACATGGTGAATATTTTGAATATTCATGTATGGGCAGATCTCTCAAAGGGATATATCGGTTCGAAACATCTTACGTCATGCTCACGCTCACGAGAATTTTCCTTGGTGTGAGCAGGATATAAAATGTTTTGAGTCGTTTTAACTCTCAGCCCTACATTATATGGAATATCCACAAATAAACACATTTATACGTGGATATCTGTATTTAAGATACTTGTAATATTCGTCTATATTTTTTTTTCATAAAAGCCCCTAGAAGTTCCCCAAACATTTCATCTTTACAAAGTGTGGCCGAAGAGTGTCAAAAATCACTCTTACGAATTCTTTCATCTCCGAAAAAATGTCTACAAAGAAGAGATGTCTTCAATTTTTTACAATACCAGGGTTTAAGTGGGTTTACTAATCATATTATTATTGTTAGGTATTGAAAATTGAATTGAACAAATCGGAACTTCATCTTTCAATCGCTATTAGATGATATTTAAAAAAATGCTTGTTTTAGTAATAAAATATAAGAAAAAAAAAACACTGACGTATTCACAGTCAAAAAAAAAAGATCTGTATTATTATCAGTATTACTAATAATATTTCAACACAAAATGCTTTAACAAATTTTTACTTAAAGAAAAACAAAATGCATTTTAACGCTTTAAGCGAATCATAGAGAATTTAGATATCAAGAATTATTGAATTAACATATCGCGTCAATGGAAACTCGCTATTATCACTATTTCCTTTTCTGTTTCCGTAGTAACAGTATGATGAATAATCATCTGTGTTTAAAGAAAATATCATTACACCGCCGAAATCATTCTCTTTCACATAGTGTGTTTTGCACGAAATGCTGCGTTTGTCTTCGTACGATATCCATTCCATGCCAGCATGAATATATGGTGAACAAGTTTCATCATCGAACACTTTATTTACAAAAAAATTGTTTCGCTCAAACCAACAAACATCCGAGTAAGTAGCAAAACCTGAAATCAAATAAACAAACATTAAACTAATGTTGTATGCCTAATTTACAAACATTGTACCCATTTGACCAACGCGTCCATAAGCACTGGCTGGACTGCCAATCTTAGCATTGAAGGGATTTACCAACCTAAAAAGACAGTTTCACGGTTGAATTGGAATTTTCTACGTTGAATTTGTGATAATGCGATAAATAACGTTGAACCTACTTAAATGAATGTCCATAAGTTGGCAGACCTACGATAATTTTATTTTTATCCAGGCCGCTTGCATGCCAAAAGTTCACAGATGCATTGATATTAAGGGTTCCGAAGATGGAACGTTCCGAATGTCTCTTATATAGTGGACTATTAAAACCTTTAAATTTTGAAAATGAAGTTTGAAGGTTTTCATAGGATGAAAAAAAAATATGTTCCTTTCAAGATACCTGTAAATGGTGTGGACTTTGAATAGAAGTGGTAATCATAGGTCATGATGTTTACATAATCGCAGAAAACATTCAACGCTCTAATATCGTAGGCAAAATAGGCGATACCTTCGGGTGCTGCAGCAGCCACGCTTAATAAATATGTCCGATGCTCTCGTTCGTATTCTCGACGAATTTCATGAAGAAGTTGCGTAAAATGCAGCCGATTTTTATTTATTGTCTTTGGAAATTCCCAATCAATATCAATGCCATCCAATCGATATGTTTCGAGTGTAGATTTGACAGATTGAATGAATTCCTTGCGATTCGCATGGTTTTTTATCATTTCCAGAAAGCTAGGAGTGTTGAATGGCCCGCCGATCCAAAGCAAAACTTTTAAATTAACATTTGCCCGTTTCAAGACCGAACATTGTTCAAACAATTCACTAAGCGTTTTGTCGATGACAAGTCGATTATTCTGTATTTCAACGAGCCCAATATTTATATGCGTACATAGATAGGGATCGATTTTGTTGGGATAGAGATCATTGGGGCGATTCAATGTGCCTGGGGCAGCATAATAGCAAACTAACTTTTTCTGTGTGTCGGAACTGTTTTGACGGATGTGTTTTGATTGTAACGCCACATTTTGCTTTGCACCATTCGAAGAAAATATAAAATTGCCCAGCTTAGATGGATGAATAGTTTCATTATCAATCTGTATAACATATGATAAATTTGAGCTATTTACAGCGTTTGTTTCTTGAATAATTGCGTCGTATTTCTTATCACTATCGACATGTTCAAGGTTGGTTACATTGGTCACGAGCATTGAATATTTCATCGCTCTTCCCACCCAGAATTGCAAATGCGGAATATCTGGAAAAAAAGATTAAACATTTTATCAGGTCGTAGTTTGGACGATTCAAAGATCAAATCACAAACATTCATTCTGAAAAATCAATTTAATATGGAATGGAAAATTACCTATCAGTTTGGGGGGAATGTTGACTTTGCTTTGGAATGTCCATGTTGAAAACACTAAAATACTGCATACAATACACAATGTGAGTAAAAAACCGATTTGAATCGAAAGGCATTTTAGTCGGGCTGACCAAAAATTAAGTGAAGCCGTATTTTGTTCGAGCAATTCATATTTTGGATCTTTCGTAAGTTTCTCTTTAGCCATATTCGATTTTTACAACATCAACACAACGCGCACACAATGATTCATCATTTCATTATCAACAATAGAAAAACAACTTTACTAATTGGTAATTACATCAATATTCAATGGCAATAAATGGAACTATGGTTTTTGTACATTCGAATCAGATCATATTTTATACGCTTTTCTGCTTTGTTTACATGAATTGTGTTGCTTTTTCTTTGTACTCAAAAAAAAAATTATACTAGTTACTTATTTTAAAAATTTTATTGTTTTGCATGTCACACAGTTCGTGTGTCGTCAATGAATGAATGAATGAGCAAATAAATGTATGGGCTTGTTTATATATTTTTTTTTGACAGCACCATTCTAACGTCAATTGCGATTGAAAGCAATGCGTTTGAATGTGATGCGTTTGAATGAGCTTAACTTAATTCAGTCTAACGTATTGAGTTTTACAGACAATAGTTATTATCAAAAAAATTGTGCTTTGTTATTGCCAAATGCTTTGTCCTTTCACTAACTGGTCTTTGAATCCCTTAACTATGATGTTACATACATAGAAACTATCATTCGGCGTTGATATCTCTTCTGAAATAGAATTCGTATCAGCATCTTCGTCTTGCACATTCTCCGGTACATATATACTTTGTGATGCATTCTGAACATTTAGGAGTGTAGTTCGGCACAGCGCCGACAATTTGAATGAGCCGTGCTGTTCAAATGCATCTCCAAAACAGTCAGTCTTTTCTTTTGGCTTCAAAAACACATGCATGTTTGTCGGTCTTAATTTGCTACAATTAACATCGAAGAATTTCGTTGATGTTATTATCGACCTAAAGATGAAACAGCAATTAAATTTCAAATGTATATCTATTTTTATATGTAAAACTGAAGAAAAAACATTTTACATAATCACTTTTCTGGTAATTTTCTCTAAGATTTCCACCTGATGGTCTGCATTCATTGAAATACTGGGAAAATTAATAACAAACGCTTCTTTTGCCGTGAATGTTGTTGCCCCGAATACGATAATGGCTTGTTTAATCTCACATCTTTTAAATGATTTTATTATAGCCTAAAAAATGTGAGTGATTATTTTTTTTCGAATTGTGATTAGAAGCACACAAAAAAACGCGGTTTCTTATCATTTATAAGTCAAAGGTCAGTTCATCAAAATATGACAACTTACATCTGAGAGTTCACCGAATTTTCGTTTTGTTTGAATGGCTATGTCACGTTGTCGTTGTAGAGCAAAATATCGGCAAATACTTTTCTCATTGGTCAAATCTTTTTTATTCTCCAAATTTGTCACCATATGACTGAATGTTTCAAACACAAATGGTATTTGATTTCTGTTGAAAGACAGAAATTCTAGCACTGATAGAAGTATGCGCGCAGCGGCTTTATATGTCACAACCACATTTTCCAAATCAATGTTCACCTCGCAATTCACTTTTTTCCACATATTTGTATCACACATTTTTCAGATTCGCTTCTTACCACCAATTTAATCGCGGTTGAATAGTCAAAATTTTCGGAAAAATGAGATCAAAACTGAATGCTCAAGAGATATTGCGGTTGTTAATCGAATGCGATTTAAATTGGAATTTATCGCAGCTCACCGCATTCATACGCAACCAACGTTGTTGCCAGTGACAGATGACTTTCTTAGAGTTTGTTCCTTCTTTCAAATTTCCACATATAGAAATAAGGGTTCGTTCCATTGGAAAATGTCTAGAAAATCGAAATTTTGCTGTTTCATTGCAACATTCATGAAATTACAATACAACTTTTTCAAGTATGAATTTATGAATCCGGATATTTTTAATTATTCAGAACTCTTCGTATATAAAAGAAGATTTGAAATGTTAAAATTTTAATTTTGTTGTTGTTGTTTTTTTTTAATTAATAGCTTAATTATTATTTTTAATTTCGGGTAGCTGAACCGAAAAATCGTGTGGCCCCAGCTCATTGCAAATCTTCGATGATTTTTTCCACTTCGGCTCGCGTGTACATTTGGAATAGTGTTCCAGGTTTCATAATCATAACTTCGACGTTAGTTGAGCTCAACTTCTCTTCCATCACTTGTTTTAATGTGCGTAGAGCCAAATTGACAGCGTCGTGTATGGTCATGTTGTTGGTAAAATTATCCTAGCGCAATATTGTTTTGAAGTTGAAATCATTTGTATGCTCGGTAATTTCTTCTCAATAGATTCATTTTTTTCAATAGTCCTACCTGAAGATTTTGTTGAGCTCCTTCGCTTCCAGATCCAATAGCTTTCGCGTCATATTGAATATACGTTCCGGATGGATCCATATGCCAGAGTTGTGGATCACCATTTTCGACACCGGCAAATAGAATGGCCACTCCAAATGGCCGACTCATTGCCGAGCCACCGTCAGCACTATCACCAAATTGAATAGCCAACGTTGATACAGCTTGAGCGCAAGATTCAACTGACATTCGCTCGTTGTAAATGAACCAGTGGTTCTGGCACTCGACGCGAGCACGATCAATCAACGTTCTGTGGAATCATTTTCGCAAGTAATTATTATTGATGATATAGATTTTAACTTGAATTATTTTTAATTTACCTTGCGTCAGCCATCAGTCCAGATGTGGCACAGCCAATGTGCTTATCGACTTCAACGATTTTTTCGACAGTTGATGGTTCCATCAGGGGAGATGTAATTCGTTTTTCGACGGCCATGACGACACCTTCTGGAGTGCGAATACCAATCGCTGTTGAGCCCAACTTGATTGCTTCGATCGCATATTCAACTTGGAATAAACGTCCTTCTGGTGAGAAAGTATTAACTCCTCGATCGTATTCGGAACGGGTTAAAAACATCTGAAAAACATAAAATTGTTTACAAATAATTGTTTAAGAGTCACTGTTACGTCTGTTGTATAGCACTTTGAGGTTATACAATGTGTGACAAAGCAAAAACTTAAGATATACGAGCTTCATAAATATACTTACTTTTAAGAAATATATTCAAAAACAATCGAAATAGATTATATATATATATATTCGTTTTAAATTTAGCGTTGGTGAAAATGCTTTCGAGTTGACCAAATAATGTTCAAATTATTTACGTTTTAGCTCTTAACTAAAGCTCTTTCTGTCCGGCAAAATAAATGCTGTCTGAATTAGCTTGGTGTTCTGAAATGTCATTATACTACGTCACGCTATTGTTTTTCTGTTGTATTGCTTTGACATATAGAAAAAAATCAAATAAACCTCAAGCACATTTGTAAGGTTTACCCTTTTCTTCAAATCGAATTTTCATTCTATTTTCTTACAATATGCATTCATATTTTTAGTTCGGAAGCAGTTCTATTTCAATCTGAAGAACAAATGGAATCAAATATTTATTCAATTGAATCAGATTTATTTATCATCAATACCTTTTTCTATTAGAATCGAATACAATTAAACGCATTGATGCATTTAAGAACATTTGCCGTAGGATTTGTCTATTCATAAGTCATATTAAAAAGAAAATGTTTGTGTTATTAGATTATGCTTCGAAGCAAAATGAAAGAAGATAAACCGCTGGTTCGTCTATCGTTTACGATATCGATGGCTGGTACTACTGCTGCTTCCCCTACTCGAATATCGATCATGTCTAGAAAATCGATCCTTTTCCCTACTCCGATCTCTTCTATGGTCTCGGTGTTTGTCCGAAAAGTATTTTCTATCGCGATCTCCATTGTCGTAATCAGATTTATCCCTAAATGAGTAATGACGAAAACCAAATAATTATTTGAACATAAAAATTCATGAAGCGTGATTTCATTTCTTACCGTTTCTTGCTTTGTCGCGATGGTGATGGCGAAGGAGATCGCGAACGATTCTTCGATCGTTTTTTGCTCGATCCTCTGTGTTTGTCTGGTGTTCGGCTGCGTGAGCGGGATCGATGACGGGATTTCTTATAGTTTCGTGATCTATTGTGATCACTTGGCGATTTCGATGTTGATCTCGATAGCGAAGTCCGTGATGGAGACTGTCGTTGGTCTCTGGACTTCTTTGATGTTTTGCTATCCAAATTAGATTGCGATTCATTTTGATGCTGTGATAATTGCTGAGCCGTTTGATTTGCTTGAGTGCTTGAATCCTGAGTTGGCTGCGGCTGTGCTTCAGATTGACTGAAATTTAATGACAATGATGCAGTTAGTTTCTATTTATATTCTAGTCACACATATTGACAAACTTACTTAACGGTCACCGGTTGCTGAGATGTCTGCTTTTCATGGTCATTCGGTGCATTATTGGGAACGGCTCGAGAGATGAAACCACCCCAAGCATTATGCGAGCCATCATTTCGGTCCACCGTTGTCACAGTCATTGGTGGTGTATTTTGTTCTGTCTTACTTTTATGGCGATTCTCTTCATACACTTTCTTCAATCGGTCTACAGCTTGCTCGAGAGCTTCGGCATTTGGCTTCGACCGACGATACAATTCCATAATTTTATAGGATATATCCAAAATATCGTCTTCGCTCACTTTAAACAGACCATACCATGTAGGATTGTTGGGCAATGGCAAATTCATTTTGCGTGCACTCAGGTAAATACAAGCGCAAGCAATTGATTCCGGATTATATCGCACAAAAACGTCTGTGCGCAATGAATCGTTCATAAAATTCCATGACATTTGCATTAGACGCGTATTTCCCTCATAATTCAGCACTTGCAAGTACATGACGATGAGTTTATGTGGATGTTTGACATGGACGCAAAAACCAAGCTCATTCAAGACGCGACGCTCGGCTTTGATAACTTGCATCTTCAAAGCAACGTAACTACTATCCAAAATCATTGGCCTAATCGGTCTAAAATTAGAAAATGAGAGTATTTTATATTTTGAAAACGTTTTTATTGAAATTTCCTAACTTACTTTTGGCCACGGACTTGTTTTATGTGATGAAACACATTAATCACATCACGAATTCGACGCGGAGCTTCTTCAATTTTTGAAGCTAAGCACACACAGCTCATTGCTGTGGTTTCCATATTATTGCGCAGATAAGACTTTGAGTAGTAAAATCGTTGAAATAAAACCTGCCCAGTTGCCATAGCCACCTAGAAAATGCATAAAATTGGATAATGAAATGTTAGCAAATCATTGGCACCAAGCTAGAGAGATCCTTAAGTATCAATATCAATTTGGTGGATGAAAATCGCATGTAAATATTTGTTTCTTACCTGCGGCAGTTTTAGTAAAATGCCAGCGATTTGAATGAGCTCACATCCCAGGATTCGTAAATCGGTCTCAGTTTGCTTATCCAAGCCATCTCGTTGCGATGGTGTTTCTTTTAATTTGTTGTCGGATAGCAAAGTGTTTTCAAGTGTCAAAATGATTTTTCCAAACTTTTTATGAGTCATTTCGAACGATTTTTGTCAACAGCTAAAAAATTGATTCAGCTGTAAAAAATCAAATTTAATAGAACATATCGTAAAAACACAATTTTTAATTACTGCACGGACGAGAGCGACCAAAGCGACTGCGTTACGTTTAGCAAGCGAGGTTATGGTTATGATATTATCTTTACAATTGTCATTTAAACTGAGGCCTACAAAAATCAACGCTAGAGCGGCGCCACATAAATGAAACAAAAAACTGATAAAACGCAATAATTTTCTATTCCATTTTCAATGTGACATTATTATTTATTTCAAATATATTTTGAACCAAACACCATTTAATTGTATTTATTTGATATTAAATTCCATGAAATGCGATATTTAGGCGCTGAGGCCAATGACTCCACAACCAATACGAGCTCCGGCATTTCCAGTTGTTTTGCTCAATTCGTGTCCTCCGATTCCCAAGTCGTCAATATCCGCATGTACAACAACGGTACGGCCAACGATATTGTTTGGTCCACTCAACGCAATCAAGGAATCGGTGATGTTGATTTTGGCTGTACCGCTTGCATCGGCCACAATATTTCCCAAATCGCCAACATGACGGTTTTCAGCATTTGGAGCGCCATGCTCTTTTTTGTATGGATTGAAGTGGGGACCGGCTGAAGTGCAACCATTTGTGTTATCACCGAATTCGTGAACATGGAAGCCATGTTCGCCCGGTGCCAATCCACTAATTTCACCAGTTACGGTGACAGGGCCATTCTCTGATTGCTTTTTTATTTTTTTTAGGAATAAAACAAGTCAAAATTAGAAATAAACATAGTTAAAAAGGGATTAAGCATAAAATGCAAGTCATGATGATAACATGTTAATTATTTATTTCCTGTCTCATTACGACCAATCAATATTCGATTTCTTGAAAGGTCAATCCAATCAATGTCGAACTGTGTCAAATCAACTTGCATCGAAAGTTGATGTGACACATTTTCTTCTTTTTTTTTCTTGAGTTAATGCACTTCAGTATCCGAATGTTTTATACTATTCCCATTGGAATTGAAGCCGACGTAGAATAAGTAATTAAAAATTTCCGCATAATATTCATTTTTTCAAAAACAATGTTAACAAAAAGAATTTCACATAAATTTGTTTGCTTACTTGTTCAAAATACACATTGCCCTTGGCATCACCAGCAACAACACATACAGCTTTCACCATTTTTCCGGATTTCAAAAATGTTTCTTAAAAAGTTCAACTTATTGAAAAACAATAATGTTTGCAATTGGTATTTATCGCTCACCGACCGATGTTTTATCTCTGCCGACAAATATTCTAGAACACACTATCAAAATTGCGCGTTTGGTGGCACTGATTGTATCTGACATTTCGAAGTGGGCTGCATTCTTTTGTTTTCCATGAAATGTCAATAGAAAAACGCCGGCGATCGATGTATCCGAATAAATTATCGAAATATGATTCAAAGATGTAAAATCAAATATTTACGTGGTTTAACGAAAAAAAATATAAACAAAATACTGATTTTCGAATTTGACAAATCTACGACCCCACTCCAAGTATAATTCAATATTTAAGATTCATGGGTAAAGTATATACAGATTGAAATGTAAACATCGCGTCGTTATTAAATGTTGGTTTTTGGGGTTGTGTTAATAGATTTTTGGTGGCATTTTTGATATTTTGGCCAAACCTTTCGATGCGTCATGGAATATTTTGACGATGAAATGATTGATTTTGATCCTTATGTGCCGAGTGTGACCGAAATTTGGGAAACCTGCGCTTTACCTTCCTTGCAACAGATCTTTAATTATAGTCTATCATTCGTTTTGTGGAACATTACATTTCGCATCATTACACAAACGTGTAAGTACAAATATCTCCATTTCAAAATGTGATTTTTTTAAAAAACAGTCATCAAAAATAAAAGCTTATTATTCGTAAAAAAAAATATTATTTGTGAAAAAAATCATTGTTTTTCTTGGATTGAACATATAAATAGACAAAATACCACAAATCTTTCAACATGTTACTTCGATCATCTGCGGTGTGGCACTCTCATACTCTGCACTCGGATTTGAGTTCATCTACAGTTTATGTTTCACATTCGGCTATTACGTATTTTTACTGGCAATGCGTTTCTTGAATTACAAAAAATTCGGGACAGCTCTGACCATTTTTTGTGTAGTTTCATTGATTTTTTGGTATGTTTTTGTGAGAGAAAAAGTTTTGTTTTTCTTAAAATTAAAGACATTGATTTTATTCCTTTGTATATTTCAGTGAATTTTTGGATACATCTTCTTTGAATTGGCAAAAATTGCGCGGCACACAAATGGTGGCAGTGATGAAAATTATCTCCATCAGTTTCGATGTAGACCGAAATAAGTTTTCGGATATTCCAAACACATTAAATTTTTTTGGATACATACTGTGTCCAGGGAATGTTATAATGGGTCCATGGTGTTCATATAATGATTACTTAAATGTTTTTAATCGTCGACCGTTTGTAAGTGGCTCACTAGCATGTGAATTACTCTTTAGACAATGATAAAAATAGTTGTTTTCGTTTCTTACTTGATTCATTAATTTTCAAACTAGACATTTATGTGGATATCTCAAGCTATTGTAAATGCAGCTTTAACCGTATTGTTCTTACTCGCATCAAACTGCTTTATTCCAACGTACATTCCGAATCTCGATTCTTCGTAAGTTGCGACAATTAAGAATGATAGTTTTTTTTCTCAAATTTTGAAAATATTCTTCTCACTGTTTTCAATACATTTGAAATTTTATGCAATTAGTTTCAAAAAATGTTTGAGAAATAGATTCCATTTTGTGAATCATTTCTTTTTAGGTGGGGTGCAGCCTACAGAGGAGCACTATCATATCGCTGCAGTCATTATTTCATATGCTTTTTATCACATTGCACGATGCTATTGGCCGGCTTTGCTCCAAATCGACTTCAGAATCAAAATCGCGCTTTAGGCTATTTTATAACGAAACCGTGGAAAATTGAATTACCCCGATCTCTTGTCAATGTTGTGATTTTCTGGAATTTATCAATGCATCAATGGCTAAAGACATGTAATCAAATCATTTTTTTTCATTGCCATGAAATTTTGCTTTTAAATTTATGTATTTTTATGTAAATTCAAGATATTTTCCTTCAGCTGAAGCCGCATGGTGTTTTCATAGCGATAATATGCACATATATTGCATCTTCCCTTCTTCACGGATTCAACATTCCGTTGTCTGCAGTTTTACTAACGCTCGGCTTTGCCACGTACGGAGAATACACAATACGAAAGAAGGTGGCTGATATATTTGATGCATGCGTGCTGGCGAGTCCTTGTATTGAATGCTCACACCGTTACAAGAGCAACGACTTCTGGGTAATTGCTATCAATCTATGCTTTGGCATTCTGGCAATGTTTCAACTCGCCTATTTAGGAGTGATGTTTGAAGGACTAGTGGAACACATTGATGTTGTATCATCAATCAAACATGTTCATGATAAATGGGGCAGTTTGGACTATATGAGCCATTGGATAATCGTTTTCACCCTCTGTCTTAGCGCCTTTATTTAATTTAATTAAAAATAACTTTGAGTATTAACACGATTTTTTTCAATTTTTATTGTTGCTGAATTGAAAATCCCTATTTTGGTATTATGAATATAATTTAAGAGGAAAATTATTCGTGGAAAAAAAAATAAAATTACAAATCTGATTATCGTGCAAATTGCAAATTTTATTCAAAAAAATTATATAAAATTGTTTTATTTGAAAACTATTCGCGGTTTCCCCGAAATATCCCGACAAAATGTCCCGAAAAATATTTTCTTGCAATTTGAAAATGTTCCATTTTCCCGAGAAAATTTTACTGAAAATAAATTCCCCGAAAACAATTTCCTGAAGAAGAATTCCCTAAATAAGAAATGCTTCCTGAAAACTCATTTTCCCAAAAATGATGTTCTTTCTTAATGCAATCGATAAACTTAAATATAGTTGGGTGAGGTTCACTCATCGATGAATTTGCACTGTTCCAAACATGATGTTCAAGTCGTACCATGGGGGGAATTCATACCGTATTGGGCACCTTGCCACCATACATGAGTTACTGCGTAGCTCATGTACATATCGGTATAAATTCAGGATTCTTTATGAATAAATAAATAAACTTCTAATATATTAGTTGTGCGATCGCGACCTGATCCTACGTTAAGTTTTATGAAGCTTTTGTCAATCGGATATTTTGAATTGAAAATACCTTATCAAATACCGGTACAGTACCAGTCGCGGGCCCCGCTTTTGAATTAATTTCAATTCGTAAATCAAATTATTTTCAGGATTTTATATTTTTTGGGAAGCAATCAAAAGATAATCAAAATAGTTTTATGTTATTTTCCTTTTTTCTTTTTCCGGGAATATTTCTTTCGTATTATTATTAATGTTCAATAATTTTCAGGAAATTCAGTTTTCGGGGAAAAAATCGGGAATTTTCAGGGTAACAAAATATACCAAACTATTCGACTGTATGTTCAGTTATTCCGCACAAGCTTTAGTTTTTTAGCTTGCTTGAAGTTGAACATGAACATCCGAATAGTAGAAAAATGTGCAATTCTTTTAACATGAAGAAAACATTGATATTTTATTAAAATTTACAATTTATTTCATTCAAGATCAATGCAGTATGTTTTATGTATATTAAATAGCAAATTAAGCAAATTCCATTTTGATTCATGAATGATTATAGGTCGTACACCATTTGACGTAAAGCAAAAATGCAATAAAGAAAAGAGTGGATTGTAGTCCCGATGTCAAAGATGAATAATTGGGCATACAATCAGGTGTAAATCTCTAATTCGTCCACAAAGTTCAGCAATTTCATTTATTTCATCTACTAATCCTGACGGAAACACTGTTGATTTCATCCTTCTCATCACCCTTTTCTTCGTACAAGCAATTACAGCATCAAAATTACTTTTGTCTATTGATTCAACCAACTCTTTTGATATATCATATAATATATCATATTGTTGCAATACATTATTTTCATGAGCATGATAGTTGTAAATTGCTGAATTGTTGTCGATATTATTGTTGAGGATTTCACAGCACTCCGCAGCGGCTTCGATCTTTAATTTCAAATTTCCTACAAAATCAGCATACTGTGAAAATGAGGTGGCAATGATACTATTTCTTCTCTTGTTTACAAGTTCTTTTAACTGAGGAAAATCATTTTGTCTTATTCTTCTGAATGGGTTGCTTTCGAATACACTACAATTAAATTTGTACGCCATTCTTCCGCTACTACTGCTTGCACATCCAAAAAGTGGTTGAATCTAATACAATCATTCGAATAATAAATATCTGGTTAGCTCTTATCGTATTATGTGACTCAAAATTGGTGACGCAAATTTTAGTACTGTCATACATTTGTTCTTGTCATTAATATTCATTTCCAGATGTAACATTTTCGCAAAGACATTAATATGGTCAATGAATTCGTCTCGATATGCGAAAATAATGTTCCTCGCTATGACGTGATCATGCAACATAGGAAATACACGCTGGCTGCGTTTGTTGCAGCTGTGGTTGCAGAATTTTGGGTATGCGTAGGCTAATGGCCAGCAAGGAATATTATTTTTGACTTTCAAGACGGTTCTATTAACTGTTAATTCGAACTGTTTAGAATAAATAAAGAGTTGCGTCAGTATTGATGTATATTATCGGAAATATCAAAGGAATTTCAATAAGAGAGAAGCATAAGTAAGATAAATTATAGAGCGTTCTCAGCCGTATTCTATTCTATTCTATTCTGTAATTGAATTATGAATTACAATAGGTGTAGTGTACTGATGCATGATGTGGCACACTTTTTGCACACATTTTTTCCCTTTTTAACTATTGAAAATTAACATTAAACGAACAAAACTATATTAATGTGTGTATTTAAATGACTAACTTTATGGTACTACAGCGTTACACGAATCTTAAAACGAGAGTAACATGCGACTCTGATTGTGCTGCATCACTCGTTTGTGTCATAGAGCCAGTTTATTCGACGTACACACAGCTATCAGTATCGTTGTATGTAAATTTGTATTGAGTTAAAGGTACACTTGGGTTGCTAGTTTGCACTTTAATATGTTGTGTGTATTTCTATTAGTATTACTATTACTTTAACGTACTATTGTAAAAAAAAAAATGTAACTTACGTTTAGAGCGCAGAGAAAAGTAAGAATTTCGAAAATGAAGATGCGCATTTCGTTAGAGAACGATATGTAAGAAAACTTTCGAACGATATGTAAGAATATTTGTAATCAATTTGAATGTGATCTTATATACCATTTTCAAACATTTGCAGGAATGCGAAGGACATGGAAAAATACTGACGTTATAAACATGCAATTATTTATGGAGTCAACGTGAATACGGAAATATCACAATAATTCTCACATTAGAAATTCAAATTCGACTAATATATATGGAAATTCATAAAATAGTCTTCATGCTATCTAAAGGAAAATATCTGACATCGGTGATATATTTATTGTTGCTACCTCTGAAGCTGGTCCTCAATACAGTTGGAAATTTTCAGTACAGCTAAGGGTAATTTTCCAAATGTTGACCTACAAATTTAATAGTTCCTTATTATGACCTAAGACTATACAGGGTGTTTCTAAATTCCATGTCGATATTTATACCACGTATTACGGGACTCAAGACCTACAACATTTGTTCTAGGACTTTGGCCAATTCGCCCATTTGGGGGTAGAAACTGGTCCCGATACACATTGACCCCCAATCCCATATGTTGAAATTGAACTCATACAGAAGGTCATTCTGAGCATATGCCAAACAGTAGAAACAAATGTAATAGCGCATTGGAAAGCTGTTGACTTGCCCTTCATTTTACATATGGACCTTGGGTTGGGTGCCCTTTCTAGGGGTAAAAATTAACCCAAGTGAAAAGCTTTGAAAAAATCTGAAAAAAACATGAAAATAGCGGTTTTTCTCGAAAAAATACGTTATTAAGGTACTGATTTCTGTCCATAAATGGAAAATTCGCCTCATTTTAGGTCGGTATGCAAATTTCCAGACCCCAGATTCCCCTTCATTGGAGCATAGGGGAGACCGTTTTTGGCCAGATTTGGTTAAATTTTCGATTTTTTTAAATATGGTGCATCTCAATACATGCTGAAAATATCGCTTAACTGTCTTCTAGAAAATGAAAGTATTCATCAAATGCTACAACATTGCAGAATCAACAAAATTAAATAAACCGATAGGCGGCGCTGTAATTAATGTTTACATTTACATTGTTTTGGATAGTTTCCTGTTGGAAAACTTTTGATTTTCTTTTGGCATGTTGTAGAGGACATCAAGATCTACAATAAATGTTCTAGCAGTTTGCCCAATTCCTATGATCCAATGAAGGGGAATCTGGGGTCTGGAAATTTGCATACCGACCTAAAATGAGGCGAATTTTCCATTTATGGACAGAAATCAGTACCTTAATAACGTATTTTTTCGAGAAAAACCGCTATTTTCATGATTTTTTCAGATTTTTTCAAAGTTTTTCACTTGGGTTAAATTTACCCCTAGAAAGGGCACCTAACCCAAGGTCCATATGTAAAATGAAGGGCAAGTCAACAGCTTTCCAATGCGCTATTACATTTGTTTCTACTGTTTGGCATATGCTCAGAATGACCTTCTGTATGAGTGCAATTTCAACATATGGGATTGGGGGTCAATGTGTATCGGGACCAGTTTCTACCCCCAAATGGGCGAATTGGCCAAAGTCCTAGAACAAATGTTGTAGGTCTTGAGTCCCGTAATACGTGGTATAAATATCGACATGGAATTTAGAAACACCCTGTATATATGAAATGATGTTTATTTTTGTCGTTAGGTCATAATTAGAGTGTAGATCAAAATTAGAGCAAATCACGCCAATTATAATAAATATATTTATTTATTTATCTTTCTGATGTATGGAGACGTCCTTAATTGTTATGTTGTTAAGTGGTGACGCCCAACATTGCTTTCCACCTATTATGAATATTTACTGGGTGTATACACATACACGCTATGCAAAATATATGGCGTAGTCAGCTGCGCGCCTTACCGTTTTTGTATGATCGTTGCCCCTCATTGGTACCTCTACCTAAAAACAGGATAAATAAATGATCTTACATGCCTATGAGTGAGATGTAGAGTGGTGCATGTACATTTAAAATAAAATAGACATACACTATAGATGGCATGTTAATAAAAATTTATTAAGTAAAATCTAAATAATTATTAATTAATAATTTATTAATGGTGTACGGTCCTGTTGATGGCAACCATTCCCAGAGCAATTTTTTGTCCATGTGTGGTACGTTGTACGCAAAAATTTGTTAACATGATAGCTCAAAAAATTGAGATTAGAATTGATCAAAAATTAACACACATATTGGTCTTCATTAGGATTAGAAACCTATTCATTTTCAGCCTAAACGGATAATTTCTTCGGGTAGCTCTAGCGGAGTCGAATCAATAAATGGGCTGTTTGTCAATATAATTAAGAAACATTTGTATGGGGACTATGTCTAGTTCACATTGTATCATAATGAAACTGTCAGAATATCATTTTTTTATGAAAAAAATGAGTCATGCAAAATTTCAATTCATTCCGATGAGATTTAGCAAAATCTAATTTGAATGTTCATTAACTTTTTAACGAAATTTATACATAAAATAGATGTAGAACCATATCTATCGTTAGCATGAATTGAAAGTTCACATCAGAGTGAACTAATTCGTAATTGTTATTACCAATTCAAAAATAGAGAACATTGAAGTAAAAATTAGGAACTGAGATATTTATTCATATTTTTATTAAAATATAAATTTAAATCACATGATGTGTAATGCAAGCGGACCGTGCTTGTATGGGATTGGAGAGCTATTCGAGAGTATGCCAATTGACCGCGCCATCTTGTTTTACATCGGTGAACTCAATTTAGATCCATTGTAAAACGAACAAAATTTTTACTGACACAAATAATAAAAACAAATGAGTCATTGAAACTATTGAAATATCACATCAATACTACTGCCCAATAGATGACGCTGGAGAATTGATATGATTCAAATGTCTCAAATAGCACGGTCCGCTTGGTGTAATGACTCGAAATTCGATCTCATCTTAATGACTTGAAATTTTCTGTGATTTATTCTCAAAGTTGCAAGATGATTCGATAAGAAATAAACATACATCCAATACAAATGAGTAGCAATCAGTGAAAAACCCGTAAACCAGAACAATTTCGGGAAATTTGCGGAAAAGTTAGTTTTACGTACGTAAGACCATTTAATTTTAATATGGAGGTTATAAAAAGGAAAAGTATTTTTGGTAATCGATTGTTTTCGGGTTGCTCAGCAACCTTTTCTATTTCTACAATATGATAGCTATTGCGATCAGTTCAAGCCTATGTTTAGTTCATTTTATCGTTAAAGAACTACCCGAATCTTCTTACTTTCTCGCACCCTCCACTGTATGCGTAAAAGTTTTGGAATCTGTCCAAAAAATTCAAAACCCTCGGAAAGAGTTTTCAATGCGTTTTGGACCTTAATATAATGTATAGAAGTGTAAGATTCTACATTAAGAGCTACTAATTGAAACGAATGCCATTATTGCTAACAAGTAATTTACTTCATTTTTTCAAAATCGAACAAACTACGCAGTGGGCTTTCAGTATATTATTGAATTTGCAGAAATGATAAATTTGGACTTTGTTCGTGTTAATGCGAAATTGCATAAAATGCTATTGTTATTAATATTGCATATGATTCAAATTGTCTTTTCACTTCACATTTCACATGACATTTACACGACACACGTTAAACTAACTTTTCTGCACAAATGTGTATAATCGGGTAATCCAGATAATGTTATACAGTTATATAGTTATTCCTTATCGTATCATCGTGTAACTATGAGAATAAGTCGCACGAAATTTCTAGTCATTACGATGAGATTTAGGATTTATTCAGGATACGAATCAGCCGTGCCATGTATGCGATTTTATTGGTATTTGGATCTAGCTCACCAATACTGAAATGAATACATTGACAATTCAATGAGATTTTGGAAATATTTATATGGAAGCTAGGTTCTTCGAATTAAACATTGCAAAGTTCAAGGTTCAAAGTAAACGTCAAAATAATTTGAAACTTATTGCTCCATATAACAAGGCTCATTTTAGACAAACCGGAATTCTCATGATAACTATAGCACGATAGCGCCATGCTGTAGAGTACCGGCACTATCATGTTTTTGTATAACGACTACCATTTGACTGAGAGAAAAGTCCAAAGTACTGGTAAGCGTTGTCTCTAAATCGCATGTGAATCGAGATTAAAAGTCTGTTACACTTGAAAGGGTTAATTCTTTTACGCACACACCACTGAGTGTAGTAAAAGTATTGCGATCGGTCCAAAAAATTCAAAACGCCCGGAATAGGTTTTCTATGCGTTTTGAACCTAGATAAAACAATTGCAACCATTCCCGGAGAATTTTTTGTCCTTGTGTGGTACGTTGTTCGTTGTACGCAAAAATTTGTTAACACGATAATTCAAAAAATTGAGATTAGAATTGAAAGAATTCAAACGCACACATTTATATTCATTAGGAATAGAAACCTATTAATTTTCAGCCTAATCGGATCATGTCTTCGAGTAGCTCTAGTGGAGTCGAATCAATAAATGGGCTGTTTTTCAATATAATTAAGAAAAATTTGTATGGGGACTATGTTTAGTTCGCATTGTATCATAATGAAACTTTCACAATATTTTTTTTACGAAAAGGTTCAAAGTGAATATCAACAATGGCTAATAGTTCCCGTCTCGCTATTGGTGCACCAACTCATGAGTTTGAATCAAATACCATTACATTCGCAAACATGGCACGGCTGATTCGTTGTCCTAATTAATCCTTAATCTCATCGTGATGACATGAAATTTGGTGTGACTTATTTTCAAAGTTACATGATGATACGATAAGAAACAAACATAGCTTGTGAACCCGTAGACTGTCGTGACATGTGCGGAAAAGTTAGTTTTATGTATGAAAGACCATTTATTTTATTATAATCTGCAAATGAGAAATGAAAGATGGTGGTTCTGTATAAATACTTCTTCAATAAGAGTTTTATTGCAACTGAACCTTAAATCTAGTTGATCTTCGTCTTTTATACCTTTCACAAAATTACTTTAAAAATAATGATAGTTAGATTATCATTTAAATATTTGATTCTAAAATCGATGTAGCATGGATCATTATCCAACAAAAAGGAGGCATGCAACGTGGGAAAAACGCAGCAGCTGCGAAATTGGTATCATGCGTGCAAAAGAGATTATAACAACGTACAACGTGCAACGGACAACGGACAACGCACCACACACGGACAAAAAATTGCTCCGGGAATGGTTGCAATCGTTTTTTCTAGGTTCAAAACGCATAGGAAACTTATTCCGAACGTTTTTTGGCCGATCGCAATACCTTTACCACACACAGTGGTGCGTGCGGAAAAGTAAAAGAACACTTGCATAAAATATTACCCAAAAACAACTAGGTTTTGAAGAAAAAGTCATTGTTTTCTATGTTATTTATCATCGGAATATAAAATAATGAAAAAATCGCATTATTTTTGAATTGTATTCTTAAATAAAGGCTGTTCAGACGCTCACGCACACAACATTTGTTAATGAAATGAAATCATTTTTTTTTTTTTTTCGAAAACCAATGATTATTTTCATGAGAATTGACTCAAATTTCATGTCAAATAGGATTAAGCTGCATGACTTCAATTTTTTCCAGTCCATAATTAGGTCAACTACAGCATATATCAAGTGGACGTCATACTTATCAAAAGCATAAACACCGTTCTCCTGTAATTTTGCTGAATATTGTTTCGAAAAGCTACCAAAATAAATTCAATTAAAGATGAACTTACAAAGCGGCATTCGCCTGGAAAGTATTTGTGCATTGTATCGGCATATAGCTGAATGGTTGAAATAGAATGATCCAATATTTTTTCTTTTTGGCACTTTGAGCACTGATTTCAGGTTTCGAGCTTTGAGTAGTGTATTATAGAGAGCTGGATCCAAGCTAAGAAAATGAATTTGAATTTATGGTTTCTTCTGTGGGACGGGAGGTGAAAACAAATTCAATTCATCTTCATAGTGATTTTCGTTTGAATTTTCATCAACACAAACGCCGGCATCATCATTTTCCTCAAAACAAATTGTACTAATTTTGGAATTCATTGGTTGCATGAAAGGTGATATGTTTGGGGAAAACTGAATTTCATGTTCATCACTATTGCTTTCCCGTCGCAAACTACCAATATCACTTCCAATCTCGCCATCAGTCTCACCAACTATTTCACTATCAATTCCATCAATATCACTCACAATCCTGCCGGTTTCGTCCTCATCTTCACTCTCTAAAGCGTCTGAATTGCAGCTAAATCATCGTCTGACAGCTCGAATTGTTCATTGTTCATTGCCTGGATTTTTGCTTCGATTTCTTTTCTGATTTTTGCCCGAAATCAGCTTGTTTGTATTTCATTTTTGAGTTGAATGCAAACATCACTGGAATTGATGCCTTCATTAATTGTTTCTGCTAACCGAAGTCCGGTTACCCATTCGAATGGTATAACTAAGTGCTTCTTTGATTTTTTAATCGCCACTTCCAAAAACATTTTTATCGCTATCAATCGGAATAAGATATTTATTGTATTTGCACGGACAAAATAAAATTCAATTTGTGCACATTCAAACGACACGCTCTGAACGATATGATCTCTCTTAATGTAAACGTCATATATTTTAAATCTATCAAAGTAATTTGATATGCGCACTACCAATACCAATCAAAAAACTTGATAGCCTAAATAAATACTGGCCTACGCATTTGGCTAGCTTAAATGGCGAAAAACGTGCATTGAACGAAAAACGACCATTAATAGCGAGAAAACACCACAAATATTTGTTTCATTACGACAATGAACCAGACCTTGCTCCTTCTGAGTACCATTTGTTCCGATTGATGCAAATTTTTTCACCCATAAAATGGTAAAAATTCATTTACACACGCATTCAAATGTGAGCGAATTGATTCGATGAGAAAAAAATAACAAAAAATTTTATCAAAATATCGCAGTTACCGCGGGTTATCCGCGGTTAAAAGTCACGATCCGCGCGAATTAGTTCAATATCAATTTTTGAAACATACTTTGTATATCTACTGTTCAGTTTTGTAACTTTTTTGAAGGTCCATACAAATAGTAGAAAAATATGCAATTATGAGAAAAATATTGATTGTTTGTTAAAATTTTCAATTTACAATTTATTTTAATTAAGATGAATGACAATATGTAGTATATATATTTACAAAAAACCAAGTAACTTTTATTTTAATTCCTTAGGGACTATAGGTCGTACTCCACATACTGTAATGCTCCCAAAGGACTATAGGTCTTAATTTGGATGTACTCTCTAGCGTTAAAGACGAATAATGGGGCACTGAAATGCCTGTAATTCTAAAATTTGTCCACCAAGTTCAAGAATTGCATCCATTTCTTCTATTAATCCTGATGGCTGAACTGCTTTGTTCTTACCCTTTGTACTAGCAATTGCAGCTTCAATGTTACTTTTGTCTATTGATTCAACCAACACTTTTGATATATTATAGAATAAATCATATTGTTGCAATACATTATTTTCATGAGCATGATAGTTGTAAAGGGCTGAATTGTTGTCGATATTATTGTTGAGGATTTCACAGCACTTCGCAGCGGCTTCGATCTTTGATTTCAAATTTTCTACAAAATCAGCATACTGTGCAAATGTGTTGGCAATGATACTTTCTGATCTCTTGGGTACAAGTTTTTTTAACATAGGAAAATCGTTTTTTTTAATTCTTTTGAATGGGTTGCTTTCGAATACATTACAATTAAATTTGTACGCCATTCTTCCGCTACTGCTGCTAGCACATCCAAAGACTAGTTGAATCTAATATAATCATACGAATAATAAATATCTGGTTAGCACTTATCGTATTACGTGTATCATACATTTGTGTAGCGTAGAGGAAGAATATCGAGGACAGAAAAGTTTCATGGAAAAATGAAGACGATCTAAATGGTACCAAATAGATAGCTTATTGATACCAAACAGAAAAACCAATATCGTGCCAAATATGTATCTTGTCATCAATATTCATTTCCAGATGTAAAATTTTCGCAATGACATTAACATGGTCAGTAAATTCGTTTCGATATCCGAAAATAATATTCCACGCTATGACGTGATGATGCAACATAGGAAATACACGCTGGCTGTGTTTGTTTGCAATGGTGTATCAACGCAAAATTGTGAGTATGCGTAGTCTAGCAACTTACATGTAATATTGTTAGAGAGAAAAAATTCAATTTGTTCTATTCATAAGCCAATGCCGAAAGTATTTCTGAATAAATATTGGCTTATGAATAAACAGAATTGACTTGTTTTTTCTTCATCATCTCTGTACGGTCGTTAATAAAAATGTGTAATATTATTTTTAAATATCTAGACGGTCACTTTGTCTGCCTTCATATGCTTCAATCCCATTTGAACCGTTGCAGTATTCTATTCTATTCTATTTTATTCTATAATTGAATAATTAATTCATTTCGGTATTTTTTTTTTTGTGTTTTTTTTTTTTTTGAAAAAATTACAAAAATGTTAATGATTGTTTATACGCATTTGTATCGAAATTAGTTTTTGATACGATCTTGGAAAATGAAAATAAAAATTATTCTGCAACTGAGAATCGCTGGTATTTTCTATTTATTTATATTTAGATGCTTTCTTTCATTTTTGCAGCGAAAACTTTGACTTAATTTTGGGAAATTGAACATATAGACATTTTTTTTTCAAAGATCAAGATTTTAGATGATTTCATCACTTTAAATACAATTTTTGTCATTTGACGTTTTTACTTTTTGTCATTGGACTATGTTAGACGATATTGACAATGTTTAAAAAAAATGCATTTGGTTAATTTTGTCATTTTTCTCAGCGGGTTCAAAAGCGGGAGGGCGCGTAGTAGACTACGCCATGTATTTTGCATAGCGTAGTTAGGGCCTCACTATAACTATTATTATTGTAAAAAAAAATTGTAACTTACGTTAAGAGCGCAGACAAAAATAAGAATAGCGAAAATAAATGTGCGCATTTCGGGAGAGAACAATGCTTTCGAACTGTATGTAAGAATAATTTCAATAAAGCTGAACGTGATCTTATATACCATTTTCAAACATTTTCAGGAAAACATGCGAGAATGGAAAAATACCGACAGTAAAAATATGCAGGCAATTTTCATATCTGAAATTCAAATTCAAATTAGAAACAGATTTCATTTTTTTGCTCCATTGAAATATTTGAAATCGGTGACATATTCATTGCTGCAGCCCCACGCGTACAAAACCACTGCGCGTGTAAGAGAATTACACGTGCCCTCATTATATAATATACCTGTACTTTATATGTATATTTATATATACTTTAATACTGCACGTGTAAGAGACTACACGTGCCCTCACATATATAAGCATACCCGTACTAAATATTATCATATTAGAAATTTAAGTGCGACTTTGAAACACTTTTGATTGTAGTACTTTTCCGTATTCACGCTGTGTATGTGGGAAGTATTTTGATTGGATCAAAAAATGAAAACGCTTCAAATAATGTCTCTTATCCAATTTGAGATCTCAATCGGATCGACCTAAGAAACACGATCAGAACGTGTGTATATTTTTCCGGTGTATTTTTTTTGAGTGAGTTACATTTTTCGTCTTCCGATACACAACTGCATCATATGGATGTACCAGAGGCTGGGTATACCGATCCGACTTCGTTTTTGGTAAAGGAGATATTCCCACACCGATATAAAATTAATAAAGTATTAGTTTTCGTTTGAACACTTCTCGAAAATAACAAAATATCGCAGCCAAGCCGATTGAGGCATTTCCATACATATTGTGAAGCGGACGAAGCGAGTCCGTGCGAATAAAATATGAATTAGCGCTTGCATTTAATTTAATATCGGATAGAACGTGATTCACGAAACTTGAAGCTAACTATTATTATGGCAAAACCCGTATAGTGACATTTGTTTTTAGCATCACTTCTTTTTTTACCAGACATTATAAAAGAACAAATAAAATGTGCACATTCAATGTAGATCATTAGACATACCATGTTGCCATTGTGTCACACCATAAGGACATAGATAAAAATAATGGAGCCAAGTCTCTTTTTACAATCTCACTGCAGGAATGAGCCTTATTGTACATAAATAAAGTCATGGGTTTGATTTATTATAAACACAAAAATTTATACGTCCCGATTTGGAAAGATATTCCTTATTGGCAACGAGTTAGTTTTGAAAAATTTCAATTCGACACTCCCACATCCAGGGTTACTTCGAGGTTTGTCAATGTCAATTAATTTCTAAATACTAAACTTGTTCAAGTGTTTGTATAATATCTGTTGAAACAACTCTTCCTAGTAGCCAAGAACCTAGACGAAATAGACAAAAGTGCATGACACGTAGTCAAAAATGTTCAATACTAAACACTCATAATCATTCTTTTACAATTCTCTTAATAAGATATCAATAATATATACGTAACCGGTTGGTTTCTGTAAAATATTTATCGAAGTTATCCAATGATTGTGAAACGCAGTTGACCGATAAATACATACGCATTGGACTCAGCTGTTACAGTGCTGTCAATTGCGTATACGTGTATTAGTCGTCTGCTTCCTACAATATTTGTAAAAAATACATAAATATTATGCAAATACCAACCGGTGACGTGTATTGCATTCATTCTACAAGAAAATTGTCAATTAATTATGAGTGCGTACAGACTGAAATCCGATTTCGCGTAAAATGCGGAAAAGAATGTTTTACATATGTAAGACTTTTTTACCATTAAAATATCTAACATCGTTGATATATTCATCGTTCACTCCCCACGCTTTCTTTTGAGAGAGCTACACGTGTAAGAGAATAACACGTGCCCTCAATACATAATTCATGAACATGTACTATATTTTAAGTGAGACATCAATTTTTACATCAATTTTAAATGCGTCTCAAAAAATGTAGATAATACGCAAAACCCAAAGCATAATAAATAGAATACTTCCAATAGAACGGTTTCGAAGATGGGTTGAGACAAAATATGCATTCTTTGTTTTGGAAAAAAGAGAAAAGGAATTTTTTATAAACATTTTTTTTGCATGCAGTTTTGTCAACTTGTTTGGTCCACGTTTGGTCTCATCTCTTGGTTGAGTTTCAATCATACAAAAACATTAGAAATTACTTACATTGACCAAAATTGAAGAATCCCTGTCCCTTGGTGTGGGAGAATTAATAATAAAATATGACATATTTTTTCCCATATGTCGACCTCTTTTATGGACAATAACAATACCATGGTATCTTTTATTTATCTTGAATATTTCGGCAGAATATGGCCGTACAATCTAAATTTACAAACAAAGAAAGAATTTTGTATTACTTATTCGTTTAATTTATGGAATGTTTTGTTATTGTTATTTAAATGCGATGCCTCATTTCTCCACAGATGTGTTGAGGGAAAAACTGATTTATTTTTTCCATGAAAATTCATTTATAACATTGCGCGTTCAAACAACATAGTTTATTTTGGCGAAAAACACAATTAAGTTGAAACAACAAACGCTACTTTCATCAAATATGGTGTTAGAATTCACTACGTAAAGCGTATTTGGCGATTTGAACTGTAACCTTCAGGCTTAGATCGTTTCTTGCTTAAATAAAAAATCGATAATGCCAACGTCAAAAAAGTTTCTGAACGAGTTTGTGCGGATAATCCGAATTTTTTTCAGCATGATAGTGAAGTGTTGTTTTATTGAACCATTGAACGGAAGAAACGAATTGCAGCCGGCAAGAAACTTAAGGGTTCAGTCGGTTCAGTTCACAAAACAACCGATGCATAACAACGAAAAATAACACAATTGCTGAATTTTTCGATGAATGTGTAAATGAATTGAGTGAATTACCGGTCAAGAAGTGTTGAAATATTATTGTTCGATTTTTTTTGTCCAATCATTATTTGAAAAATTGATTTTAAAATTCGACAAGGAAGTTGTGAATAATACATATATATTATTGGGAGTATAGCTTAAAAAGTTCGTTCTTTTTGCTGAAAATATGCATTTATTTCGACAACAAAATGAATTGATACATCATTCAAAGTATTGGCCATCGCTAGCCACTACTTTTTCCCATCTTTCTGGCAATTAGTGGATTCCGTCCCAAAAGACCTGTTCATTTTTTGAGCCTATGAACAAATCGAGCCAATTTTTGATTCCCTCAAATGAAGTGAAGCGTATTCCGGTAAGGGCATTCTGCATCGATCGAAACAAGTGGTAGCCGGAAGGGGCAAGGTCTGGGCTATAAGGCGGGTGAGGCAAAACTTCCCATCCACTGTTTTCCAAATAGTTTTGGCCCTATCTTGCAACATGAGGCCGAGCGTTGTCATGATGAACGCATATTCCAGCCATTTTTCAGGGATTGCTCGCTTCAAACGAATCAATTGTGTTCGATACAAGTCCCCTGTGATCGTCTGGCCCGATTTCAACATCTCATAATACAAAACACCCTTTTGGTTCCACCAAATACAGAGCATTATCTTGGCATCATGGATATTCGGCTTTGCCGTTGATTTGGCTGATTGTCCGGGCTTCACATATGATTTTTTGCGCTTGGGGTTGTCGCAATGGATCCATTCTTCATCACCAGTAACAATGCGATGCAAAAACAACTCCTTTTGTGCCGTTCAAGCAAACGGCTTCAATTCATATGGGACCCAATTTCCTTGCTTTTAAATGAATCCTGCCGCTTTCAAACGTTTTGAAATGGCTACTTGAGTAACTTCCAATGATAATGCAAATTCTTCTTGTGTTTGACAAAAATCTTGGTCAAGTAATGCATCCAATTCTTCGTCTTCAAACTTTTTTGGCTGCCCTGGGCGTTCTTTGTCTTCGATGTCAAAATCACCACTTTTAAATCGTGCAAACCACTTCTGACACACTCTAACCTCTGAAGCATATTCAGGATACTAAGCTTCCGTGAGTAATTGATGAGCTTCTGTTGCCTTTTTTTTAAAATTAAAAAACAAAAGCAAACTTTCCCGCAAATGCTGTTTTGTTGGCACGTATTTCGACATTTTCAGCGTACATTTTTTTTTTGTTTATATCAACTTCTGTACACTTTGACACATCGAAACTAATAGAATTTTTGACGCTCTTAAAGAAAAAATAGCTTTCAATGACAAGTAATCAGTGCATATATTAGTACGCCATCTTGTAGCAAAACGAACTTTTTAAGTTATACTCCCAATATATATTATATACATACATGATACACAGGCTTCACGGTCTCAAGTGAAAATAAAGTGACTGACTAACTGACTATGTTGATTTTGTATGAATACCAAATCAAAGTTATCCGCCTGTCACAAATTACTAAGACCTACAAATGAGTACAGAGTTTACCAATAAGATGTTTGTTTTTCAATAGGGACATATTCGGATATTTTGACAGTTCTGACATTTAGTTTTTTGACATATGTACAGCAGAAGCTTTGCCATTTGTGAAAATGTCTTCAATTTCAATAGAAAATCGTATTAAAATCATCGAAACCTTTTACGAAATTGGTCGATGTGTGAAAACCACATTTCGTAAAATTCGCGATATTTTTGGTCGTCATAATCGGTCTTCTGAAACCGCTATCAAGAATTTGGTGGATAAATTGAGAGTTACAATGAGAGTTAGTTATTGGTGAGATTGAACCTCAATTATGCCAAAATGTGATTGAAAATTTTGACGAAAGAATCGATGTCTGTAAGCGTGCTCGTGGACATTTGAAGGATATTATTTTTCATTCATAAATGGCAGACCTTCTATTTTACATATCAATAAAAATCCATAGCATTTTCATACAAAATGTGTGTTTCATTTAAGATTCAAAAACAAACATCTTTTTGGTAAGCCCTGTAAATGTTAGTCGCTAATAAAATAATAATTTTTACTTCCTAGTGGCTACTAAAACCTACTTACTAATAAAATATTTTATTATTTATTATTTATTAGTTACACCAATGACCAATAATATTCATCGGCATACTGATAAAATCGGTGAACGCGGTTAAGTGAATGTGAAAGTAAATTATTTGTGCGCAAGGTCGTTTGACAAATGACCAAAATCAATGTGGCAGAGTCCGAAACGATTTAATAGTGCAGGACACTATTTTTACAGTCAAAAATTGATCATTTAATATGTTTCAGATGGGACGTTGATTTGCGTGATTGGAACGAGAATGAAGATCCATGCGAACAACGTGCGCTGTGGTAAGTATAACAATTGTTGATATCTAAATCTGTTCGAAGGAATAAAGAACATTAATGCAATATGAGAGTGAAGGGAGGACTCAATCATCAAAACATTCAATTTTATCAAATAGCTCACATTCGAATAGTCTGTATCATCTGCGTGAGTCAAATATTTGTAAAATTTGATGCATCAACAAATGCAATACAGTATTTCAACCATGTGGTCTCGTTATTGCACGTGGAAAGTGTATGTACTAATATTATCTAATTATTAAATGAATGCCCTGTCTGTTGAATAACATCATCAAATACAGTTTGTTGATTTCATTTTAATACTCGATCTATATCTGAAAATTGAGATAAAATCAAAATAATATAAAAAATCAACAGAAAGAAAAAAAAATTGTAGTCTAAAAATTTACCTTCAACTGTTAGTCGATTCGTTCGAATAATCAATGACCGCTGCTGCTGTGCTCAAGCCAAAATGCTCTGAAGAAATTCTTTTAAATACGAATAAGGAATAGTCATGATTTTTTACTTTTCCGCAAACACCACTATGTGTAGTAAAAGTATTGCGATCAATCCATAAAATTAAAAACGCCCGGAATGAATTTTCTATGCGTTTCGAGCCTGGAAAAAACGATTGTCCGTTTTACGCAGAAATTTGTTAACACGATAACTCAAAAATTGAGATTATAATTGATCAAAAATTTACACACGCATTGAACTTTATTAGGAATAGGAACCTATCAATTTTCACAGCCTAATCGGATAATTTTTTCGGCTTGCTCTAGTGTAGTCGAATCCATTAATGGGCTGTTTTTCAACATGATTAAGAAACATTTGTATGGGGACTTTGTCTAGTTCACATTGTATCATAATGAAACTTTCACAATATTATTTTTCCATGAAGAAAATAAGTCATACAAAATGTCAAGTCATTCCGACGAGCAATCTTGGAAAATCGGTGTCCATCATAGTCTGTGTTCTGGTTTGCGCTTAATAAATGCCTAGGCCACACGTGGACTAGTGAATATATCCTTCTCATTTACGCTCGTACGCATTAAGTGATGATGACGAACATCGAACATAACGAGAGAATAAAATATAACGGTTACAGTATAAGACTATCGTCTGGCGTAAGCCAGTATACTCTATGAACGAAATTTTTATGGTGACTATCTTATGTTTACATTGTATCGAATTGAAAACTTTCAGGATATATATATATCATTAAAAATAAAAAAATGTATGAAAAAAAATAAGTCCTACAAAATTTAAAGTCATTCCGACGAGATTTAAGACTACCTCCTCAAAATTTCCGACTTGACATGCTCGTTGGCATGAGTTGAAAGTTCACATCAGAGTGAACTTATTCGTAATTATTATTATCAATTCAAAAACAGCGAACGTTTGTTGAACTGAAAATTAGAAACTGAGATGTTTATACGTTTTTTCTAAGTTAAATTTAAATTTAAATTACATTAAGTGTAATGACTTGAAATTCGATCTCATCGTAATGACTTGACATTTTCTGTGATTTATTCTCAAAGTTGCATGATGATTCGATAAGAAATAAACATAAATCCGATACAAATGCGTAGCAATCAATGAAAAACCCGTCAACCCGAAAAATTTCGGGAAATGTGCGGAAAAGTTAATTTTACGTACGTAAGACCATTTATTTTTATATATGAAAAAACCGAAAAAACATTATCGAAAATATAAATATCTGACACATTACCTCTGGCACTTTATTGCTTTGCATATGTTTCGACGGTTTTTATCAAATCCTAAAACATTTGATAATATTCGGATAATTTAGCTTACGGAAGTTCTGCCAATATTTTACACGAACGATAACATTTCTTTTCAGCCAGCTTGTATTTTCGAGCGAATGTTTTTTTTCTTTCGGGTTTGTTCCATAGTCACAATTTCGACTGTTGATGATAATTTTATCATGTTTTGTTCCCGAAACAGCCATTTGTGCATCATTGTGCATAAAATGTACGTTATTTGATCGATCGTTGATATATTTACTTAAAGCCAAATTTGTCAACAAATTCAGATATTTCTTGTCGTATCCTATGTAAAGGGTAGTTTCAATAGGCTTTCGCATCAAAATCTCTGATGCTTTGATATCCTTTTCAATATGGAGTGATGAAACACAGGACCATTAACTTGATAAATGTTTTCATTAAAGAATATATTGTAATAATTGCCTTCAACGAATGCTTTGTGCATATTTCATTCGTCAAAACACTACCGCTTTGATTGTTTTGAATAACAGATAACAGACACAAGTTCTATATAGGTGACATTTTTGTTTATTTATATTTGAACCGTTTGTTCGAAACCTAACAAATAATAAAACGTGGTTTTTACTTACGTTCATGATTTGCGTCTTCAAAGGCTCAAGTATTACATACAATATGTTGAATTCTTCTTGACTCTCAGCGTAAATCATTTTCTTCATTGTATCTAAACAATATTTTCTCTCCTGCGCGTTCATAGCACATTTTTTGTAGTGATGTTACGGAGAAAGGCTTGCGAGGCGCAGAACACGCATAAGTTGTGAACGGCACTTGGGAATTGGTTTTCAATGACATTAATATTTGCACCATGTTTATCTGTGAGGATTACCTCAATTTTTCGATGTTCTGGATTTGTTTTTTTGAATTCGGCGAAAACCACAGCCCGGCATCATCTTCTACCTTTACATATAAATATATGTTATTGGCGCTCGCATAGCGTGTAAACATCAAACAATCATAATTCCTACCTTAGGCGAAAACAGTATTGAAAGTTCCCACATTTTCACTTCTTACCTAATTGATGACAAAAATTACCAAAACCATTCTACGATCATTAATGTTGTGTGTGCCATTAAACATTAATAGTTCTGGGTACTGCTGAAAGTATGTTTTCGAATATTTTTCTTTTTGAAAATGAGTGCTTCCAACTCATTATCTTTGTGTAACTTTTAACCTAATGCAGCTTTAGCTTGTTGAATTTCGCGATCGATGTTTTTCCGCTTCTGTCACGTTTCTATGCTTCATCACTAATATAGTACAAGATTACGATTTTCTCGCCTTTCGTATACAGTTAGCTGTTGCTTAAATTCAGCATAAGAACCGAACTCAGTTCCTATGCAGAAGTTGACCGTTACCGTTGAAATCATATTTGAGAAATGCTTCACTAAAAATTTGTGTTTATTTTGTAAAAGAAATGTGTCTCTGTTTGAATATTACTGCAAATGCAACAACCAAACATGATGTCTATCTAAAATATATAATAGCAACAACAATAAATTGAAATCATTCAATTGTAGACACAGCGACACCTTTTTTTCAAAACAGAGACAAATTTCGAATTCTCTCGCACGTTTTCCGATGCAGAGATTATTATCATACTTTAACAGTCTACTTAATTCCTATTGCTCTGATGGTGTTGTGGTAGATATGACAGAAGCATCCAAATTGGATTTCAAAATATCCCATCAGTTGAAGGAGGATTTGTATCCAAAAATGTTCGCTGAACTCCAATATTTCTGCATTTGATATTATATCCATTATCGTAGAACTTTCCTCTAATGTTATTAATATCAATCTCAAGTTGTTCATGTTTACAACAATCGCCTCATATATTCCAACTCCAGTTTTCTCGCTCTCTTATCAATGTTGAATGGAATATAATCGAGAAATATTTATTCTATTATTAAAATGCTCCTATTTAATTTATAAAACAATCTAAGATCAATAAAAATCAAAATCTATACCCCGTAGACATGTGCCTAATTTGAAAGAAAGATTCCTGGATTTATTTTTTACAAATGACTGAATACTTCAATCGCAAAAACCGCTCCACTCGTAAAAGTCGATGATTATCATCCGCCAATTCTTTGACTTTTGCGTGGCATACTGCTGCGAGAGCTGAACTCGATGGTATTAACTCACATCTCGCTAATGTCAACTTTGACATCATGTTCGAATATAAAATCCTCGAAGAAAAAGTAGCCAATCTTTTCTCGATATCCTCACTGGTGTGATAAATCGTCAACTACCTACCAGAGTACTCAACTCCGACCGACCCAACCCGAAGTTTTTCGGGCTCGCGCATGTTCGGTCAACAAACAAAGTATTCGGGCGGTCTCGGGCAGCCATTGGTGGCCTGCGAGACCTTCGATTTTTACAAAAAATGTAAATGAAATATGCTTTAGACGTAATTTTGATATTTTTAGAGTTTTTAAGGACCAAAAATTGGCTCGTTTGCGACCTCTGGCACCTACATACGGAAAAGGGGGTATGAGAAAGGGGCCCTAAGAAAATACAAACAAAGAGGGGACGCGGTTAAACAAAACTGGTGAATAGCGTCCCTTCAATATAGCTTTTCTAAACTTTATCAGCCTGAAATGCAAAGCCAATTCCCTAAAAATAATGTAATTACACGTAAATATTAAGTGATGGAACTATTGTTGCAAAAATGTTGGACATTTCTCGCAAATGTTTGCACATATAGCACAAATGTAAACCAACGTGTGCAAATGTGTGTCATTTTATTGCTTAACAACAATCCTTACAAATTGACGTTCAGCATAAATTTCACTTATTTTTGCAACAATCGCTCCATCGCTAAAAATATATAAAAAATACTTGCATATTTACTCGTATTTCTCAAACATTTTTTATTAAGTTGAGCAAAGCAGTTCATTTCGAAAGGAAATTTTGTGTACATATTCTGCAAAAATTGAAGAAATGTATCATCAATGTTGGCAAATGTGAGTAAATGCGTTCAAATTGTGTTAAAATGTTTTAAGATTCATTTGAATTTGAAATTTTGCATTCAAATGTTTTAAGATCGATTTGCATTCGAAATTTCAATAGCAAATGCTTAAAATAGGAACATACTTTTGTTTCGTTATTTTGCCATAGCAACTGTATTCTGACGTCATCATTCAGCTTTGAATCATCGACACCGCCAGCTGACCCCCTCGAGCAAACCGATGTCGAATTCGATGGCAAATTTATCACCGAATAACTGTCAACACTCAACACAAAAAAAGGTGCCGGTTCCGATGGAATCCATCTTCTCTTATTGGTTGGTCCAAGTGTGGTCTCATCCCGTGTGCGATTAACTATTTTGGGACGTAGCCGGCTGACTACGATTGGCCCTATTACAAAATAAATATAGTCAGTGAATCAGTCAGTCACTTTATTTCCACTCTTGGTTGATTTTGAACAATAAAATAAACCAGAAATGTTGTATTTAGAATTTATTTGACCGATATTCGAAGTATCCCTGTCCTTGAGTGCATGGTAATTCATAATTTTTAAAACATAAGATATCTTTTCACATATTTTGACCTCTATTCAATATAGCATAATAGGTTTTATTTGGCTCTTCTATTTGTAACTCTCAAATCAATGCTTCCGTCTATGACTAATGTCAATCCGTAATTCGCGAAAGCTAATTCTCGGTCGTTAATACATTCGAAGTTGTAATTTTTCAGTAATGAAACCAGAGCCACTTTCGCTACTACTTTACCCATGCGCAAACCTGTGAAACGACAATTTAGTTTATATGAACCATTCTCTTCCATGGAATGACAAGTACATACCAATACATGCCTTTGGACCGTCTCCAAAAGGCAAAAATGCATTCGGTTCATACATTGGATTTTCTTCCGAGAAACGATCTGGTAAATAGTTTTCTGGATCGGGAAAATATTTGGGGTCACGCATGAGACCAAGTAATGAAATAACAATTGGTGTTCCTTTTGGCACTGTCAATGCCAGTTCATTTATCGGATACTCCTTTGTACACAATCGATTCAAAAACGGTAAGGTTGGATATTTCCGAACAGATTCTGAAACATAAAATTAAATAGCTCGAATTGAATGCCAATATTTTCATAAGAACTACGCTCTAAAATTCACCTCGTAAACATTTATCAAGAAATTCCATTTCATGGATGTTATCATAAGTGATGACATCATTGTATTTTGCTAATGTACTGTCAATCTCATCTTGGAGCCGTTTCATTAAAGCTGGTTTCCGCGATAGTTCGAATATGGTGTAGGATATTGCTGACGATGTCGTATCAAAACCGGCTAAATAGAATAGTCCCACTTGAGCTGCACACTGTTCCATTGTTAGAAACTTTCCAGTCGATTGACTGTTGATCGGCTGCGTTTCACTAGTTCCCTCATTATCGTCTATACTCACTTTTCCCGTGTTCTTTAGCTCCAATAGTAATTGAAGGAAATCCTTCCGTTTCACATTATTCTTTTCTCGGTATTCCATAGTATCGGTCACGAGATCAAGCATGTACTTATGAAAAGTATTTGGCTGTGGCGATATGTGAAGAATCTCAAGTATTCTACAATGAGAATGATAAAAACAGGTATTGATGATGAAGCGAATTGGGATTTTATGTATATTCTTCAAGGAATATCATTGATTGATTTTCAACTCATTACGTAGGGCAGAAAAATCCTCCAATCAAGCGAATTCGATTCATGAAGGCTCCACCGAACGTATGCTTCTCGATTTCTCTGAATGGATGATTTGGGACATCAATTGAATTTACATCAAGACCAAAGCCGACAGTTCCAACGATATCCATCGCAAATCTAGCATAAAAAAACAAACATAAAACAATATTTGTGGATAATCTTTTGTACATATTTGCAATAATAAAAATTATGTTAACCTTTAGATGTGACACCAAATTCGTCTATTAATTAGAAATAAAAAACTATTATATCGCAAACATGCCAGATTGGAAAGTATATCAATCCAAATTAGAAAATTTGCCAGATATTAAATACAAATTGTGAAGTATTCAATTTCTAATCAAAATTGATTGAGAAAACGTCTCATCTTTCGATGTGAATAGAGGAATAACCAACTTTCATAATTTAAAATGGTTTTTCAACGAGCTTTCCAATTAAACATGTTAACAAAAATTATAGCTTTATCATTTATCAATAAAAATACCTGATTGCAAGATCCTTGATGTCAACAATTTCTTTGTTATTAATTACTGTAGAAATTTTGCGTTTCAAATTATCAGAAATCTGAATTATTGTTGGCATCATCCCTTTGAGTTTGCCTGACGTGAAGGTTGGTGTTAATTTTGCTCGAATCGATTTCCAATCTTGGCCGGGTGCCATAAACATATTGGCGGCAACTGGATCTCGATTTGGATTGTGATAAAAGCCTCGATCATAAAAACTGTTGGAGTCCGTCGTAAGGATCGTTTTAATAATATTCGCATCACGTACAATTAGTGCTGGTCGAAACAAATAATAAACGCCTTCAATTGCCTTTTTGGAGCTGCAATGGAGATCGTACAATTCTTTTCCTATCGATTTCGTTCCATTCCACGAATGCGACAAATTCCCAAGTGGAATATTTGGTTTTATGTAGGGGAAACCAATTCGGTCCCAATAGCTGTAGGTATATTTAATCCAGGCATAGCAAATGCTCAATATGAAAACCACCGAATATAATAAAAACATCTTCTAAACTGTACATTTGGGATTGATCTGAAGAGCAACAACATGTTATTTAATATAAGTCTTGTGATTCACACGAAAAACTTATCGCATTGATAACCCCAGACATCTATTTGTTTCGTCTCGGTGCTTTGTCATAGATCATGCTATTATCTATGTTTATAAGAGATAACAATTGATTTTAAATTTCGTGATTTGCATGAATTGAGGCTCAATTATTCACTTTGGATTATGATTAAATGAAACGCTGCGACAAGGCGATTGTTTTTTTTACTTTAAATGTAATTAAGGAAATAGGAATCTTGACTTAAATCGATTCATAATAAATTTCCACTGCGGCATTGAAATTGAAATCAAACGTCAGATCTCATCTACATCGAAATAAATTTAGCATTGAAAAGAAAAATTAACGGGTACATATTTTTTTTATGCGTAATTCCCAACAACGAAATATTGCAAACTAAACGACTTTCATAGCTAAAGAAATCCACGCAAAATTGAGACAAAGAAAATTTACAAAAAAATCACAGCAGCGTCTTCTGCAGTAAAGGTTTATGTCACTTACACTGCCGCCTTTATACGCACTGTCACGATTCGAATATAAATAGAGCGTCGCTTGGTATCAAATGGTGAAAGTGCACGTGTCATTATTGCTGATTTAATCTTGTGTCCCTTTTGCTATTCTAATTCGCACATTTCGCCGAAATGATTTCGGTTTTATAGTATAAACATTAATGCCGTTCTGTTTGCGCTGAAACTAGTGAAGTACGTTTCTCAGCTGTCTTCGAATCAGTTAATTAAAGACAAAACACATTCAGAGAATTGATCAGGGGGCATCAAAATATTATGTTTTAGTTTATTGGGTGTATAACTTAAAACGTGGCCATCTGTATCTAACTTCATATCTATCACGAATGTTATTTATTTGACAGTGAAATCTTAAAGAGCGTCAAAAATTCTATTAAATTTCGTCTGTCAAAGTGAACACAACTTTTCACACAATTTTTTTTTATTACGGTTAAAATGTCGAATTATGTGACAACAAAACTGCATTTGCGGAAAGCAATACTTTTGTACTTTAACCAAAAGAAAATTGCTGCTGAATGTCATCGTTTGTTGTCAGAAACCAATTCCGAATATTCAATATCAAATAGTGTGTGTAAGAAGTGGTTTGCACGCTTCAAAAGTGGTGATTTTGACATCGAAGACAAAGAGCGTCCAGGTGAACCAAAAAAGTTTGAAGATCAAGAATTGGAAGCATTGCTGGATGAGGATTCATGTCAAACGCAAGAAGAACTTGCAAGATCATTGGGAGTTACTCAAGCAGCCATTTGAAAACGTTTGAAAGCAGCAGGATTCATTCAAAAGCAAATTGGTTGCCCTATAAATTGAAGCCAAGAGACGTCGAACGCCGATTTTGCATGTCCGAAATGCTGCTTGAACGGCAAAAAAAGGAGTCGTTTTTGCATCGCATTGTTAATGGTGATGAAAAATGGATCCATTACGACAACCTCAAGCGCAAAAATGTGAAGCCCGGACCGATCCATGGTGCCAAGGTAATGCTCTGTATTTGGTGGAACCAAAAGGGTGTTTTGTATTATGAGCTGTTGAAATCGGGCCAGTCGATCACAGGGGACTTGTGTCCAACACAATTGATTCGTTTGAAGCCAGCAATCACCGAAAAACGGCAGGAATATGCGACCAGACACGAGTCCATAATTTTTCATCATGACAACGCTCGGCCTCATGTTTCAAGACAGATCCGATCAGAATATTTGGAAAACAGTGGATGGGAAGTTTTGCCTCACCCGCATAGCCCAGACCGAGATCGATGCAGAATGCCCTTACCGGAATACGCTTCACTTCATTTGAGGGAATCAAAAATTGGCTTGGATTGTTTATAGGCTCAAAAAACGAACGGTTCTTTTGTGACGGAATCCACAAATTGCCTGAAAGATGGGAAAAAGGAGTGACTAGCGATGGACAGTACTTTGAATAAAATGTTATTTGATTGATGTTTGGAAATAAAGCTGTATTTTTTGCAAAAAAAAAACACGTTTTAAGTTATACTCACAGTAATTTTTTTTTTTTCTACATACAAATAACCCAATTTGAATATAGCGTAGAAATCAAAATATTGGAGTGCCAAAATGTTGTAGAAATGTGCAGTTTCAGTTGAAATGCCAAAATTCAGTTGTGCGCCTGTTCACATTGTGGTCGAAAACTCATGCAACGTTGAAACTGTCGCGCATTTTCGATACTTTCGACGCTTCATGACGTTTAGACCACAATGCAAATCCGCGCGCAACTGAATTTTGACATATCAACTGGAAGTGCGCATATATCTATATCATTTTGACACTCCAATATTTTGATCTTATATGCAATATTCAATTTAGATTTTTTTATATAGAGAAAAACTTCTGTAGAAAAATTCGGGAAAAACGATTAAATTTAGTGATTTTAAACCACAGTTTAAATATTCTGAACCAATTTTTTATGTGTGTACGTACATGGATGTAATTGGCTGGCTGTTTTTAACAACTAGCTATCCAACGCACTTCGTACTCAAGTGAGTTAGAGTGAAAAATAATTCTGATTTTTACACAGACATTTTACGTTTGTAAGACCATTTATTCATTTTCGGTTACGCATTGGTGAAGAGATGAAATATGGTGTGTAATGAATTATGAAAATAGTGGTCGATTTAATAAAAATAATTTTAGCAATTACAATCAAATTTTTTATTTACTGTATGTACATAAAATTGAAAGGTGACAAAGAAAAAAAAGGTTTGTTATCTTGATAATGTAATAGTATTCCATTTGGGTCAATTTAGACAATTTTGTTTTTTCTTCTCGCGTATAAACTTTAGATGCTAGAATATTGATGACGGTTCGACAAACTACGACGACACAAATAGGTTACTACACCAATTGTGATGGATGCAATCATTATGATAGCAATTGAAATAGTTAAAACGCCTGTAAAACAGAGGGAAAAAATGGTTAATTGAATTCAGTTGCAATCAGTGTTTGGAATAACGCTGAGCCGAGCTGAATTAGCTGACTCAGCGAGCTGAGCATCAATGTAAACAAAATGTACGCACACAACGATACTGTTTGCAATCTATGAATACTCACCGGCCCATGTCAATGTATCACAGTCGACTCGCGTTGAAAACTGGCGGCTATGCTTGCCATGATAAGCTTCTAGCTGAACATGAGACATTTTGATAAACCCGGTATTTATTTGTCCATTTCCATTGAACAAATCCAATTTTACGGGTTTTAAGCAGTAGTACGAGGTCTTCCGCAAAACTCGAAAAGTATGACCGAAATAGAAATATTTCAATTCTTGATCAATTGCATTGGGTAGAAGTTTACCAGACAATTTGATGGCAATCATTTTCATTGAATATACATCTTTTCCCAGAATATTTTGCATGCTGAATGTAATTTTCATGGTATTAATGTAATTTAAATCGCTTTGATCTTTCCATGTAATTAAAATGTATTGATCAGAATATTTTTTGGATCCACAACTCCCGTCTGTTGCATTCGCTTTTGTTGGCAATTTATATCTATGGTGGCTCACAACACCATCTTTTGTCTTATATTTAAGATTCAGTTGCATTCTTATATTTAGTAAGATGCATATTTGGTCAGCTTCTTCCCATATCCAACGGAGCTCTTTTAAACTATGCAAGTTGTCACTGGTTTCAATCAAAGAGTCATCTGCAACTGCACTTGTACAATCAAAGACTACACACGACACTATCAATTAAAAAATGTAGTAATATAAGATAAAATACTCGATATTAACGGAATGAATAGCTACTACTTGAAAATTTGTGAGAATTTGATTGAAAAGCATAACATTAACTTACTGAATAACGGGAGAAATCGAAGAACTATTTTCATTTTTGCTTGAAGGTACTGAAAAATATCCGACAAAAATTGTATTGTAAGCTCAGAAGCAGGCATGAATATGTCAAGTGTTCGAAATCTGTACACTTTTATCTTGCACCACCCTCAACTCACTTAATGAGTTGGAGAATGTTTTTATTGTGTTCAAAGTGCTGACTCATGAAGAATTACATCAACAATAATTGATGTCGAAAGCGAAAATGAATAAGCAATTAATTTCATTTGAAACATTAAAAATCAGAACATATTGAATTTATATCGTTGTGATAAAGTTTGAAATCATGACTTTGTCACTGATGGAAGAATTCATTATATGAATGGGTTTAAAATGATGAAAAATAAAATTGAAAAATAGAAAGTGACACAGTGAGCAATTATGTACTGATATCCAAATGATATAATATTTGCATGTATATATGGAACATGGAAAGCCCCCAGAAAATGATTAACAAGTTCATTAAAATAACGTTTTGAATCGAATAGCTTCGATAAAAAATATTAAGGGAAAAATTCCATCAACAATAATTATATCACGATATTTTTAAAATTTACTTTACTTTATTTCGTCAAACCGAAGGTTCTGTATAATACCGCAACCACATTTTTGCCATTGATTTTAGCAAAAGCATTCTTAAATTCAATTATTACATAAATTCATATTTTTATTCAAAGTCAAAAACGAGAAATTTGTCTTACGGGTGCGCATAAATTAAGCCGATTTCTTACCAATTACTCTGATTGAAAATTTATCACTGCGAAGATATACATCCTCAATCAATTCTTCAATTTACATACCTGCAACAAACTTATCGTTCGGATTCAATGTCCGAATATGCCTCATCTGCCTCAGTCTGTAGTTATTTGTGTGCATAAAATTATTGCGATCTGTCCAAAAAATTCAAAACGAATGCGTTTTTTATGCGTTTTGGACTTGAATATAGCGATTGCAACCATTCGCAGAGAAATATTTTGGCCGTGTGTGGTACGTTGTATGCAAGAAGTTGTTAACACGATAAACCAAAAAATTTAGATTGGAATTGATCGTTAATGAACGCACAGATAGGTCTTCATTGGGAATATAAACTTATTAATTATCAGCTCATTCGGATAATGTTTTCGGGTAGTTCAATTGGGGTCTAATCACTAAATGGATGGTTTTTCAATATAATTAAAAAAAACATTTGTATGGGGACTATGATTATTTCACAGCGTATCGTTATTAAAATTCTGTAATTTCATATTTTCACAGAAAATAAAAGGTCTTTCGTACATAAAACTAACTTCTCCGCACATTTCCACAGGCTTACGGGTTTTTCATTGATTGCTACGCATTTGTATTGGATTTATGTTTATTTTTTATCGAATCACCATGCAAATTTGAGAATAAATCACAGAAAATTTCAAGTCATTAAAAATTTAATGAATAAATTTAAATTTAAATACAAAAAACGAATTAACATGTCAGTTTCTAATTTTAGCTTCAACAAACGTTCGCTGCTTTTGAATTGGTAATTACAATTACGAAGAAGTTCACTCTGATGTGAACTTTCAATTCACGCCAACGATAGATATGATTCCACATTTATATTATGTATAACTTCATAACCATCTTCTCTTATTGGTTGGTCCAAGTGTGGTCTCATCCCGTGTGCGATTAACTATTTTGGGACGTAGCCGGCTGACTACGATTGGCCCTATTACAAAATAAATATAGTCAGTGAGTCAGTCAGTCACTTTATTTCCACTCTTGGTTGATTTTTAACAATAAAATAAACCAGAAATGTTGTATTTAGAATTTATTTGACCGATATTCGAAGTATCCCTGTCCTTGAGTGCATGGTAATTCATAATTTTTAAAACATAAGATATCTTTTCACATATTTTGACCTCTATTCAATATAGCATAATAGGTTTTATTTGGCTCTTCTATTTGTAACTCTCAAATCAATGCTTCCGTCTATGACTAATGTCAATCCGTAATTCGCGAAAGCTAATTCTCGGTCGTTAATACATTCGAAGTTGTAATTTTTCAGTAATGAAACCAGAGCCACTTTCGCTACTACTTTACCCATGCGCAAACCTGTGAAACGACAATTTAGTTTATATGAACCATTCTCTTCCATGGAATGACAAGTACATACCAATACATGCCTTTGGACCGTCTCCAAAAGGCAAAAATGCATTCGGTTCATACATTGGATTTTCTTCCGAGAAACGATCTGGTAAATAGTTTTCTGGATCGGGAAAATATTTGGGGTCACGCATGAGACCAAGTAATGAAATAACAATTGGTGTTCCTTTTGGCACTGTCAATGCCAGTTCATTTATCGGATACTCCTTTGTACACAATCGATTCAAAAACGGTAAGGTTGGATATTTCCGAACAGATTCTGAAACATAAAATTAAATAGCTCGAATTGAATGCCAATATTTTCATAAGAACTACGCTCTAAAATTCACCTCGTAAACATTTATCAAGAAATTCCATTTCATGGATGTTATCATAAGTGATGACATCATTGTATTTTGCTAATGTACTGTCAATCTCATCTTGGAGCCGTTTCATTAAAGCTGGTTTCCGCGATAGTTCGAATATGGTGTAGGATATTGCTGACGATGTCGTATCAAAACCGGCTAAATAGAATAGTCCCACTTGAGCTGCACACTGTTCCATTGTTAGAAACTTTCCAGTCGATTGACTGTTGATCGGCTGCGTTTCACTAGTTCCCTCATTATCGTCTATACTCACTTTTCCCGTGTTCTTTAGCTCCAATAGTAATTGAAGGAAATCCTTCCGTTTCAAATTATTCTTTTCTCGGTATTCCATGGTATCGGTCACGAGATCAAGCATGTACTTTTGAAAAGTATTTGGCTGTGACGATATGTGAAGAATCTCAAGTATTCTACAATGAGAATGATAAAAACAGGTATTGATGATGAAGCGAATTGGGATTTTATGTATATTCTTCAAGGAATATCATTGATTGATTTTCAACTCATTACGTAGGGCAGAAAAATCCTCCAATCAAGCGAATTCGATTCATGAAGGCTCCACCGATCGTATGCTTCTCGATTTCTCTGAATGGATGATTTGGGACATCAATTGAATTTACATCAAGACCAAAGCCGACAGTTCCAACGATATCCATCGCAAATCTAGCATAAAAAAACAAACATAAAACAATATTTGTGGATAATCTTTTGTACATATTTGCAATAATAAAAATTATGTTAACCTTTAGATGTGACACCAAATTCGTCTATTAATTAGAAATAAAAAACTATTATATCGCAAACATGCCAGATTGGAAAGTATATCAATCCAAATTAGAAAATTTGCCAGATATTAAATACAAATTGTGAAGTATTCAATTTCTGATCAAAATTGATTGAGAAAACGTCTCATCTTTCGATGTGAATAGAGGAATAACCAACTTTCATAATTTAAAATGGTTTTTCAACGAGCTTTCCAATTAAACATGTTAACAAAAATTATAGCTTTATCATTTATCAATAAAAATACCTGATTGCAAGATCCTTGATGTCAACAATTTCTTTGTTATTAATTACTGTAGAAATTTTGCGTTTCAAATTATCAGAAATCTGAATTATTGTTGGCATCATCCCTTTGAGTTTGCCTGACGTGAAGGTTGGTGTTAATTTTGCTCGAATCGATTTCCAATCTTGGCCGGGTGCCATAAACATATTGGCGGCAACTGGATCTCGATTTGGATTGTGATAAAAGCCTCGATCATAAAAACTGTTGGAGTCCGTCGTAAGGATCGTTTTAATAATATTCGCATCACGTACAATTAGTGCTGGTCGAAACAAATAATAAACGCCTTCAATTGCCTTTTTGGAGCTGCAATGGAGATCGTACAATTCTTTTCCTATCGATTTCGTTCCATTCCACGAATGCGACAAATTCCCAAGTGGAATATTTGGTTTTATGTAGGGGAAACCAATTCGGTCCCAATAGCTGTAGGTATATTTAATCCAGGCATAGCAAATGCTCAATATGAAAACCACCGAATATAATAAAAACATCTTCTAAACTGTACATTTGGGATTGATCTGAAGAGCAACAACATGTTATTTAATATAAGTCTTGTGATTCACACGAAAAACTTATCGCATTGATAACCCCAGACATCTATTTGTTTCGTCTCGGTGCTTTGTCATAGATCATGCTATTATCTATGTTTATAAGAGATAACAATTGATTTTAAATTTCGTGATTTGCATGAATTGAGGCTCAATTATTCACTTTGGATTATGATTAAATGAAACGCTGCGACAAGGCGATTGTTTTTTTTACTTTAAATGTAATTAAGGAAAAAGGAATCTTGACTTAAATCGATTCATAATAAATTTCCACTGCGGCATTGAAATTGAAATCAAATGTCAGATCTCATCTACATCGAAATAAATTTAGCATTGAAAAGAAAAATTAACGGGTACATATTTTTTTTTATGCGTAATTCCCAACAACGAAATATTGCAAACTAAACGACTTTCATAGCTAAAGAAATCCACGCAAAATTGAGACAAAGAAAAATTACAAAAAAATCACAGCAGCGTCTTCTGCAGTAAAGGTTTATGTTACTTACACTGCCGCCTTTATACGCACTGTCACGATTCGAATATAAATAGAGCGTCGCTTGGTATCAAATGGTGAAAGTGCACGTGTCATTATTGCTGATTTAATCTTGTGTCCCTTTTGCTATTCTAATTCGCACATTTCGCCGAAATGATTTCGGTTTTATAGTATAAACATTAATGCCGTTCTGTTTGCGCTGAAACTAGTGAAGTACGTTTCTCAGCTGTCTTCGAATCAGTTAATTAAAGACAAAACACATTCAGAGAATTGATCAGGGGGCATCAAAATATTATGTTTTAGTTTATTGGGTGTATAACTTAAAACGTGGCCATCTGTATCTAACTTCATATCTATCACGAATGTTATTTATTTGACAGTGAAATCTTAAAGAGCGTCAAAAATTCTATTAAATTTCGTCTGTCAAAGTGAACACAACTTTTCACACAATTTTTTTACTCTGCCGCACACGCCACTGTGTGTGGTAAAAGTATTGCGATCGGTCCAAAAAATTCAAAACGCTCGGAATAAGTTTTCTATGCGTTTTGAACATAGAAAAATCAAATGCAACCATTCCCGGAGCAATTTTTTGTCCGTGTGTGGTACGTTGTCCGTTGTCCGTTGTACGTTGTACGCAAAAATTTGTTAACACGATAACTCATAAAATTGAGATTAGAATTGATCAAAAATTTACACACACGTTGGTCTTCATTGGGAATAGAAACCTGTTAATTTTCAGCCTAATCGGATAATTTTTTCGGGTAGCTCTAGTAGAGTGGAATCAAAAAATGAGCTGTTTTTCAATATAATTATGAAAAATTTGTATGGGGACTATGACTATTTCGCATTGTATCATTATGGAACTTTCAGAACATAATTTTTTTATAAGTCACGCAAAATTTCAAGTCATTCTGATGATGTTCAAGACTCCCTCCCCTACAACATTTTCAATTTTCGGAGTCAAAATTCAAATTTTTCCATTAAATTGGATGAGTTATTTGGGATTTTCTAATCTGTGTTTTCTTCATCAATTTGAATGCTCATTAACTTTTTAACGAAAGTTATACATAATATAAATGTGGAATCATATCTTTTTTTGGCATGAATTGAAAGTTCACATCAGAGTGAACTTATTCGTAATTGTTATTACCGATTCAAAAGCAGCGAACGTTTGTTGAAGTCGTCTTTTCTTGGTTCAAAACACATAGAAAACTTATTCCGGGCGTTTTGAATTTTTTGGACCGATCGCAATACTTTTACCACACACAATGGTGTGTGCGGAAAAGTAAATGGTTTTCCATTTAAAAACTTCATTTTAATTTTGCTTTAAATAAAAAACTAATTATTTTTTATCAATTTGCAAAATTTTATTCGAAAGTACAATCCTTCCGGTTATTTATGGAACACTATTTCGTTTAAATGCCGCCTCGGCTGGCCTTGCAGTAGCCCATACGATCAACCCAATTTTTGAGCACTTTTTCGATTGTTTCGGCTCGAATTTCATTAATGGCAACTGCAATATCGTGTTTCAAGGCATCAATCGTCTCTGGATGATTAGCGTAACACTTGTCGTTGACAGCTCCCCACAAAAAATAATCCAACGGGCTCAAATCGCAGCTCCGAGGCGACCAATTGACTTCAGCATTTCGGCTGATTATTCGATATTCGGCAGTTTCGGCATTTGATTCACCACTTTGGAATTATATTTTCAATATTTTCCACCTTTCTTTGAGCGTATATCGACTCATTTCGTTAACCGCAGATATTTTACTGACTCAATATACGACTGACATTTAATGGTTCACACTCGAAATAACCGCTAGCTCAAAATGAAGCCGCTAGATGGAACACCCTGTAATAATTATTTTGTGGGCATTCGGCTTTACTGGAGTTTTATAAGTACATAACAGTTATTACAAGTCGAACTATTAACTAGTGAGCAAATTAGTAGCTTACCTGAAATGTGTCATGCAGTTTAGTGTAAGCTGGCTGCAATCTCTGGAAAAACCACTAAGAATCCCATTTTTGTTTGTAAAAATAAAAACCTATTCTTATTCGATAGGTCGTAACTAATTGGAAAATGAGCACTTGAGCAAAAGTATTTCATTTTATCAAGTTTTTTATCAAATGTATCCGTCGCAAGATTTGGGAGTGAGACTGAAATATTTATCTATATAAAAAATGACCCTTTGTCATGATATAACGAAAATTATTCGTTATATGAGTTCGCGAATTCAAATGATTATAAATGAGTGTTTTTCTCATTTCAAAATGCTGAAGTACTCGAATTGTGTTTGCGGATTGATGGCTGTTGAGCAAAGGTCAGACCATATTGGTGTTCATTTGCTGATAGAAAATGCACAGAAAATTTGTAATCAAAAAATGAGATAAAACTGGTATTGACTTAAATTTTAATCAAATTGAAATTATATTTTTAGGAGCTCTCTTAACATTAAAAAATAATCAATTATCAATAACGTCCAGAAAATTTGAAATCGTCATACTTAATTCAATAAATATTATATTTTAGCCATTTCATACAACTTTGAATGCTAAATCGGGTGTTCTAATTAGCTTATCTATTTTATAAAGGCTAATTTGAAGTTCGAGGAGAAATTGAATTGATCGAATAGTGTTTGGATATATTGTGCGTCGTCGTCAAGCAAGTAATAATTTTGTTATTTAAAAAAAAAAAAAAACATCTGTGTTCAATGAACATATCATAAAAACTTTGTCGCAAGATTTCCGTACAAAGATCTGTTTCGTGTTTATTTCTACCTTAACGAATCGATCTCATGGAAATAGAGAAGAAAGGCCCATTTTTATTAAAATGTATTCGAATTGCATATGTAATTGTGTCCCTCTTATATCTCACTAAACAAATCACATTTTTGCATTTTTCTGGATGTTCACTTTACATTTCATTATTCGATTCACAAAACAATCACCAATTTCTCCCTGAAAATTCCACTGTTGACAAACATTTTGATGCTACGTGCTCTACAATGGTCGATTATACAAATGTATTTTTGTGATACTTTTTTCGACTACCGAATCAAAATCTATTTATTGCTCACTCAGATTATATACGCGTTTTTTTTTAAGTTGAATAAATACAATTTCTTATAAATACAAACTTCTTTGGAATCATTTTCCTTGAATTTCAATATTTAAGATTCAAAGGGGCTTCTTTAAAAAAAAACACGGACTTCACAATAAGTAAGCATCAACGAATAATTCCGTTTGAAAATCTTTTAAAATCTGTTCATGCAAAAATATGAGCGATCACAAAAAATATATAAAGGAAATGTGTTTAGTGTATCGTGCTTATTAGTTTAAAATGATGATAAATAGTTTTGCTCTCAACAAACATGCGGAGTATTTATTTCATTCATAGTTTTACGCTCGCCACAAATGCACGAATCGGCAGTTTGATATCCAGCTCAAGGAAATAATAAATAAAAGTAAATAAAATATTAATGAACAAAATATATTTGCGAATCCGTTTTTCTATAACGAGAAATGCTCGTTGAACGCTTAAATTTTCCTTGTAATACACTCTTATTAAAAAGTTATTGGATATGAACCATTTGATTAAAATTAAAAATACCACATGGTAATTGTATCGAACAACAGCAAATCAATCAGAAAATGTAGGCAAACATGAATTGAATTTCTTGAGATTTTCTCTCTATATTTGTTGATGCTTAGATTTTGTTGTTGTGGCCATTTTCGATGTTTGCGTGATGATCGTAATTCTCTCGGTTGCTATTGATCGACCCGAAGTTGTAAAGTGTCTGCAATGGTACGTGGAGCAGTTCGACCAATTCGGTGAAATTTTTTTCTGGAAAAGCCATGAAAAATGAAGAAGAGATGATTTTCAAACTGAGGTGAGACATACGTTCTTTTAAAAACATGATCAAGTCGAACATGGAACAATTGCATTCCACAATTTCTCTGCGCCGAGTCTGGATGGACTTGCCAGACAATGGACGTGCGCACTTATTTGTCCACTTTCGATTTACTCATGTCGTTTGCAATGTAAAACAAAAGTTGCTAACCATTTTCAGGCGTAATAACACCGTGTCGAATGAGGAAATCAATGACCCCTGGGCAGCTTGTAGTCTTAAATTCGGGCGAAAATAGTTTTTCTAAGCATTCAGCGGCCGGCAAAAGTTGAAATGCTTGAACTTCGCCATCGGCATTCGTTGGTTCGAAGTCAACCGGCAACTCGAGATCGAATACAAATTCGGTGTTTGGAAAAATGCCGCGATTACTTTCAAATAGGAACGATACACAACCGGCAGATACCATATTTTTTATTAAATCGCTTGGAATGGATGCTTCTTCGGCCGCTTCTTTGACAGCTGTCTCTTCGATGCTATATCCAACGGATAGGCCGCCACCAACCATATTATCCCATTTTCCGGGCCATGTTTGCTTGGTGTCAGATCGTTGTTGTAGCCAAATACACAATCCCAATTTTGGGTGACGCACATACCCATTTATATCTACACCATAGTTTCGAATACCAAATAAGCAAGTGGCCGAACGATCCATTTTCAGAAGGGCCTTGTGGCCAGCCTTCACATCGTAAAACTGTGAAAAACGAATAAGCGAACCAATTGAAAAAGGCTTTAAATATATTAAAATATTCAATTTTCAACGCATATTAACGAAAAGGACAACATACATCATATTTCTCTTGATCTTACCTCATCTCGCCATCCTTTGAGAGCTACGAAGACGTCATCTTTTCGGAATTGCCGTAATACTCGATCAACTTGCTCTGTTCTCTCGTTGTAATCGCGAAAAGCTGGATTCAGTTCAACTACTTTAGATTTTTCCTTGTCTCTAATCACAAAAACTTCGGGATATTTGAAAAGTTCCTTAAAAACATCCGGTCGAACAACGCCAACTTGTAAACCATCAACGACGAATGGTCGACAATCGCCCTTGTATAGACCTATAAGTAAAATAATATGATGAAAAACAACCTTTATTAATTTCCACAATATTTATAAAATTCCATTGCTATTACAAAATGGCCGTATTTATGTTATATGTTTGTATATTTCTTTAGCATATTTCAAAGTCAGCAATCGATTGAGATATTGAAAATGTTTATTTGTGCTTTCGACCAACTTTCACTTTGCACACTCTATCCTATTGTCAAAGATTAAAAGAATGAACGTAACAAAGTGTATCATAAAATGAAATATACATTGGGCCCAGAACTAGAAGCCATGCAGCAATTTAGATTGTTTTAACGAAAATGTTTTCGAAACATAGTCACCCAGCGTTCACAAAATGTCATTATTCCGCATGAAAAAAACGATAGAAAGGCAACAACAACAACAAAAGCAGCAGCAAAATACGAACGGCATTGCCCATGGACCGACCCATGGCGTTGGTGTGAGCACACAGTTTGTGTGTACATCATTGTATTGTAAATGTCATTTTTTCTTGGATGGTTGTTGTTTTTGTGTGAAATGTTTACATTATCTTATCAAAAAGCATATTAGCAAATATTACCCGACACAAGGATCTTGGAATTATCCACAATACATACGGCATTAGGTGCCCAATTGAATGAAATTATATCAAGGGAAAAGTGATGAATCGTTCCGAAATTCAGTGAAAGGGAAATCAATTATACTAAAAACGATTTCAAGCGTTTGAACAATCGACACAACATTCGTACACTGAATGAAACAATCAATGGAGAGATGCATGTTCCGAATTTCAACTTGAGAATATCAATATGAGCGAAAAAATTAAATTTTAAACTGAAAAAAAATCGTAAAACTGAAACAGAGGAAATGCAAATCAATAAAAAAGTGTCTGTGCGATGAATGAACTCGGCACGTATAGGCACTTCTTCTCTCTCTCTCCCAATGAGTACACAATATAACACACCAATATTCAGATTGAAGCACTTAATGAAACTTTATTTGATGCACAATTTGTGGCTTTTCACTTGCGAACGCGTTCAATTTTCAATAGAAAACGCAATTTTCACACAATATTACCTGATAAATAGAAACAATTAAATTTCCGTGCTAAGTTTAATAGTCTTGACATTTTATTTGTATCACTATCTGCCGCCATATTGATAATGTTCCGATTTTGACCGTACTATCGCTACTGCTGAGTTTTTGACTGTCGCTTTGTATGGAAGCACAACAATGCCGTAGTGTCGCAATTCAATATATATATATACATGCCTTTTAATATTTGCGTCTCTCGTATAAGGCAACACACTGGTAAATATGGTAGAAATGATGGCGTGTGCGCATATTATATGTTCACTTGTTCAGTTTGTGCGGTTTGTTTATTATGTCTGTTGTGCGTTCGAACCCAATGGAGCACGATATATATATGAAATATACAGAGAAAGAGTGAGCAAAAAATTGGCACAGAACACCTAAATGTTAATGATACACACAGAGAATATTGCAAATACTATGGGGAATTTTGTGTGCATGTGTGTGTATGTGTTTGTGTTTGTGTGTGCGTGAGTTTAGAAGAGAAGTGCTTTTATCCGGTTGCGACGACCATACAGACAAAACGGCATCGTAGGTCGATTCTTCTCTTAACACACAAATAATGAATGTTATTGTTGGCTGATCCGTATTCTTATTTAACAATGGAAACAGATATTCCTTTCTCATTTAATGCAATTAACATATGTTTCAGCGATTTCCAATGGAGTTCAATGGAATTCCCCAAAAAAAAATCATAATGAAACTCTAGTTTAAATGAAAACATTGAATATAGTTTCAACGATGATGAAATTTAAATAAAAATTTAAAGGACACGATTCGCACAAGTGGGAACAACTTCTTGGCGACTATTTGATGTCAACTATCACAACGAAGGCCTCTCGAAATACGCCCTTTTCCATCTAACCGAAAATCAATTCCAAAACAAAAAACAAATGAAAGTCCCAATCTCAAGATGTGTTTAATAAGTTTATTATTATGATAATATAATCAGTAAGAATAAGTTTTACATGTTTTTTTATCTTCTATTCCATTGTTGTCCATTCCCGTAGTATAATTACGAACATCGTCTGTATTCTACATGCTATTTTTTATCTCATAATTTACAATTGATTTGGATAAATACGCGCTCGCAAAAATACACAAAAATGTCACTAACTAACAAAGTTTTGGAAATGTTTTGAAAAAGAGAAAAACGATTGATTTTTTTTTTGTTTTTCAGTTTCTTTGTTGTTGTATAATTTAACCATAACCATTTAACCATTTAATATGTAAAATGTACATTGTTTTATTCATTCATTAATTGTTGCTGTTGTAAATTTTAAGTTTCATTGAAATTCTCTGTTAAACTGATGTGATTCTCCCAAGAATTGGGTTCTTTGTTTATTAATTAACTTAAATCAAGGTGCCAAAGCTCTTTACCCGTTAGGAATTCACGAGAAATTGACTCACTTCAGTAAATATACAATCGATAAAACGCATGTAATCCAAAGAAATGCTTCATATTGGAATTTGCGCATGGGCCCTTTATTTGAATCAGTTTAAAATTGTAAAAGTGGCAATTTTAGTTGCGTGATGGTTTATTAGTAACATTGAGTCGTCTCTAGCGATACGATTCTCTATTTATTGAATATAATAATAACGTGTGTTTGTATATGCATTATAAAAAGATTGTGAACGAATGGCTGATTTCATTCTAATTCCTCTACTCAAATGTAGCACTCAATTTTGGGATTGGTCACCTATCACAAAAACTACGCTGGTGTCATACTTTCAACTCCCAATAATGGGGGGAGGAAATAGGCATTCAAATTTAAAGTGTGACTGAGTTTGAATTTTTCTTAACTGCTGTTGAATATTAAAAGAGTTTCTCAAGGAAAAGCTAGGGGAAAATATTTGATAGATTGAAAATATTTCATCGAAATCATTCGATATTTTTCTGGTTGATGCTATTTTTTTTTCGTTTGAATTATTGTTTTTCTGCCAGTTTTTTTTTTTTCTTCTTTTTTTCATGAATTCAATGTATTTTGAGGGGTTCGGTTTTTCTTTATCATAAATGGAGGCACACACATTAAATTTATTCATTAGTTATTCTTCTCACTGGATTTTTAAATATACATAACAACAAGACCTGGAACAAGGGAATGAAAAAAATTACTTGCTCAAGTATCCAACAACAAATTCACAGGGAAAACGGTGGACCATATTCATTTTCGATGCTCTTTCAACCACGCAATGACACAATTTGCAAAATAGTGTACAAAAAACAACGAGCACATTTGAAGAGCATCTGAGATAAGTGCATTCGTATCGATGCCAACTTTTACTCCTGCACGCTTGCCGACAACCTGAGCGTTTTATTTTCAACGTGCGAAATGAAAAATTGGAATGAATGTTATTGTTCTATCGCTAATTTTGAGTGCATTCCTCATACACGGTCTTTTTTTAAGCATCTACAGCGGAATTCACAAAATTCAAATTAGAATTCGAAACCGCACAAGCGACAATTTTTCGTTTTCGATTTCTAAAATAGTTCAACAACCACTGTTTTCCATTGTATTTTAAAGCATATTTGATTTGAATTTGTGTTCTCACTTGTTTTTGCTTGTTTGTATTTGAACAAAAATCTGACGCGCTTGAACTTTGAAACAGTTCAAAATTTTTTTGTGTTTTAAAATACGTATCAAAATGGGTCTTAGTCTACATTTAGAACAAAATTGTTGAAGATACCATTTTTTGCGTGGCTTTGATTCATTCAATAGTCTCAAAATGAACATAAGCAGAGTGTCAAAGTTGATGGCATTTTGCTTTTGAATTGGCTATATAATGTACGATCAAGTCATATTTTCTTCTCTTTCTCATTTTTTTCGTGGCTGTTTTTTCTTCATTTGAATTTCGTCATGACACAAGGAAGTTCTAAGACACAAATAATAATAAACAATCGTACTGTCATTCAGAAAAATGTAGTGCCATTTTCGATAGAATTAATAAGATGTTTAGAAAAATACATTCCATTTGATGTGAAAGTGGTTTAGATTAGAGGTGTTGGGAAAGGCTTGAGAAAAAGTAAGACTTGGCGCAACATCGGCCGTGCGCGGGCTTCGATCTCTGATATGTGCACCCATGCATTTATAGTAAAAGAGACATTTCAATCTTAAAACGGAGAAAATTGTAATTGCATTGAATTGTATTGATACGCAATGTTATTATGTTTCGGCTTAAGCCAAATGCCTTCGTTCCAGATAAAATAATTTTTTTTTTTTTTTTTTGGTTTTTTTGGAAACATTGAAAACGTGTGGCACATTAATACGTAACATCCTTACATCTGAACATAAAGCCGTTCTAGTGATTATCTACGTTTCGATTTTCTTTTTCTATCTTATTTCATTCTTAAGTTTGGAGTCATTTTTTGTCAGTTTTGTATGCCACACCCGAAAAAAAAGTTCAAAATCAAAATGAAATTTGCATAGGAAATTTCTTCGTCACATCTGTTTTTAAACATTTTTGGCATTTTTAACGTTGAGATTCATTGTCATTTAGACATGGAATCCAGATCAATGATAATTGCGATGTTTAATTCATATTTTGATTAACTTACATAATTTTTATATTTCAATGATAAATAAGGATTTTGAAGCATTTATAAGGAATTTGAAAGAGAAATTCAATTTTTTCTGTAAAATATAGGTGGTAGCCTTTTTTAAAAATTGAATGCAATCGATTTGCACGGGTTTCATTATATCAACGATAGCATCGTTGTTTTCATTCTCTTGTTTGTGTATTCACAACCATTCATCAGCTGTGCTTTTCGACTATTTTGCTCTTTTCGGTTTTACTGATTTCGAATTGCTTTTTGCGAATTATTTAAAGCTCATGAGTTTTCATTTTTCATTTGAAATGACACAAAAAACGACCGAATTTCTCGAAAATATAAGGAATTTTTTTTGTCTTTAAATCCAATAATTGGTTCTTTTGAATACAATAGTTATGAAACCTGACTTCATTTTTCAAAATCCAAATATTCATTTGAATATTGGTGCAAATTTTTGATTGTAATTTGAATTTAGGTATTCAAAGCCTGCTCTGGAGTGTGTGTGTAATTCGGCTGTGTCGCTCTCGATGTATCTAATGATATTTAAAAGTCATTTATATCTTGAGGTGAATCGTAAATTACTTAAGATGATTACAAAATAGGAGAAAACATCTACCAGGAAAACATTAACTTTAAGGAATGTAGAAATGACAAGCCGAAATGGAAATGAATATTGATAAAAAAGAATCACGCAATTGATATTCAATCAGGAAGACACATGAGAAATGTTCGTGCTTGTGACTTGAGATCATCCGATAAAGGGAGTTTGATCGAGATCTCTATTTTAGTGCCGCTTGATGTGTCTTCGCAAACACCATCTCACAATGAAGCTGTGTGTGTGCGTTCAGAGTATTTAATTGCACAAGCACGCATTCTATTCTATTCATTGATAAATTGTTTTAAAAAGGTGCGCAACAGCGTCTCAAAATTCCTAAAATGAAGTAAATCCTGTGGCCTTCTATCTAAAATGGCTAATTGTAGATTTTGATTGCAACCCCAATCTCGGAACAAGTTCACATTGTGTTCTATCATTTCAATATTCTCTTCGTCGCTCTCGCGCTCTACAAGTTGGAGTTAGGAATTCCTCAACGTGTGAATTGTTTGTCATTTTAGAACTATCATTATCGATAAATATGTGTGTATACTGTATATCAATTCATTGGATGGAATGATTATAATTTTGTTGTTGTCGTGAATGGAAACATGTGATCAAAATGTGTGTGTAGGTGTAAATATGAAGTATTCGCGATGCGCAATAGTATTAAAGCAACATTTCATCTGGATTTGTGACGAGGAGTGCAAATGCCCCATTCATTTCATTCGGGACCCATTTCACAAACAGTGAGTGAATGGTTTTTAAAAAAAAAATACTTGAAAGTTGAACAAATGTTCCAAGTGAATCCAATGCATTGCATTCTCTAATCTATATATTTTTGTTTCACTTTATAGTAATATCAACCCATGTGATGCAAATTATTTATTCGATGATTATATGAAAAGCTTATTCAAAATGGTAACAACATTCAAAAGCTCTCGATTTATTTTTTAATCAAGGCAAAAAAATAGAATTTCACTCGAAATATTGTGAAATGGAGTGAGGTCAAAAAAATGATTGAAATTGTCAAAAAACGGATCTTTTGAGAAAATTTCGCGGCCGCACTTGTGTTCGCGCAATAGGGCTGAGATCTTTTTCATAATCAATGAATGGTGACAACTCTTCTTCAAAAATGACTGATGAAAATTATTAAATTTCTTTTGAAAAATTTGAATACAGTAAATAGGATATATCGGGATCTAATATCTGTTAGGATGTTATCCATCTAAAACTGTCTTACTACATGAAGCGCCATTTTCTTTTGTTCGTCTGTCTTCAAAACAATAATAATCTTTCAATTGAATTATTGAATAGCCCCGACTTCTGACTTATCAAATGGTTAAGTGTGTAAATGTAAATACTGCCTAGTAAATATTTTAATCTGTTTCCTATGTTTTATCATAATTTGAGTTGTATATATAGTTTCATTTTACAGGTAATTAGCACTGGGATACGTTTTTCGGTGATCTTGGTTTGTCTCCATTGTTAAGTACCATTTCTATTGGCTAAGTGGAGGTGTTTATGTGTGTTTTTTCATTCATTTTATAGCGTGCTTTTCTACACAATTCATTTTGAACCGAATATCCCAAAGCTTTTCTTAATATTTTGTCGTGTTTTTTCTTCCTTTTAGTATTATCGGAAATTCGATCGAATAATATTTCACCTGCTGGTCTGCTTATAGATTATGGTTAAAATAGTTTGAAAAAGCGAATCATAATTACATTTAATAACGAGCGCTGATCGCCATTTAAGGAAATTCTCATTTGTTTTTTGTAGTGTCTGCGTTTATAAAATGGAAGCCAGTGTGAGCTACGGTAAATAAACGTCTGATTGACTATCGAAGCAATTCAACAGTTAAATTTGGTTCAATTATGATGACGATAAGTGGCAACATTTTTTCTCTCTTCTCTCTCTCTCTCTCATACATTTTGTGTCGACTCCATCTAACATTCTATGGAGAAAAAAAAATGGTTAAAATATTGCTTTTTATTGAAATCTGTATTCATATTTTAAAATCGTCCACAAATTTACTCACACTCGTGATTGTATACCAAATCAAAAAATTTTACGAAATCAATGTCTTTACTCAATATTCCAAAGCCATCAATCAAACATTTTAAACAAAGTTTGGCAAATTGAAATGTGCCGACGTAATATTGATATCATAAATGGGATAATTTAAACCGTTAATTAGTTTTGATTCAACAATAATGTATATTTTGAATAAATTAAAGTAGGTTTCGGCTGACCAAGAATACGCGCTGCCGCAACGTTTAATTCATTCTTGGACTAGTCGCCATAGCACCAATAACCTATCAATCAATCAATCAATCAATAAGAAAGAGCTGTTGTGATTTCATATGACCAGCCTACACATTATCCGTGAATAAATTTCTTCACTATCTTTTACACATAGTCATAAGCAATAGTAGACGATCATAATTGATAGACGTGTTCCGTGTTTAATGTGTGTATATATCAAATAATTATTGTTGTTGTTGTTGAAGAAATGCATCTTCGAGCTTCCATAAAATTCGCATGAATATTACTTAAAAAGAGAAAATCAAAATCACCAGAAAATTGAGGAAGAAAAAAGAATCACTCTGTTTATTTACACGTAAAATGTTTTCGTAGACGCAGTTTTGTTCTGGCACTGAGTCGAATTGCATTCCAGACCGTCATTACATTCGACTTTTCCGTTGTTTATCTGCTTGAATTATTTTTTCAATGTTTTTTTTTTTCATTTCGATCATATAAATAATGTTGGATGCAAGTGTATCGAGATTCTAAAATATAGATTTGTTCGGAGTTTACTCTATGTAAATGCATAATAGGTAATAATATAGCACGAGGATGTGGAAATGTAATTTTTAGTTTGCCCATATTTTTCAGTTTTTATTCACATTTGTAGGGCTGAGAGTGAAAACGGTCAAAAGCATCTTACGTCATGCTCACGCTTACGAGAATTTTCTCTGGTGTGAGCAGGAGATAAATTGTTTTTAACCGTTTTTAATCTCAGCCCTACATTTGTGCCTCTTTTGTTGTTGGTTGGCTGTCCTTTTCCATTTTCATTTTCATGCTTGCCAAAATGCGGCTATACAAATTAAGAAAATAATTTCAATGCTATTTGTATTTCAATTTATGACTTTTCAATTGCAAAGCTAAATTAGAATTGGATCATCCATTTTACCCCTTTCTTTTAACCATTGTATTTGATTTTTCAGGGGAGGTTCTTGCATTTCGTTCTATTTTGTTTGTATTCAACATGTTTTTTTAATGTATACAACATTGAGGAGACGCGTGAGTGTATATAAATAATACAAAGATAATAATTGCAATTAGTTTGGTAATAATATTTTGTGTGTTGTTGCTCCCATTCACGATTTTCGTTATTTCATATAATCGTAATACATATGTTACATTTTCGTTTTGTTTTAGTTCGATGTAGATTGTAAATAAATTAAAGCGGACTCAAAATCAGGAACCTGCCTCTTTTCTTATATACCGGACAAACAGAAACGATGAACCAATGAATGCGGTTTCAAATTCGCAACGAAAACGCACATTTTTATTATTGTGCAAGATGCATTTGTTCTATTTATGATATGTGAGATGAAAGACGAAAATATGTGAGTTGATTTGTACATATATGTTATCTTGCATATCAGCCTAAAAACTCGGTGTTCTGTACTCTTTTCAAACCAACCATCATCATCATCATCATCACATTTCCATAGCATCGCACATTTACATTGTCAATTATGCATGAATATTGAATACGTACTAAAAAAGAATAAAAACACAAGAAAAAGAAGAAAAAAACATTATACGTTTATGGATCGAATTTGCCCTTTCGAATGTAATAGTCTTTAAATCTAGTACAATTTCGCTTTATTTTTCGAGTGGCTATTGGTGAGAGGCTTGCAGGCCCGTCTGCACCACACTCATGCGTACAACGATCTTTTTGTTGCACGACCGACGGCTTTACGTAATTGACTGTGACACAGATAAGTGCAGTGCACTTACCGCTCGGCCACCTCCTGGGAATAAAAACATAATGAAATAAAAAAAAATCAAGAAACAATCGAAATTATTTGATTGAAAAATATAAATTTAATGAAATCAGTTTTTGGGGGGACCATATCAATAATAAATTTGGGGATGATAAGAGAAATAAATAGAAACTGAGTTAAATTGTAAATATATAATTACATCGACTTTACATTTTAGATATTGTAAAATACGTTCTTTACATTACTTTTGTTTGAATAAGAATCGTATAAATAAGCGCAGACATTGAAATTAGGATTTGTATTGTTTTGTTTATTGTTATAGTATGCATGTCATGTGTGTCAATCTCTAGATTCGGCCATACTATCAAATCATCGCCTCCTTCATTCCATTTGAGTTCATTTCATTGTTTTTATCATGTGGGTAAAAATAAAATCGATCCTGAGCTGTAATAAGTGTTATGTGAAATAAATTATCTCTTTCTCTCTGTTTCTTTTGTTATCAGTCATCATGTATTACATATATGTTTTCTCTCTTTCACTTGTTTTGATTTTTTCGATGATTTTCTATAATGTTCTCTCTCTCTCTCATTCATTTGACTTGATTTGTTTTCATTATAAGATTATGAGACAAATTATATCTGACTGAATAAAATGAAACACTTAGTAAAATATATTTACTGCAAGTTTTTCCAATTACAATGGTTTTCCTAATTACAATAATCGTTAAAAGAATATGATTTAAACTTAAAAGTATAAAAATTCTTGACGCAAATCGAAAAATTACATTTCAATTGACCTCAAAATTATTGCCAATTTTCACGTTCAAAATAATTAAAATTTTAGATTATTGTGATAAGGAACACAATTGTAATTACAGAAGCTGACAGTATTTGACTTTTTATTTTGAATTCTTGCCTTTGTTTTGCTCTTTATTGTTAGTTTAACTCATGCCGATTTGATGAGCACTTGGTATTCAAGTAAAAAGCTCTATCTCGTCAAGAGATAGTCTTTAGAGCTGTACTGTTTCGAACACGGCGCCAGACCGAGCCCCCTTTTATTGCTGTTGCCGTATAAAAACATGCTCATTTTCAGCAAATCCCACCCAGACTCGAAATGAATGACATTTTGTTTATCTGCATTAAATTATGGTTTTGAGCTAGCATTTTTCTAACGTCCCTTCCTGTACGTGTTCATTGTTTGATTACGGGGTACTTCCACCAAAATTACAAACATTTGTATTGTTTGGACAACATGTGAATTGATTCTAAAATGGTAAAATTGTAATTCTAGAGGGAAAAATTGCTTATGATCCTTTGCTTCGGTTTTCGATAAGTACTATTATTCTAACAGTATCATTATCTTCTCTGTGTATTAATTTTGCGGTGCTATTACCGAACCGAAAAATGGAAAAACATTAGACGTGTATCAGAGGAATCAATGCATTACGCTAAAGAAAATCATATAGCTCACGCCATCAATATCTATTTCAACTTGGTCTGTGAATAAAATCGATGCTCGCAAATTGGCTCCTCAAGTTTGATAGGTACTCAAATAGAAAGTGGATTCTAGCCAAAAATGATTTACACGATTGCATTGGAACTGAAAACCAATCACTTCGTCTCTCACTTGATGTCTTCTCAAGTTTTTTCTTATTTTTTTTTATGTATATATGATAAATACTACTTTCAATATAGATATTTTATATGTAAATTTAAGGCAAAAATATCATCAAATATACTTTCGGATTGTATTTTCCCCCTCCTTTTTCACCCACACCGCAAGAGTTCTGGGAGGGTTTATTTTCAAGTTCAACTCCATTTTCAGAGCGATTCTTCGAAACAAGGGGTAATTGTTTAATTGTTGCTTTCCACAGCGCTTATTATTGAGCTACGCTGACGATCATTGATATTTCGATAAACTTGATGTTGTTTTAGACTTTGTCTTCAGTAATGATCGAACGTAAATCTAGCCAAACGATCGACAGCAATCTAAAAAAATGATCAGATCGTCAGTTGACATTTGCAAAAGATTTGATTTCAAGAACTAAGCCGCTGAAAATCGAGCTGAGCTCAGTGCAGAGCAATTGCGTTGGGGGCCATTGTGTATATATAAATATTATTATTTAATTGTAGTATGCGTGTATTTTGTGTGAATTGTCCATTTGAATCGATTAGCTTTTGTTATTCCGCGGCGTGTTTCTTTTCATGGAGTATGCCAAATCCAAACAAATTCATTTCGATTAGAATGAAACATCTTGGCAACATTGTTTTGGTGTTTTTTTTGATCATTTATTTCCTTTTTTTGTGAACTGTGTGTGTGAGACACATATAATTCCCACCGGCCCAACATTGTAACACTTTACAATTTTCATTCGGAAATTTGTTTAAATGCAATACACTTGTCATCTTTCGCCTTAGTTTCAAATGACTTCGTTTTATTTTGCTTCATTTTTGTCTCCTGATTCTGTAGTAGTTGTTGTTGTTTGTTTCCTAAACATACATAAAAATTACAAGTAATATGATTTTAAAAATAATTGTATATATGCGCTTAATGAACTATTATTAGGATTACTTCTTTGTCTCTCTCTCAAAAAACTAATTACAGTTGATTTGAAATATTTGGGATCAGTTTGCAAATGTTGCTATGACTGGCCAAATAGGAAAAAGGACATTCTTTATAATTTTTATTTTATTTGTTTTTCATTCATTTTTTATTAGTATTGTGATATTATGAATTGCCTTTACAGTGAAAGAGTGTGATATTCAAAATATTTTGTTTTAATTTTAAATATTTCTAATAAAAAAGAATTCATCTCTGATGTTCAATCCAATAATATACCAATTTGTATTGTTTTTTTTTATCTCAATATTAAAAATTAAATCTTTAAGTTTTATAAATTTTTGGCGCTGGCACTTTTTGTATTACAAGGGGAACAAAACTGGGGAGGAAAAATCTAATTTGGTAAGTGAAGTAATATATCGATCACAAAAATAAATGATCACGAAGCACAATTGGGAGTACACAGCTAAGAAGGACCAAAAAGATCAATAATAATAAATGAACTATTCTAAAAACTTTCATTTCGTTTTCATACACCATTACAATTTCACTTGAATACCGGTCAATAAAAACATATATACTTTATTTGTCTATACTTTGCCGATGTGTTCTCATTCTTGTCATTTTTTCGACGCACACATTTTCCGCTCGGGAAATTCATTTTATTTGTTTATACATTTTTAAGGCTCTAAATAAGAAATAGTTTTGTTTGTATATAAAGATAATAACTGACATGAATAAGGTAAAAACTATCAGTACAGGATTTCGATTTGTTGCTCTGATTTACGAAAGTTGTGCCGATCTCTAAACTTTTTTTCTATCTAACTCTTGCGTTGATTTAATGCGTGGATGCAAAAAAATGCCGCCATATGAAAGTGCAATCGGCGTGAGTAGAATAGTGGCAATTCGTACATGTTTTATTTTCATTAACACACAGCCCGTTGATTTCGATAAGTTGTCAAAATTGCAACGACAACTGAAAGCTATATTCAATGCGGCTTGAGATAGGACAACATTTTGGCGTGAAAATCAACTAGGCGCGACTCGAAGTGAACTAATTTGTTGATTCGAAAATCATTTCAATATTTCTCTCGAATGAATGCAATTTCTTTTGAATTGATCTCTCTTCATTTCTTTCTCGGAAATGATTTTCTATAACTAATCAAACGCGAAATTCGTTCAAACTCATCAAAAATACTTTCTGCATATAAAATGCCGATTTCAGTTCATTATAGTAGCTTGTGATACAGTAGCTAGTTTATGATGATTTTATTGCTTTATTTGATAATATTTTTTGTCAATTTGGCGGCCATGAATTTTCAATTGAATTTTGGTATTTTCCTAATTTTAAGAATGCAACTGTGTATTACTTCGTAAATTCTTTTTTCGACTTTTATACTGTCATTGTGGCATTCCCGTTCTTTTCTGTTGCTTGACTACAGTGCATTCATTCTAATTGTTGCACAACTCTAAATGTTTTCTCTTTTGATTTTTAAGATTTATTAAAAGAAACTTAATTTGACTTTTATTTCAGATTTCAAAACAAGCGTAAATTGAAGGAAACCAATAAAAAAATATAATCACATATTTTTCTTTCACGCATAAATAAATCAAAAAAAACATGGAGAAGATATAAAAAAAATTGAAAATAAAATAAACTAATGAGAAAAATCTAGATAAAAGAAATCGAATATTGTAAAGACACGTAAATTCCGTGTGGGTTTGTTATTTTCTTTGTATTGTAAAGTATTAACTAAAAGCGTGTTGGATTTCTGTCACTCTTCTCCATTGATAATCTTAAATAGGTGTTATGTGTATATGTAACATAATAAAAGGTTGTCCCTCATTACCCTTTTCGCTCACCCTAAATTGTATTCTTAAGAAATATTTTTTTTTCGGTTTTTGTCGTAATAAATAACATGTTGCTTCGTTCGCATGGCTCAAGACCGATAAAAATGACATCGGTCATAATAAAGGAGCCGAACGATGTTATTTTTTTGTTTTTTTTTTTTTTGTTTTTTGTTATGATTAAAATATCATTGTTTTTTTCTGAATTTTGTTTGCGTCTTGTCAGTAACTTAGCCAATAAATTACAAAATAATGCATTTCGAAAATATTCAATGGAATCAAAATGGTAGAACTACCAAAAATGTTTGTTTCATTTAAACTACACTGGCAAAAATTGTTTGTGTTTGTATCAATTAAAAGTAGTAAAATAAAAACTAGAAAAAATAAAATGGATAAAAGAAAAAAGCCTACAAGAGGGAATAATTTAATCAATAATTAACAATATCCTAAGCGTTCGAATAACAGCATTTTGTTTTCATGTTTTTTTTTCCTTTTAAATCTTTCATTAGTCCTGCAGGTAGAAAAATAAAAGTGTCCGGTAGAAATCAAAATAGCCATTTCTCCATTTCTAATTTAGAGAATTTACAACGAAAAAAATGTTTAAAAAAAATAATATTCTAAAATGGACATTTAGTAAAATAGGAAAGTGATTCCTACACCCTACCAAATTATATCAATTATTTAATTTTTTTGGATTTTGCGCGCATCATGGAATTTCAATTTGAATTCAATAACTTTTCTTGTTTTCTTTTCAACGATTTTCATTTTTTTTATTTTATATTTTTTTTTTTTTTTTCATCATCTAAATAGTTTTTTAAAGGTTCATCTAAAATTAAAATTTCAACAACTAAATTGAAAAAATGGTCTTTTTTATCATTATTGGTTTTTACTAGTCCATTTTCAGTGTTTTTGCTTCTCAGATTCATGCACATCATATTGGCTTTTGATGCATTAATCCCTAAATTAATCAGCATAATTCAGGTTTGTTTTGTTTTGATATTTTGAGAAAAGAAAAAAAAGTAAATGGTTTTTTGCTTGTGAATAAAATGTAAACACAAATTCACAACGCTAAAAGGAGGCGAGTGAATGCGTTTAAAAATAACATGTCCCTTAAACACCGAAAAAATTCGTATATTTTGTATATATATAAATATACATTAATGCTTTCATCCTCGTTTTTCTTGTTGGTTTTCATTTGTATCGCTATAAGTAAGCTGTTCATGTCATTTAAATATTTTTGAGCATTGTTATTTTTTTTTTTTACTTCGTTTTGAAAATTATCAATGCATTTTTATACATTTCAACGATAAAAAACACAATCGTCCTGAAATGCCCCTACTAAAAATAAGGTGAAAACAAATGTAAAAACTGATTTGATTTTTTTCTTCGTTTTATGTGTGTACAAAAGTGAAAAACAACGATTTTGATCGGTTTGTTGGTGTATAATAGAGGTAAGCGGCTAGGTTCAGAGCTGTGACTTTGATTTAGTACGATATATAGAACAAACTTTGATAAACGATGCTCTGCCTAAATTTTACATCTCTTAAGTTGCGCGCTATCGTTTTTGCAGCACCAATATAGACCAAAATCGTTCCTTTTTGCTTTTGAGCGCAATACGTTTTGCTTCAAACAAATTCTTTGTCATAAATTTCGAGTGAGACCGTGAAATGGATCCCAAAATAAATCAAAATTGATTTTTTTTAGATAACATTGAATATGAATGATTTCCTTTTGTTTCGCATAGAAAAATTCGGAAATGAAAAAGAATCAAAAGATGTGAACAACAAATTCCAATGAGTTCTTTCTCAATCATTGTAAGAAGCGTTGAATTTAAATAAGTTTATAGGTTTCACGGGCAAGTGTTTGTCATCTGAAACATTATCTGCTGCAACAACACACAGACAAATAATCGCCACACACGAAAAATACTCGACCGAAACGAGGAATTCAAAAGTACTTATGGTTAAAAATTGATTAGTAACATTTAATTATTTTATCATCATTTACCATTTAAAATACACATGTAAAAATAGTCGAATTTCATGTTTTCGCTTGGTTTTCGTTTTAGTTATTTTTGTGGTTTTTCTCGGTTTTTTAAGGAGGTCACGAAAAATTAACTCAGTTAAATAAAAAATTAAATAAAATGGGAAAACAAATAAAACTCACTATTAAAAGAATACATGAAGATTGTTAGGAAAACAAAATAAAAAGAAAACAAAAAAATCTTAGGCTTATAAAAAAATATATGAACGCAAAGTACCGATCAACTGATTCGTGATTTTGGCGATATACGAGAAATTCATTTCACATTTTTTCATCTTTATGTTTCTTTCCCTACTTACACACGATAAATATGTTGTATATGATTAGATAGATAACAAATGCAGAGTGAAATTCAAAGGTTGGGTGCACACTAAATTAACTAGTACAAAAAAAAAATAAATCTTCGTATTTTTTTTTTCTAGTCCCTAAAAAAATAATAATAGAGTTGGATAAAAATGATGTCGCCATGCAACAACAACAAAAAAGTTTTCATTTTTTTATATTCCTGACGAACACATTAATCGATGGAGATTTGCTTCTTTGTGTTAAACAAAATTAATCTATCGTTTGATGCTGATTTTACGTGTTTTTGCTTTGCTTTTACCATTTTGCAACTGATGTTGATATTTTTTGTGTTTTTTTCACTTTTACTAGTGTTCTTTTGCTCTCTTTCTGACTATTTGATTATAAGATTTTGTTTTGTGTATTTGTGAGTGAGTTGAGTGTTTGTAAAATTACTTTCAGTTTCACTTAATTGATATTCATTTTTTCCAGGATTGAAAAAAACAAACGTAAAATTGTTAAAATAATAAAGAGATCAGTTAAATCAGTTTGGTTTTAGCATATTTTCTTATCAGCGACTTATTGTCGATGCGTGTGTGTGTGTTTGTGTGCTTGAGTTTGTGTTTGAATCGTCGAATCACTGGATATAAAGGGTGTTCAAAACTAAAACATGATGATTATTCTTGGCCAAAGTGACCACATAGCCTTCAGATGTGATTTTTAAGCCACAGCAACGTGAAACCTGTCCATATTTATATAAAAGAAATAGGTTTTTAAAACATTTTTACAATTTTGATGAAGTTTGTATAGTTTATAGATGAATCGAAGATTGTGTGAAAACAATATAGAAATAGAAAAATAATGAAAGTACCTTAACATGCGGGCACTCGAATTCGGATTGTAGAACGCCTTCGCGAGAGAAGCAAGCGACATGGAAGCGGTTACCGTGTGAATCACCAATTAAAATGTCACCAGCGTCAGATATATCGATGCCATTGGGAAAGCATGTAATTTTCTCATTACCAATACGATATTTGAATGTGCCATCTTGCCCGAATACGGCCACACAATGACCCTTAAAGTCACACACATAGAAGTCCGTACCTAAATTAGCGAGAGAGAAAGAGAGAATTTGATATAGAAAAGGTCAAAAATGTGTTCTTTTTTTTTGGAAAAGACATTTTCTTCACTTTCTTTTATATTTCATATATATCAAAGGCTCTTACCGTTGATGGCAATATCAGATGGTTCCCGCATATGATCACTGCAATCGAACCAATGGACCAAATCACCGTCTTCCGAAATGACGAAAACAGTTGGAGACACACTATCAACAGCAACGATGTGACCCTCATTTGAAACTGCTAAGCCGGCAACAATATCAATGTAACTGCAAATGAAATGATTAACTATACTACTCCTCGCACTGCATGAATCTTCAGTAGAATTTTCTGATGGTTTGTGATTATTATTTTTTGTAATTAAATATGCCAAATCACTTACCGAATAGCAATCTTTTTTATGAAATGTCCGTTCTTCGTAAATATTTGCATTCGACTTCGCTCATTTCCTAATTTTTATATAACAAGGACATTATTTTCAATTTCAATTTTAAAATTATAAATATTCTCTATTGCTTTGATCCGACTACGTTCAGACCTGAGCGGAGCAAACGAAACGTTCCGAAATGGTTTACAACAACAAACACTGTCTATCCAACACATGCAGACGACAAGCATACAATGATACGACGTCTCAGTGATGCAGACAAACTATTTTGGAACATTCTCACTGCTGCGGTTTGTTCGGAGAGTGAAACAAAATATTCCATCACTGATCAAAACACAGAGCACTTTGTTGATTAATTTATAAACCAAAATAGAATTTTACAATTTACTTACCACGATCGCAGACCACGAATTTGCTGTTCGATCGCATTACAGCCACTTTTCTTGGATACCATAATTGGCCCTCCTCCTTGCCGGGCGAGCCAAATTGCATTTTAAACGTGCCATCTTTTTCGAAAATTTCGATGCGATGATTATTGGTATCAGCAACGATGATTTCTTCATCGACTCCTAAGCAGAAACCATGCGGTGAATTGAATTGTACACGTGATGGTCCCAGGCTGCCAAACTTGTACCGAATGTGCATGGGTGTGGCCTTGATACGGCCAGGTATATTATTGCCATTCAGATTCATGCCATTGATGCCATTAATACCATTCATTCCGTTGAGACCGTTGAGAGCGTTGATTCCATTCAGGCCATTTAGGCCATTTAGGCCATTCAGTCCATTCAAATTGTCACTGAGTGATCCAATGGTTCCAACCGGCGAGGTTGATGATGGCATTGAGTAATCGGTCATCATGGACACACTGTCAGGTCGATGGTTTTGTATGGCATTTGCACTCAATTCTAAATGAATTATCAAAATGACAAACAATTATCGAGCGTCGAACGCAAATAGAATGCTTGCAAATACTTACCGTTGTTATTGAAATTGCCAAGTTTGCACAAAGCTTGTAGGTTACTGTTAAATGTTCGTTCATTTGAGATGAGATCTGCCAAAGTGAACGGTGCAGCTGGACTAGGTTGGGGCGGTGGCACGATACCATCAGGAATGTCAGTTGATTCGGCTAAATTTGCCAAACGATGCAAATTGTATTCAGCAATACTTGTATTTAACAATATTTGGCTGCCATTTTGATTGACCACAGACGATGCAAGCGGGCCATTAGTTTGAATGTGATTGCTTTGCGATTGCTGTTGCACAGCGATCGTATCCGGTGTGAGTGCATTTGGCGGAATCAAGAAACTAGTACCCATGTTCGACATGTCGCCATCAAATGACGATTGCATCGATGTTGGCAGAGATATTGGGCTGCTGGCCGTAACCGAACCGGTGAGACCGCTCTGTGAGTTATTGCAAGGAATGTTTGACTTATTCAATGTCGGTGGCAGGCCTGGAAGCGTTGGTGGCGGTGTACTTTCTTTGGGGCTTGGTGGTGTCGATTCTGTATGAAACTTGCCGAATGTATTAGCCGCTAGTTGTTCAAATTTGTCCACATTCGATGTGAATTCCATGGAGAAATGAATATCGGCTTTTGGTGCATTCGAAATCAGCTGCAAAAATTGGGTGCCGATCAATTTCTTCATGCACAAGAATTCAGTAGCATTTGATGCTTGAAGTAGCTTGTTGGTGAATTTGCAGGCAGTCTCAGTTTTCTCAACGCACTTCTCCACATTATGCAATAAATCCATGATTTTTAGCTCACGCTCTGAATGCAATCGGTCGAGATCTTTGAGAGATTGCTCACGGCATTCGTCGAGGATTTTCTTGCAGCGCTTATACGTTTCCATGATTTGGTTATGAGCGGTGTCATGCTGATTTTGGAGTTCGGTCAATGCATTTTCAAGACCAGTCGATGCTTCATCACAGTAGTGAATTTTACTTTTGGCTTCAGTCATAAGATCTTCAATGTCGTTGCGCATCAACTTTTCGGCTTCGCCAATTAATTCGTAGTGATGCTCGGAGCCCTTGTGCTCACCAACCACACAATCATTACAAACTGGCACTTGACATTTAAAGCAATAATACTTGACATTTTCACTGTTGTGCGAGGCACAAAAGATTGGCTTATGGATAGCAACCTTTTCGTCGGAGTCACGAAGCTCGTCAAGGATGACCACATGATGATTTTCAAAGCAGCGCATGTACTTATGGGCGTTGTCACAGCTGGCGCACAAAAAATTTGCACAATCGTTACAACGCGATATGGCCGTTTCTTGACTTTTGCATGAAGTGCATTGCAGTGCACCAGGCTCCATCGATGACAAATCCAAAATGTTTGTCAGCACATAATCGGGTGGAAGCGATGCAGCTTTTCCAGTTACCTAAATTTTCGATTTCCATTTAATTTCTCTGCTCAATTTTCGTTTATTCTTCTCTCGAAAAATTTGCAAAATTCAATAGAAAATACTTACAACGGTGGCTTGATTGCAGTCAGGGCATTCGATCGAGATGCTGCTACTCAATGAATCTTCGTTTTCCTGCAGCAAGCCATCAATGCATTCTTCACAGAACACGTGCAAGCATGTCAAAACACGTGGCGAACGCAGTTTTTCCCTATTTGAAATAGACCATTCATTGTAAAATTCTTAAAGAATAAATAAACAAATGATTTTTTTCATAAATCGAAATATTTATGGGATTGAACAAACGCTGTAGAATAATAATGAAAGTGTGTTTTAATAGATTACTTAAGTTCAAGGCCACTTACTTGCAAATCTTGCAATTTTGGCTCACGTCATCGAGCAACGAATCGGCCTCATCCAATGAGGCTTCAATGATGGCTTCGTTGCTGTTGCCAATACCGCTGCTGCCAGACGAATCAAGGTTAAGCGATTCAAACATTTTGATGTCATTGATGGTCAAAGGTTCCACGATCGTCGTTTCGGCGTGGCTGGACAACGCGCATTCAGTCGTCGCAATCGTTGCAGTTGGTGTCGATACTACAACACTGCTGAAAATATCAGTCGATGCCATGTCAACCAAATAAAATCTGGTTCAATGCGTTCCAATTGTGACAGACAGCTCAGTCAACGAATTTTTGCCACAAAAATCAATATTTATTTACCAAAAAAATATCGCGAAATGTTTATGCGTTTTTATCAGATTTAACTTGCAGATTACAAATTCCCGTGAATTTGTCAATTTTTATTTGTATCGTGGTTTGAATATTCTATTTATTCAAGAATTGTCTTGACGTTGTTGTGTTTATGTGTGTGTGTATAAATCAATTAATGACTAAATACTATTAAAGTCCAACAATTTACGAGCAAAAAATAAAAATCATAAAAAATAGTATAGTCCTTGTTCAGAGTGATTCTGATACGATATTAGGATCTTGTTTAGTAATTTAATTGTTTTTAACTTTCTTCGTAATGCGTTGCTGCTGTTGCGATTGTGGCTTCTTCTCTTTTTTTAATAGTTATTATCGATTAAAAATATTTATTGGTTGGTTGCTTTCTTCTCTTTTGCTTTATTTATTGTTTTAACTTGTTAAGTTGCTTTGTATTCTAATAAAATTTGTAAAATAATTGCGTTAGAATTTCCCTGTTGCCAAGAACGAACGAACGAACGAACAAAAAAATTAAAATCAATGTATATATATATAAAACTAAAACAATTTGTCAATTTTAATCTCTTTCGTTATTATTTCTTGTTTTGTTTGTTGTAAATTTGCACACAGTAACTGATTTGGTTTTTTAATATTATTTTAATTTTTACTTGATGAAATTTTTTCAAAAGAAAAAATTTCGTAAGCGATTTAGTTGTTGTTTTTTTAAATGTCAAAAAGTTTTTTTTTATATGTAAGTTGTTTTGTAGTTGCTGATTTTGGTTTTTGTTTTTAAATTAGATCTTTGTTTAGGCCTTTAATAAATGTAAATATATTTAGTGTACAGTCTTGCCCAAAGTCTGAAAAGGAAACAAACAAACACTCAAATAATATTCTTATAAATTGCATGTTGAGATTGAATCGGAAATTGATATTGCGTGCCGTTTTGAATTCAATCAAAGCTATTGAAAATCGAAAATAAACAGAAAATACAAACGTTGCAATATATATTTCTTTGTAATGCTATAATTTATTCGATGAGTAACTGTACATCATTCGGTGATTGAGAATATTGAGAGAAAAAACACGTGGGACTATTGGCATTATGCCCCTACAACAAATTAATGACGCCGAATAAGACACGCTTTCAATCGATCAACAATGAAAACAAACAGCATCTAAAGGAACCGAATATGTTTGATGATGTGCGTGTTTGTAGCGGAACGGAGAGCCTCCTGCTTGCTGTTTCGTGTCTCTGTATTCGAACGAACAGCGCCAATTACAGAGCAACGCATATGCCTCGATTACCATGAATCTAACCTCAAATTAAATATCGCCTTTTTCAGTTTTGATTTCACACACAAACCAAGCGCCGTATTCATGCCCGAAACAAATAAAAATCATTATGATCTGGAATGAAATTGGTTAAATTCATGGTTTTGATATGTCTCGTTTCATATTCAAACTCACGGATATCGCCTATAAATATATAAATATAAATCATGGAATCGGTCTTTTGCACGCCAAATTAAAAGCATTAGATTTTTAGACCTTTTTCAAATATCGTGCTCATCAAAATTGATTACCCCATAAAAATCAAACTAATCAAGTCACTCAAAAGTATTCACGTAATTGTAATCAATCTGGTTGAAATGTTGATCGAACGGTTCAGGGCCGTGTCATCCAATTGAATGTGTGTGTGTGTGTGTGTATGTTTGATAAATTATGCGGCAAATACATAAAATATTAGTTGATTTGGAATATCCAGCGAATGTGACGTGTACGTGTTCAAAGTAAATGAAGTAACGGGAACATGAGACCAAATGTAGATTACAATTGTAATTCCATTTTCAATGTCACAGACCACTGCATGAGCAGGAAAACATACAAAAACTACATTCAACTGCATTTGAATAGAAAAATGCCACCCATGAGCATTTTACATGCAATTTGTTTTCATTGCGTGTACCGATTTCGCCATTTATTATATTCATCAGAATATTCAATATTCATCTGCTGTGATATAGTGATAGACGCAGAAAATCAAGATAAACGGAGAAGAATTAAAATAATATGATTTTAAAACGGAAATATCTCATAAACTATGATAACAAGTAGCAAAACACTCACATGCACTGCCGTGATACTCTCAATTCACTGCTCAATACTGACGACTTTTTAGACCTAACTAAATTGTTTTGCAGCTATTTTTGTGCCAGCTTATCTTTCTCTAATGTAGAAACAACTGTTTCTTTTTCCTGTTCCTCAACACTATATTTGTGGTGAATCAAATGAAATACCGTAAATATTTTTTTTTGTTTTATCTTGAATTTCTCAGATATTTGCGCTAAGACTATTTTGAACACACACACACACACACACACACACTTACAAAATCTCGGCAAACACACGCTCACAGTCACACTTCTATGTCAAACAATCTGTTCCATGGCCGAAAAGGAGAAGGAGAATGTGGAAGAAAACAGGATGACTTCTGTTTGGCGTAGTGGTGGTTGTTCTTTCATCTGACATTTGTGTGTGCATTTGCAGATCGCGCGCGCAATTGCACATATATATTTGTCTATGTGCACATTTTTATTGGCGTTAAAATTTGTTTATACTTTTTTATGATCTCTTTCTAGTGACATCTATATTTTTCGTGTAATTTTTGGGCGATTTTCCATTGCAAATGATCGATTCTCTAAGAAAATTTGATGGCCTGAATGTCACACGAAGCGAATGGCGCAATTGAAAAGGACAAAAGAATGTTCGAGTTTCGCAATCGTATGAAAGTTCTCGTTTACACGGGAAGCTGCCTCGAATTTTCCATGTTCGGTGTATGTGTGTTGCTACAAGTATATTGTTGTTGTCGCTGGCTCTTTTCTTTGCCATTATACTTAGTTGATACGTAGAATGGATTGAACATTTTTATTGAAGTGCGCAATGCAGTGATACACTAAGAGAGAGTAGATCACATCATGGAAAATGATATGTGCATACACAAATGTCCATATGTCTATAGGTATCTAGTCGCGATGTTCTCTCATGGTTGGTTTTGGTTCAATTCAGCTTTTATTCAGCTTTTTCTATGTCACAGATACACCATTGACAATTTAGATGCAGACAGAATATTCGCGCGCACCTCACTATATTAAAACAGTGTCCTTGAGCTAGAATCGAAGTAGATGAGAGTGGAGCAAGGGAAGAAAGAGAGAGAGAGAGAGAGAGAGAGAGAGAGAGAGAGAGAGAGAGAGTGAGACGGGAGAAAGGAGCGGACGCAAAAAATAGGGTGAAAAGTCAAGTACATATCTAGAACATTTTTTTTACATTTTATACATTCGATTGATGATGGTCTCATCAAAATCAGAACGCCAATATTTTGCCGAACAACAAAAATCATTCGGTTAATACGAGCCAAAGACATTATTTTCAGATTTTTCTATTTTATTTCTTTATTTTTTTCTGATATGCATATCACATTCAACTTTATCACCGCAACAACCAATCATCATTCCACATGATAAAAACCGAATTTCAAATAGAATTGTTAGAATTCCGTTAAATATTTTCTTTTGGCTTGTTTGGATTCCAGCATGAATCAACTTTATTGACATGAAAACTTAAAAATCGAAAAAGTTCGAGAACAATGAACGATTTTTCGTCGCGGTACCCGCTATCGATTCAGTAGATTTGTTGTTGTTCTTTCGCTTGAATTTATTCTATTCGCATTTTTACACTAAGTTGAAATCACTTTTCTGTTAAAAGCACTTTTTTTGTAAAACTTTAATTAAAATCGTTAATAATTGTACAGGCAATTTGATGGGCAATGGATATTGATTATTAAAACTATGGAAAATTTGCGAGAAAAATCACTCACCTTTGCCATCACTTTAAAAGTTTTGAAGCGAAAAAAAATGGCGTAGACTTAAAAGAGTCAACTCGAATACTGAGCTAAAATCAAATGTTACACATTGCTCAATGTGTGTTTGGTAATGCGCAGGAAAAATATCGTGCACTCAGACATCGAACGATGTCAAAAATAACATAAAAATATGAGGCAAATACATACAAGCACGCACACACACAGCGGCGAAGAGAGAGCAGCGTGCTCCCTCAGCAGCGAATACAGCAGAGACGGAAAAGAGAGAATGAACGCAAATGAGAGGAGAAAAAAAGCCGGCAAAAATCTCTATTACGCAACACACGCACATTGACGCATCGGATGCGTTTAATGACTCTTAGAACGTTTCTTTGTTAAATTCTATCTTACCTAGCAACAAATCGAATTTGATGTCATTTTTCGACCAAACCGATATGAAACTTCTGTGCGATTCTTCTTGTAAATCAGCTTTAAAAACAATTACATTTAAACTGTATATAAACGATTTTCACGAAAATATTACTGTGAAACAAAAGATGACGCTTTTTGAGAAAGAGCTATGTAGAAAGCACGTTTTACCGATACTGATACTGAAGCAATAGAGTGAAATGCAATCGGATTGGGATATTTTGACAGCCTGACATAGAATGACAGCTACCGTGATTTTGACATTGCCTCGAATCCATCTGACAATTCATAAATGCAAACGGTAGCTTTAAATCTCGTCGAAATAAGTATTTAGTTATTTTTTTATTGATAAGAAAGAGAGAATATAAAATGCAGTCAAGTTTAATGCGATTGCACAACTCCAAGGGAGTTCGTTACAACATTGAGCTGTTAACATGGAGCCATAAAATGGATCTTATTGTTATGAGCAATGACAAAGGTAAATGTTATTGAGAATCGAACCAATCGGTAAATTTTCACACGAATATATGATTTTGATTAGGTGAAGTTATTGTGCAGCGACTGAATCTACAAGTTCTTTGGACGCAACCAGCACCATTTGAAGATGCAAAGGTCTGTGGAATAGGCTGGCGACCGGATGAACGCATTTTAGCCATTGGTATGATTATTACCGTCAAATAACTAAATCTAGTCAAATGATTTCATTCTCAATGAACTTATATGAATGAATACTCATTTAATGGTTCATGTTCAATCTAATTGCGTGTAAAATTTATTTGAATTTGTAGGCTATAATAGCGGCAAAGTGATTTTGGTTGATGTTGAAAATCATCAAGTGCTGCATACGCTTGAGTTAAAATGTGAAATTGTTGCTCTTAACTGGACTCAGAACACCAAAGAATCATACGATGACTTTGATGATTTGCAGGGCAATACAAAACTGGTAAAGATCGTCAACTCTACTCTAGAGTGTATGTTATACTTACACAATAGAATTCTATTTGCTTGCTGGCAAAGCGCTTGTTATCACGAGTGTCAATTACACGGTATCCATAGATTTCTCGTTCACATTTCTTTCTGATGCATTTTAATACAAAAAAACCGCTTTTTGGTATTGGAAGCGTCCCTTCAAAGCAGCTCGTGAGAGCAAGTGCTTTGACAGCAAGCAAATGGCATGCTATGACTAGCACATATGATGAAAACTTGAACGATTTAAATACAATGATCCGGTTATTTTCAGTTTGCCAATGGTCACAAGGTCTATTTGCCGCCACTGCCCAATTTCAATTCACTTACATCAAACACTCGCAAACATGATTACAATTGTCACACGCCGTATGCAACTCGGGTGTTCAACATTCTAATGGTGGCATTAAAATCGGGCGTTGTTCGTTTATTCGTCTTTGGAATGTTGCCGTGTGGTCTAATAAATGTAAAGGCCTCACTCGGAATCAAGAGCAATGAAGATTTCCAACTGTACGACATGAAAATGAGCAGTGATTTCAGTACAATTTTCATACTTGTTCGACATAAACGAAAACTGCGCCAGTTGGCTTTCCACAATTCCATCTATTCCGAGTCAACCGTGTCTCTATTGAAATTGGCCACTCAGTATGGATATATTGTGAATACATTGGCTTATATCGAAGAAATCGTTCAATGCATCATCGAAGCATGGGAGACAGCACTCTTAGAAATGGATCGAAAACTAACAAATTATGTTAATTCTCGTCCAGATGGTGTCGTTTCGGCGGATTTTCTCGAGCTGCTTATTTTCGGCTACGCTCCAGATCCACTAGTCAAATTCCTCACCAGAGATCTCACCGACAAGGGAATGAAAAAATTGGGCAATTCCATCGAAATCACATATTCAACCATTCAACAATTAGTCATTCGGCCACTGCACACGGCCATTTTGAATTTATCATACCATTTGAACTATCTAAAAGGAATGTCCATGAATAAGTTTTATTATAAGGTATAGTGACGTGAATTCGATAGGTATTCTAATGTGTTGAACTAAATATGCCAGTATCTCGAATGTACTCAAATTTTTTTCTGTTCATGCACTCAAACAGGATTTACTGGGAGCAATTTCGAGTGAGGCAAGTTTGAATGCCGGAGCATTTCTAATCAAGTCACTCGAACTGCAACAAGTAATCGAACAATCAAATCGTGACTTCAAAATATTCTGGGGTTGGCTGTACGGCGTAATAGTGCGATTGATGGACGAAGCAGTTCCGGAAGATATCGCTGCTGTTTCTCAGCAAGACACCATTTATTTGGCTGAATTTCTCAATACATTCGATGAATTTTGTGAAATTGATAGCGGTAAGTTCTCACACAAAAATCACGTTTTTTCTATGCTCCTCGTCACCTCATTCATTCCGTTAATCCAATATTTTGATAGAGGATCGCAAAAAGCGTCGGTTCAACCTCGAACGTGTGGGTCAGTATTTACAAAATCAAAATCTGCAAAAGTTATCACGAACAAGTGCAACATCCGACTGGAGTACACTGCTTGAACAAAATGAATGTTTGAAAAATTCAAGCTTCATTTATCCGCATCACAAAGAAATGTCGTTGGTGCAAGAGCACAACAATTTAAAAGAGAGCATCGGAAAGTTATTTGAAAAGCCAGACACACTAATCAGTCTGAAACTGCAATTGATATATACGTTGGACATAAGCGATGTAACAAATCGAACTACATTTCATTGGCATCAATTCGACTTTGAAGAGAAGGGTTCAACTCTGTTTGCATTCACTCTGAATGAACGACAGCTCTACCTCAAGGAATTCACTCCAAGATCAGAGAATGTGAAAATCGCCAAATTCGAGTTTCCCGAAGTAGGAATGAATATTATTCAATCGGAGTTAAACCAAAAATTCCCGCAAATGAAGCCACTTCATTTACAATTTTACAACGAAAAAGCCATATCAATGTTGTTTGCGTACAAAAAAGATAAGCCTACGGCCAATTGCTTTGTTCAGCTTCCGATTCAGCCAGTACTCTCACGATTAACGAACGTGAGAATTCAAAAACGCATTTCGATCGATCCAGCATTGTCATCGATAAACTTACGCGAGTTAATTGATCCGGACATCGTGCGGCCACTAGATATTAATGATGGACATACTTTAGCTGTCTCGGGCGGGCGAAAAATTGCCACTATTATTTCGGTATCGCGTAAAAAATTCTACCATTTTGAAATGGAAGTCGATGAAGGCGACTATGATGATGAGGATAATGAGGGCAGCGATAATGAGAATGGCGACAATGAAGCCGAACATGAAGTGGATAATGATGGTTAATCAATTTCTCTTTTGATATATGAACGAAAACGAAGATATGCTGTGCATCTATAAAGCGAACAAGAAATACTCTTTATATATCGCAAGAAGTTTATCATTTTGAAAATTCATTAAAAGTTTCATTTGTTTTTAATTTTCGCGTTAGTGATTCCAAATACAATGACTCAGTTCCGAAAAGCTACAATAAGAATATGTTGATTATCAATGATTGATGTATCGATTTTTTTTTTCTTTTTTTTTTTGGTTCATAAGCGAATTTATAGTTTTATTCTCTTCCAATTCAAATTTGATAACCTAACAGCTACGCAAAGTGTGTAGTCCAAATAGTATTCGAATCGTATTAGCGTTTACAGATCATTACCGTCGATCTAGCATATTTTTGAGATCATAAAAAAAAACAGAAGCGATACAAACAGGAGACGCTATACAGTAATGTAGCCGCTAGCCAGTCCAATCATGAGTATGATTATAATTTGATTATAATCAAGTGACTCGCTCGTAGCAAAGGCGAAGTATATTTTCTCGATGAGCACAAGGCAGATAAAGTTTTCGGTTAAAAGTAAAAATACGATAAGTGAAACTCAGACCAACATTTTTCTATATTAGAGTTTTGTTTGCATTTATTTTATCTGGTTTTACCACAAACGCGTGCATCTTTGAGTACATATCAATTGAATCTTCCCTTTGTCTCGTCGAATAATTTTGGTTAAGTATGAAATTGTATTTTATGCTTGATATCAGAGTACTTATACAATAATTTACTCATTTTCAATCATAAAAATTCAACTATATTTTTTTCCTTTCGTTTCCATTCCAACGGATAAAATATTTTTGTAGACTCTTTATAATATTAAAAACGTGCGTAACAACCATTCAAAAGAATGGCAGTCAGATTCTCAGTAAATATATTAATTTGCGTTAAGTAGATTGTTGATTGCCGTAATCTATGACGCTTTTCACTCGAATGAACGCAATGCAACAACCCAAAATATCGGCTGATTTTGCTATATGAAAAAGAGAGCCGCGAGATCACGACATAGTAAACGAAAACCATGCAGGAATCAACATGAAATGAAAACGAGACTCTTTCAACGATTGATATACATGAGAACAAACACTACCAAAATCAACGCATCTCGAATCGCCCGTGAGAACAAGGCTTGTGAGCGCAATGTATAAGTCAGTTCAATGTGAAAGCAAGTTTTGTTGTTCTCGCATCTACAAGTAATATATAGTCGATAGTCCTTTCCAAAAACTAACGGGACACATGAATGTGCAGCGACAAACTCTGCGATTGATTTGTTTACACCAACTGTGTTGCTAATGCTTCACAATGTTTCAGACTTTTGTTTATGCTCATTTGCAACCAACATTTTAAGAAGTGCGCATGATTATTTGTTTATTTATGTGCGAACAATTCTGAAAATGGAAGGTAAGTATTTCGGACTATAAGCAAGGGATGAATAACAGCTTATATTTGTGCAGCAAGATAAAATACTTTGATTTTGCTGCGAGAGTGTCAAATATTTCAACAAAACATTTGAATAAATAATGAATGCCGTGTTTCACACACGAATCAACAGCACATGTATGTATTAGTCTTCTTGTGTCAGACGCGACACACGTCAGAGCCGTCAACTCTTTGCAAATGCAACACATTCATTGGTTTGTTTACTGTCAACTGGAACTGCGTAAACTTGAATTTGATGTTCAGGTCAATGATTTAAGTTTATTTTTTGATTGCACACAAAAAAAAAACAGTTGATTTCAAGTGGAGACAGAAGCGGAACAAAGGAGGTTATCATTGTAGACGATAAGACACAAACACATAAAGATGAAATCACATTTCATTGAATGAATTGTCGTTTGTGATGTATCAGATAATTGATGGTGCATTGTTCAGTGAAAGCTCTAGTTCAAAGCAGTTCAGTTATTCACATTACAATGACTAAAGTTTTTTCGCGCAACGAAATTATACAATTTAAAAATTGTCGACTTATTCGAAATCATCAAATCATTGTTGACGATTTGTGGATTCAAGATGGAAAGATTATCAATCCGGAGCCCGTATTTTTCGATCAAAAAATTTGCGCACATCGCCAACTTGACTGTAGTGACGCAATAATCGCACCCGGGTTCATTGACATCCAAATAAACGGTTGGTCATTCCGGCTTTATTAACTCTTTGTTATCAATTTTACTTTGATCACTTTTCATACATCAGCCAAGTTAATGGAGAATTTCATCATTCAATTGATTGCAATTAACAGGTGGCTTTGGCATTGATTTCACTAGCAACACAACAAAAGTCGAAGATGGCATCGAAAAAGTTGCAAAAGGCTTACTGGCGCATGGTGTTACATCGTTCTGCCCAACACTAGTGACTTCGTCACCGAAAATTTACCATGCGGTTCTTCCACGTATTCGAAAGAAAAACGGAGGAACAAACGGTGCAAATATTTTGGGCGTTCACTTAGAAGGACCGTTTATCAATAAAGATAAGAAAGGCGCTCACGATCCGGAAGTTATACAAGATTTTAAGAATGTAATTTTGATTAACATTATGAAGATTTTCAAAATTGAAATTAACAATTTGGTTTTGGCGCTCAGGGCATATCAACGGTGCTTGAAACATACGGAGCCTTAGACAATGTTGCTATTATAACGCTCGCTCCAGAGAAGGAAAACGGATTGAAAGTTATTGAAGAGTTGACTGCGAAGAATATCTGTGTCTCTGTTGGACATTCGATGGCCAATCTAACGCAAGGCGAGACTGCTATTAAGCATGGAGCAAAGTTAATAACACACTTATTCAACGCCATGTTACCGGTGCTGCTGCTAATCATTATCAAAACTTTCTCTCACGTTGTTTCTCTCTCTCTCTCTTTGAATCAAATATATGACCTACTTTTCATCTCATTTTGTAGTTTCATCATCGTGATCCAGGGCTCGTCGGTCTTCTGACATCCGATCAAGTTTCGAAGTCAAATCCGGTATATTATGGAATCATTGCAGACGGTATTCACACTCATCCAGCAGCGTTGAGAATTGCATATCGCGCCAATAAAGAAGCGTTAATCCTCGTCACGGACGCCATTTCACCGCTCGGACTTGAAGACGGTGAACATCAAATTGGACAATTACGTGTTAGAATAAAAAATAACACGGCTACAATTGCCGGAACAGAGACTCTGTGCGGCAGCATTGCTTCAATGGATGAGTGTGTGCGAATTTTCAAAGAATCAACTGGTGAGGCTTTATATTTTATTTCTATGTTGTATTTTTTTATTTAAATGGGTAAATTGATCATCAGGGTTTTTGCGCCTGGAAAAACTTATAACTAAAATAAATGAGTTGATTTCCTTGAATAATTTTGCACTAGCCTATTGAATATCCTTGCAGGTTGTTCGACCGTATTTGCTATCGAGGCAGCTACCTTGCATCCAGCGAAATGTTTAGGCATTGTAGAATCTAAAGGAACTTTGAACTTTGGTGCTGACGCTGATTTTGTTATGCTGAACGATGATTTAACCGTTCGATCAACGTGGATCTCCGGAAATCAAGTCTACACAAGAACATGACGATAATCATTTATATGTAGACGATGCAAAATAAAACAATCGTGTTTTTTTGTATGAATTTTAAATAAATATCCGTTTTATTTCCATTTTTTATAAAGAAAGAGAAAAACCGTAAAGTTACATCATTGAATTTGCTTATACAAATAAAATAAAACGTAATGATGAATGAATAAATTGAAGCTGTTTTTTTTATTTTGGAGACAGGCTGAATTAGTTTTTGCGTGACATTGTTCAAGAATTCACATCTTTAAAAAACTCGGTGTATTTCTGTTTTGACGAGATGTTGAGAAGATGAGAAGTTTGTGAAAGGAATTCTGAAGCCAGATTTTGACGAAATAATTCGGAAAAAAGAACGAAAAACAAATTGTATGATTTGGTTAGATTTCCATTGTTTATTTTCTTTGAAATTGAATGACGTAAAAAGAATTTGGCAAAATGCTATACATTTGTGATTATGGTGTTTATTCCTCCTCTTCTTCTGCAAATGAAAAGAAAAATAACGTGTTAGATGTTTATTAGGGATTGCGAACAATAGAAACTCTATCGGAAAAATAAAAAAGGTATTCACCTTCTTCCTCTTCTTCTTCTTCCTCTTCTAGAGATTCGAATGAGATGCATGAAAAAAAGTGAAAAAAACAGATTTTAGACATTTTTGATCTTCCCCAAGCTTCCGTAATCTTAATAATGGCTTTTACTCACCTTCCTCTTCCTCCTCTTCTTCTTCTGCAAGGTGTAAATCAGCAGATGAAATTGAAAAATTGGAAAACATTTGATTACTATCAAATTAAAAAAAATATTTTTGGAATTTTTTTCAATAAATTCTAAAAATAACCATATTTAAGCTAGTTAGAATCTGGCTAAAGCCTGCAATTTTACGTGTTTCGATATAAAATTTGATGAAAAGCATCAAAACTGATATGTATGTACAATTTTTTAAACTGTATTTGCACTGGTATATTATTTTTTAACCACATTTACCTTCGTCTGAGCAGCAGATTTGTTAAAAGAATGAAATGAAAAAATATCAAAATTTAGTTTTCCAAAATGTATTAGATCCAATTCATGCGGTGAATATTTGATACATACCTTCTTCTGTTTGAGAAAACCGAACCAGATTTAATGAAATGAAAAAAAAGGCGCATTAGCAATTTTTGAAAAAAGTCCAATTTGTTAGCATAAGCTCATTTTCATTTAAATGTTCATTTTGGAAATTCAATTTCCAGGTAATTTAAAAGAAAATTAGTTAAATTTGTTTAAATGTTGAGTATTTTTGAAAGCAGCATCAAACCGTTAGTCTTACCGTCTTCTTCTTCTTCTGCTTCGTCTGAGTGACGCAAAAAAACATTGTCAAAAAAAAATAAAAAGAAAGCAAAATGATTTTAGTATTATGCCTTTCGAAAGCGCACTCAATTTTTTATGGTCTGTGAAATGCTAAGGAACCGTTCAGAGCTGTGCTATGGCCGTTGCAATGTCCAACATTTGGCTAAGACCGCTTACCTTCTTCAACTTCCTCGACCTCTTCGACTTCTTCTACCTCATCATCGACATCCACATCTTCAGCCTTGGCATCTTCTTCGCCTAAAATGTGACACATTTTAATTTTAGTAAATATATATTCTGTGTAGAACGTGCGGTACGCATACGATTTCGAGGCTTAGTATCCAATAGAGTAAATTCACTCTCCAACTTATTGATTATTCGACGAATTGAGAGCGCGGATGGAGCAGAATGCCGACCATATTTTGCACGATATGCTCTTTGAACACCGACAAAACTTCTCGAGTTTTGATAAAATAATTGGACAATTTCCAAACGTTGTGGAAGCGTGAATCTACTCATGATTAAATGGCAAACCTTACTGATGACAACTGACTGAAAATCATATCACCCCTATTGGGAAACCCTTTAAAACTCACTTCTTTGAGATCAAATCAATTCATGAATAATACAAACCTTCTGGTGTTTCTGGATCACCGGTTTTCTTGCCTGGTCGTTCACCGAACCATTTTGGAAGACGGGCTGAAAGACACAGCGTTTTAAATGGGAATCGTTTGACAGATAAAAAATTTATGGATTCAACAATGAACGACCGGATGATTCAAAATTGAGTTAGCCAATAAAAATGCAGCAACGCAGATATTGGAATGGGATGGTTCGTTGTTTTGGTTAGTCAAAAAATAGAATACTTTTTACCTTTTTGGCGGCCACCGAATTGATCTTTCTTTTCGGCCCATGATTTTTCCATATGTTCTTTGTAGTTATTAACAATACCCTGTTATGACAATTAGAAGAGAAAACAAATGGAAATAGGGACTGTGAAAGATGTTGAGTGATTTCGCTTAACAATAAAAAAATTGATCATGCACACAAAATCTGTTCGTCATAAGTCTCTTCTCAATGGTCGAATAAGGATGGTCGTATAATTCCCGTGAAATGGCGACAGTTTTCTTTGTAAGCCGTTTCAACGAGTCTGGCGGGTAACAAACGAATACAGAAAATGGAAAATATCGGGGTCGATATTATGAACAGATAACACGAAAACAACACTTAAATTTCGACAGATCGCCCACCTTTTGTGCGTTTCATAAATAGATCATATTTTTCTTGCCACCGTTTATTAGCCAATTCAGAAGTAACAGTCGTGTATCCCTTTTGAAATTATTCCATTTTATTTTCATTACAAATGGTATCAATTAATTTCAAATTTCGAATAAATATCGAAATATTGAATGATGCTAAATGTGATTGAATTGGAATGCAATACTTACACCTTCGAAGAGTTTCTTCTTGTCGTCGTATGAGCGGGTATCGACACGTCGTTCATATTTGGAGGCGACTTGAATCTTTGGCTGTTGAAATAAAAAGAAGAGAAAAAAATTGGGAGAATGATATTAGTTTTAAGTTGTTCAATGGTTTGCGTAAAGAACGGGATTGCATCACATTTAGGGGTCCACGTACTGGGTATTTGCCTGTCAAAGCTTCTGGATCTAGACCCTTCTTCAAAGCCTTGTGTCGGAGTTGTTGTTTTTGTCTTTCTTTCAATTCCTTCAAGTCATAGTCCTGACGTTTTTGCCGTTCTTCCAAATCGTACTTTTCGGTTTCCAATTTGACGATCAATTCCCAAAGTTCTTGAGCCTTTTTACGGAGCACATCTTCACCCAAACCGTCGATTTCCAATGGCTTGATACGGAACGACAATGAAATTTTCTTTTCCTCTTCCAATTGCTCCTTGGTCTTGTTGCGCTCTATAGCACTGCCCGACAAACCGAGTGCACCTTCTTTCTTCTGGATGGTGAAGTTTGGTCCCTTCCTGTCCTTGTCCTTCATAGCTTGAAGCATGGCCTGGCGCTTCTTTTCGGCTTCTTCCAAACGTTGACGCTTCTCTTCTATGTCACGTTGTTTCTTCTCTTCGATTTCACGAACGCGACGCTCTTCTTCTTCCTTCTTGCGTTGAGCCATGCGTTGTTCTTCTTCGGCACGAGTCACCTTACGTTTGGCTTGCTTTTCCTTGAGTGTTTTCAACTCAATTTCTTCCTTGGCACGCTGTTTACGCCATTCCGTAATGTATTCCTTCAATTGATCATCGAGATCGCTGCGTTTTTGATCTTGACGCTTGACGAATTCTGGATCGCCGGAATCTCTGTTCATTCAATATATACGAAATTTACAATTGATTTCAGATAACGGAATTGCAACGAAGAACCGGTTAGGCTATCCGTTGTTTGATTGTGCGTTTGCTTGCTTGCTTAACCGTTCCTAATCAATTAATTTGCTTTTTATGCTCAAAGATTTAGGTGCACTTTTGTTGCTATTTACAATTTTACTTGAACATTTCAAAATTAAATTTTTCGCCGAGCATTACGAATTTTAGATGAGCTCACCCTTATGTTACTTTCCTAAATTTTCTTGTAATTTTCGAAACAATAATTTGAATTGAAAGCAAATACATTCAACTGCCTTTTGAATTGTATGAAAAATATTATTCTTTAAATAACACCAAAGTCCATTCAATTGGGGGAAGGGCTTAAGCATGCAGACATTCCGTTACATTTGATGTGTCTTTGAACATCAAGTCTGATTAGTTTACTTTGCAATCATCTGAATATTATTTTGAGATTTTTGATTCAAGATTGGGTTAACGTGCGACATTTTCCAAATGAATTTTGTTTTGTTTGAATCCAAAGGGGGGGTTTTTCATGTGTATTAAATGTTTTTGTATTTGTCCAAAACGGGATTTTGTGTGTATGTTTTTTTTAATTGTTAAAGAATGTGTATGTGCTCTTTCCAATCAAAATATATTTAATTCTTCTGTTTTTTTTTTTTTTAATTTAACGTTATTCATTTTTGGTTCGATTGATCAATGGAACTGTACAATTTTGTAGTAAAACCCAAAAACAATTTCAATTAAAAATAAATCGAAAAATATTATTTCGATGAAAAAAATAAAAGTTCCGAACAAAAACGTTAAATTTGGTTGAAGAATTTTTCATATTAAAAGCAATTTCGTTCTCCAATCAAAAACTCCAGTGGTTTAAAAACAGTGTTGCCTTGAAACTGGATTAAAATTATTGCAAAAATGCATAAAAGTGATTTTGTTGTGAGAGACAGAGAGCACCAAAAACTTACTCGGTTTTTGTAACAGTCCTGCAAGGAAACGGGCATCGCCAAAGTGTTCACAGGATATGACATATATGATTTGTATATGTGTGTGGATTGAAGTATTCGTATATACGTATTGGAAGATACGATCAAATGAATCGAAAGTGTGTATTTGGGATAATAAAAAAAATGTTTTTGGACGACGTCGCGTTTGGACAAAAACATTTGGTTTTGATTCGGGAAGGGAAAGTATAGTGTGGAAAACAGCAAAAAACGACAATTCAGTCACGGGAACGCAAAAAGAAGAGAAAAAATAGAAATTATGCAAATAAGAAATCAACAAACCTTCATGTGGTCAGATCAATTAAACTATCTCTAATTGTTCTACATTTGAATGAAAAATCAGTTATCTAAAAAAGTGCATGATTTTCGAATTTACTGAAATGTTCGAAACGATGACTTGATATATTTACTACCTTCAACAAATCGGTTTGCTTGTAAAAAAGTGAAACGGAATTTTCTAAAAAAAAGAATAATGTTGTTGCTTTTTGTGGGGGCCAGGCGCAAAATTTCCGAAATATATATAATAGCTACAACCTAAATGAAAAGCCCTACGTTTGTTTAATTCAAATCTCTGGCGCAAACAAATCAATTTTGATTATCTCATTGAACACAGTTGATATTTTCAGTGATTGGACAATAGCACACTTACTTCCTGTAAAATGAGAGAAAGAAAAAAATAGAAAATAACGAAATTTAGTTGCGAATAATTTCGATTGAGTGGGTTGTTTTTATGCGAGAACGCCATTAGTTGCCTTGAGAATTGCAGTTAAAATTAATTTGAATTTTAATTGTTATGCATCTTGAGTTGTGCGGTGGCGTTTGTGCAGCACCATCGCACACAATACATGGTTCACTCAAATTATTTTTAATATGCCGAAAAGCGCAAAGTAAAACATTTTTAGTTGTTGTCTGTCTGTCGACAAATGACGGATTGCGTTTTTTTTTTTTTAAATTTGTGTCAAGTTCTTGAAGCCATCATAATTTATTTTGAGTGTTCAGCATCGTTGCGGCCTTGTTCATGATTCGCGATCGTAACAAAAATGTGACAGAGACTGCGAAACATTACAGATAGATTCAAATTAATTCGCTTGAAAAATAATTTGAAGAAAGAAAGAGAGAAAATGAGAGAGAATGTGGGACCAAGTGAAAATAGACGCCGCATGAAGTAAGTCGATCTACAAAATGATACGTCCAATATCTACATTTAAATGTGCAATGAGAAATTGAAAGATTGTGATAGACTACTACATCATTCGACTAAGAAAATCGCTATGTACAAGAAAAGAAAAGCACCGTACTTTGTACCATTCCGAAATGTTATAGTAAAATCTCTATTGAAAATTGCCAACAACAACCAAATAAAAAATCAAAGTTAAACTGTTAGATATGTGCGGTATATAATAAATTTCATTGCCTCAAACGCTGTGACTATTCTGAGAGACTTACGTTTCAACAACTTCCTCGACGACCTCCTCTTCGGATCTTTACGATTGATTGATATTGGGGGAGAGAATTGTGAAAAGAATTAGTCACCAATAATAATAATTGATAAAATTTAAAACTGCGCAAAAGTTAGCCAACATAAGAATGGAAAATAAAGCAAAGAAACGGAAAAAACATTGAAAGAAACCACGTCCAAAAAGGGATCGAAAATCCCGAAACATAAAAAGTCCAACAAATAAACAAAAGAAATAGGAATTTAAAAAAAGAACAGCTTCGATCTTGAAGGATACTTACGTGTATTCTTCATCGTCAGACATGGTGAAAGGGTTTTTTCAAAACCTAAAATTCGAATAAAATAAATGAGCAATTTATCGGTACTATTTTAAGCGTAGCCTAACAGATATGGAAAGGAATAAAAAGCGATTCGGCAAATGAATGCGACCAAGAAATAGAAACGTTGCCATTTCACAATGGCTATTTTCATCTCAAGCAACGGAACATATATTTTATTATAGAAAAACACCCACATATGTTGCTGAGTATTCAAAAAGGAATGCGTTCTGTAATCGCTTGCGCACGCGCGCACGCGAGATCAACACAGAGCAATACCCAAGCATCCAACAAAGCAGTGAAAAGACTTAGAAAAAAGTGAAAATGTGAGACACCGTTTGTTTGTGTGTCGCACCGATAATAATCAACCAAGTGTGTTTTTCTTTCGCCTGTTGATTTTATGCAATCGGTTTGGGAGCGGCAACCATCTCGTCATCATTCGCACGTACATTTTTTATATAACAAGTCACAAACATCCTTTTTCTATGAAATGTTGATGTGTGATAGAAGCATGAAAGCCATTCGGATCGCTTTTTGTAGGAAATTTTCACTTGACTTCTACTATTTTTAGAATGCGTATCTCGTTGTGTCACAGTTTTAGCATGTGTTGGATTTTTGTTATTGAAGTTGAGAATATGAACTAATCGTACTCCACCTACGCGAACTTTCAATTCCATACGCGCGCTCTACTCTATATTTCAACATTTCCACTAGAGAGTGACTTGGCGCTGGGGAAACGTTGAAATGAATTGCTTTGGCGAGTTTATGAACATTTCACATCAAACATTTTCTAAAAAGAAACTCGATAATTCGATTGCAGGCGATGAGAAAATGCAGGATCAAGAGATTGCTGCGTTATTGGGCATTTGTTGAAATATTTTGGCAAAGTGGCTGTTCGAATCCGATGATAAAATGTTGGTTGCTTGTGCGCAAGTTCAGTGCAAATACTTGCGAACGGTGCCGATCGTACATCGAAAATATTTTTAAATGTGTATTTGGTTGAGTTTCAATTAGTCTGAATTGGACGGCAAAAAATGCCGTGAAAATTTAAACCGTCGACGATTTTTTTTATTTTCATACCGTACGGCTCTAATGTTTTCAGTTCGAATATGTGTGAGAAATGGTCCCGCTATGAAATGGTCTCGCACCAAAACAGGACCGAGGCGCATAAGCGAAAAATTGGTTAAATCACAAAAATAGAAAATGTGCTTGCCACCATACACACGACGATTCGAATGAATGAATTCATGGTGTGTGTGAGTGTATTGAATGTGTACGAATGTGTGTGTGTGTGTGTGTGTGTGTGTGTGTGTGTGTTTGTGTATTTCTGCATGAGATTGAGTGTGCAATTGGATTAAATGAATATTGACTTTGATCAAAAGATTTTGATATTTTCTTTTTCTTTCTCCAAATTCTCGAACATTGGAAATAGTTTCACTTTGAATACAATACAGCCGTCGATTATTTTTTTTTTCTTATCACGTCTGCCATACACAAAAATCAACACAACTTTAATTGGATCTTCAAAAATTATTCGGCAAAGTTTTTTTAGATTTTTTTGGCGGGAAAACTTATCGAATAAAAACTTTATGACGAGAAGTGATCATCAAAAAGTGGCACTTGATCCTTGAAATCCCAAAATTTTGCACTTGGAAAAACTGTCAATCAAAAAAACTTGCACATATTATTTGAATTTTCACTCTAATTCTCTTTGGTTTGCCACTTGAAATTATAACTCGAAATTACTTTATGCAAAAAAATGTTAAAAAATCAACTTTTCTTCAACAAAGTATCATCCATTGGGAAATAAAATTTCAATTCCAAATTGGCTAACGCAGACGTAAAATATTCCCCTCTTATACTGTTGAAGATGATGTGGCAGAGAAAAAAATTGCAAGTGTTTGCTGGTGGATGAAATTAGAACTTACTTTACAGATCAGATATAATAAAGAAATCGGCCAGCAAACGTCGTCGAACCGATGCTGCGAGTGAACTAAAACTAACAGGAGCTCGAGCAGCACCTAGTCGATAAGTTCAGCTCGGCTCGGAAAATCGGACTCACACATACCAGTTTATTTTCGCCAACGACGTTTTTCGATCACAATCTATCGCTCAGCTATATAGCTTTTCAGCTATTTCTGTACCATTCGCACTACATGCAAAGTCCATTCAGCTTTTTCTTCTATTCCTTTTCCTATATAGGTGAATACGATATTACAAAATATCATGTAGCTAGATGTTTTTTGTATGTTGAAAATGTGAAGGAGCAAACAAAAACGGACTGGCAATCGTGTGTGGTGACTCTACACACCGGATTGCACGGACTTAGCTATATTTAAACACGGTTGCTTTATTTATTTAGGCAAAAGCGCGCATATTTCTCGACGTTCTGATTTGGCTTCTTGACGTTGCATACAAATTAGAATATACGATTAAGAAGAAAAAAAGGTTGTTCCATTGAGAAGTCAATTGTGGGCGTTGTTGTTTAACAAAAAAATATAAATATAATTTTCCATAATTCCACTTCGGCCGAACCTATATCTTCTCAACACAAAAATGTGTGCATACAGCCGAAAAATAAAATCAAACGAACATAACTAAATCATCCCACTAAGATCAGCAAAAAATTATTTTGATGATTAAAAATTTAAGCGGCTGCTAAATTCGCACTCAGATGAAATTGATGAAATATCTTTTATTATTCCGATTGAATACAAAGTTTTCATCGAATTTCAAGTATTTAGCAAAAATGAAAAAAAAAAGAAAAAGAAATCGTATGGATTTTTATAAATTTTATATTAAAAATCTCGAATATTCATTTGAAATCCTAATTAAAGCTGCACTCAGAACAAAATGCGGAAACAACGGCGGATAAAATATAAATGTATTACTGTGACCACGCACAAAAACCAAACAGCCAACGATATGTACAAATCAATAACTCGTTTCCGAAATTGACTAATTAATACACCGAGAAATGTGTGACCTAGAAAAGTTGCTCAACGAGAGACGATTTTTAACGGCGCTCGCATGAATGTGGATCAATTAAATGAAGCGAAGGTTCAGCAAATTTCAACCAAAAATTTCTTTGGCGGCTGGCAATTGATCTAAAGTATGTGATTGATGATTTGCAAGATTATATCTTATCAGCCAGACAGATTAATATGTCGACATAAATTTCACTTTTTATATTCATTTTGCTTGTTAAAAGAAAATATTTCCCATTCAATTCACAGTATCCATACAGTACCCATTCAATTCACAAATGCTAGCCAAAAAATTCGAGAATGCGTTGAACCACAATGTGAAATACACAGCGGTAGACAAGAAATTGCGTTCGATGACGACAAAATCGTTTTCAAATCTGCTTTTTATTCATTTTCAATGCCGACCTCACTTGAAATGATCTCTAATTTTTTTTTTTTTGAAGTAGTCTTTCTAATTCGACATTGTTTTTAGTTAGAGTTTGAACCAGTTTGTAAAATTAGTCGAGAAAAAAAAGTCAGTGAGTCAGAGTGATCATCAGACAGAGTAAGTGTTTGAAAATTTTGCTCGTTCCATTTGAAGTAGATAAGCAAAACTCAGTTCGACAAAAAAAATGATGTTGGAGTTAAGATTTTGAGAAAATTAGAGGCATCGGGCGGAAAAGAGAGCACGCACATATTATATTTATGCTCAAAGTAAAAACGGGCGTATTTATATTTCTCTCTATTGATTTGAATGTATGTTGGAGAGCAACTGTTACGATTTCACACAAGCTAAAAATAAATAAACTGCCTTTTCCTCGCTCAGTTTTTTTTTTCGTTCGTCTTTTTCTCTTGATTCTTGCGTGGCTCGCACATCAAATATCATAATATTGTGATCGAATTTTTATACTCAGAGCCAGTTTGTGATTCGCCAACATTCTCGCACCGATAAATTTTGAGCTATTTTTATTAGATCTCAAGAAGGTATTCGGTAGAAATTTTTTATTTTGCTCTGTCCGTTGTCACTTTTTGCTTACAAAATGCTTGCCTGTTTTAGATTCCAATTATTCATGTTCAAATCAAAGCATTGTTTTGCCTTTTAGTTCCTATTTAATTCAAATTTGAGTTACATATGCGACAATGAACAGCTCAATTCAAGAATCTTAATCAACAAGTGTACATTTTATAATTAAAAGAAAAAAAAAGAAAAAAATACATGGAAAAAAAGAGCCTTAGAAATCTATATGATACATTGTCATTGCGAATATTTTATGAGCTTCCTTTTTGATATCGTTTCCAGAACTTTTTGACATCTTCATGTCCATTTTTCGTCACGACCATCGTTCGTGTTCGTTCATTATGCCAAATCAATACGTTGAGTGATTGTGCATAGTCGCGCAAAGAGATGAAATCGCTTTGCGATAGGAATTGATTGTATGCAACGCCTTCGGTGTATGTGAAACGATTACGCTCGTTTTCCCACAATTTGATTTGATCGACAACGGTTGGAGGCAGGAGCGATGTTGAATTGATCGCCGTGCTTTCTTTATTCAGCATTGTTGGATGTGCGTGTTGTTCCAGATAGCTGATAACTTGATCTGCCGTTATACCACCACGAAAGGCTTGTCTGATAGAATCCCGAGTCAGGACACCTACCACCAAATTCGGAAAACGGTATAGTAATTCAGTGAACAGGCCAAGCAATGCGACTTGCAGGTTTGAATCAGTGTATGCATAAACACGGTAGTTGGTTTCAATGATAATTTTACAGCTATCTTGGGCGCATTCGCTTTCTGAAGCAATTGCCGCAACAGCCGATCGCTTACTCGAAATATTCAATGCTAGTCTTGTTGGATAGAAACGGCCGGCCTTTCGCTTCCGTTGGTAAACCAGACCGAATTCACGCAAATGTTGTAGGAATATCAATAGATTCGGTGTTAATCCTTCTGTACTGTAGTCACGGCCAAGCGTTGAAAAGCTCAGTTGGAATAACATTGAGAGACATTCGGATAAATTGAGTCCTCTTTGTTCGCATGTATCCAAATATTGCAGCATGAAATGCCACACTTGAGACTGAGTATCGAGCAATAGAAATTGGAAACCTTGTCGTGTGATTACCGGCACGCCATCGTTATCATCGCGCTTCATCAAATTTGCGCTCAGCAAAATTCGGACGGCATCCGGTGAAATACCTGGGGATAAAGATTGGCCATAGTATTTAAGACTTTTGTTGATAACCAATTTGGATCACTAGTGGACGAATGTGGTACATGTTGTTGCAATTGAACACATTGGAAAAGAGTCAAAAAATACACGAAAACATGAAAAATACCTTCACTTTCTGTATCTTTGAGTGCTCCACTGGCGCCGACCATATAATGCAGAACACATCTCCATCGGCTCATCGCATAATTATCCAGGAAAGTTATATCCCGTGCTTTTGCATCGGCCTCAAGAGTATTTGACATGCTCCATGGTCGACCTCCTCCCAGCAAAGCGATTTTCAAATTCTTTTTAAAAGTTGGCATCAATTCCCATGCTGGCAAACCACCTGGAATGACTACAGATCGCCATATTACCAATTCGCTCAATGTGTTCGTTGCCAATGCATGTTCCTTCGAATGGAGTTGAGGTGTCCACGATGCAATCACAGCTTGTGGCACTGGTTGCTCAACAAAAAGGATTCGTATCACAAATTGGCGTGCGATTTCGGGTAGCTCACGATACACAGCCAAACAAATACTTGGATGATTGTACAGTGCTTCAATCACATTTGTTGGTTTACTTTTCAAGTACTTCTGTAAATCAATGCACTCCAAGTCAACGGGTTTGACAAGTTCGGATTTCAAATCCATCATTCGTTTTGGATCAGTTTTCAAACCGAAATTCTTGTGATATTGTGTTATTTTGTGTATTTGCTTAAGGCTTATACAATGACTCTCGGTACCGGTGTAAGCATTCATTCGAATTGTCATACATCGTACTGTCAAATGGTTCGTACTGTTATTTCGAAATGAACCCTATTGGCAAAAACGAAGAAGCATCCAACAAGCATCAACACTCAAAACGTCAACGTCTTACCCTACCGATTCTCTGTCAACACGTGAAGAAAATAGATAAATTCGGATGAAAAAACCGTGAATATATAATTCAAATTGAAAATATGATGGATCCACCATTGTCGACGTGTGAGAAGAATTTTATAATTGATTGCTTGTCTCGAAATATTGTGAGTAAAGTTTCAACCAATTTCTTCTGAATGTTTCATTTTTTATGCATCAATTTGTTTCGCATCGATTTGTAGCGTTTGGATGGCCGTCAGTTCAACGAATTTCGAAATATCAAAATACAGTTTGGTGTTGAATGGGGATGTGCTTTGGTTTCATTGGGAGAAACTAAAGTCCTAGCTCAAGTGTCATGTGAAATTACACAGCCACGAGCGACACGTCCTTCAGAAGGTATTTTGTATATCAACGTGAATAGTGGACAAGACAAGCGATCAGCCGAACACATTGTTCTATTGACACGAAATTTGGAACGAGCACTCAAGGAATCGAGATGTGTCGATCTCGAATCACTGTGTATTAAATCAGAGGAAAAAGTCTGGACGATAAGAGTCGATGTGAATATCTTGAATCACGAAGGAAATCTTACGGGTAATTTGGAACATTTCGATTGGAATAAAGTTTTCTCGATATATTTTCATTGAAAATGATTTCTATCCATAGATTGTGCATCAGTCGCTGCTCTGGCAGCGCTGGCTCATTTCAAGAGACCTGATGTTACGATCACTGGCGAAGAGATTCAGATTCATTCACACAACGAACGAGATCCGATACCGATCG